>JAJEKV010000021.1:15679562-16087405 GCA_021234155.1 Isoetes taiwanensis | reverse complement strand
ACTGGACATGGTTACACATTCCATCGCACAAGCAATGGATGAGGAGGTTTATCGTGATCACCACCGCTTTTATGTCACCGAATTCGGGGAGCACCAATAGCGGGAGAATAATCGCAGCGGGCATGGATAATACCATACATCCCACGCATCGTATAAGGGATGCGATGAATCCGTTGAAAAGCGGAGTTGCTGTGGCTTGATAGCTTTACCAATAATCGCAAGACAAAATGTATCGGTGAGGGCCGCTTTACCGGGCCGGGCCTTTGGTATTGAAGGCCCTCCAAGGAGGGACACCAAGATTTCCGGAGAACCCGTGGGTTTGATGTTGATTGTAAGGTTTTAAAGAGCCACCGCTGCTTGGTCATAGATCCACGCACAAAGCCCCCGCAAAGACTATAGCCTTCCCTAAAAGCCAAGAAGGGGAGATACATGGCGAAACCTGTGAGCCTGGCTTGATATGCTCGATGGCGAGCCAAAACCCTTTTGGCGCAGCAGTACCGTACCGTATCGGTAATGGGCGTGGAGCAAATGGATGCAGCTGGCAGGAGTTATATGACCCCGTGAGCTAAGTAATGCCGTGGTCCCCGGACGTAGGAGAGGTGCCGCAGCTCACGCCGAGGATGTCCAGCAGTGGTCTCGCATCCGCTTAATGGCAAGGGCAAAGGATTTTACAGGATCGGCAGCCGAAGCCGCTGGAATGGGTGGCCCATCTGCGGTGGCCCCGGACGATCATCAACCGTGCCTGGTGGCCCCCGAGCGGATGCCAAGTTAGTAAGGTTGTTCCCCGCGTAATAAGCCGTAATAAGGATGAGCCAATTAACGGATGATTACGGTAAGCTCGCCGCTTGCAAAGCTCCCGCAGTGGTGTGCGGAGAAGAAACTCACTAAGTGGGCCGGTGGAGTGGGTGCTGCAATTGGCCAAAGTGTACCACCTACTCCACCACCATATCTTCACTTTGAGATGTTGATGGAGGCAAGCTCTTAACGCGCCGATGTGACTTTGTATTGCCGCTTTGTAGATTTTAAGATCAAGATATATGATCGCCCCCAAGAGACATGTCGTGGCGTAGGTTGCAAGACTTGGCGAAGTTCCACAGAGTGGGTTAACGGGGTGCACCACTTTATGATGGGGATTCATGCCGACCGCCTTATGAAGATCGTGGGCGGTAGCTAGCACTATGGGAGTTGCGAGATTGCCCCTGTCTCCAACGCTTTTGGATTGTACATTGATAGCTTGAGACGTGGATGCAAAAGACACCATGGGGAGCGGGTGCAATTATACGAGGCGACCTGCGGGAGCCGGTTGCCTATATGCGGATGATGTAGCTTTGCTAGCCCACACGACCCAAAGATGCAAAGAAGATTTGGATGCCCCGGTGGGTTCTGTGGGGCAACGAATGACAAAGGAATCCTGTACAAAACTAAGCTTCGATCCTCGTCTCGCAACACCCTATCCCTGGAGTTATATTATGTGGGTGAAGTGGAGATGGTGCTGAGCTTCAAGTATCCGGGAATTGATTTCACTACTAACATGCCGTGGGATGAGTGTGTGGAGAGGAGAGCCGCAGCCGGAAGGCTTTATATGCGATTGCAAAAACGCGTGTTGCGGATCTCCTCGCGGATCGGATGAGGAGAGCACACCTGCTTAGGGCTTTGGTAGAGCGGTCAGGTCGCTATATGGGGTGGAGGTTTGGGGCCGGCCAGTTAGCAAAAAACACGGGGATAGGTTGGAAAGGGTGGAAAGCTTTCTTGACATATAGCTTAGGAGTGAAGGACAATCGCATCGTATCAGATTTTGTTGTATGAGACGGGTTCGCCTTTACGATTCGCTATGCGCGCGCAGCATCTTACTTGCTTCCATAAGGTGGGCCGGATGGATGAGCATCGCTGCCCCCAGATGTTGTTGTTAACGGGGCCCCACGAGGAAGAGGGTATGGCACGCAGCACCGTAGGGGGATGGTTTAGAGGTGGTCTATGGATTACCAGGATGGTGGCACTGGCAAGATTCTGATGCGCAGAATGGGCAATTGGATGGGCTATGCTGCCAATTTCGGGATGCCTCTACTCTTGCAAAGCCAAGACGAAAGCACTATCACGCCGATTAATCCCGCCTTGAGCATGGACCCCATCGGTATTTGAAAGCACACATCTACGAAGAAGAAATCCGAGAGCTATTTGCTTATAAGGACGGGTTCCCATTACCTCGAATTGAAACAGTTATTTGGGGTGAATGGCGTACAGGATCCCCGAGAGAGGAGAGGATATGCGGTGTTGTGAGATGCACGTGATAGAGGATGAGCACCATGCCCTCCAATGGCAGCTCAAAGATATGCCCATGTCCGAAGCAAAGGTAATAATCGATCTTAGATGCTCGACACACCGCTACATCGGATTACTGTGATCACCTATGGTAGCCGATTGGGAGCTTACATCTGCGCATTTCGGCCGTCGGACTTGCTCTTGAGGGGGCATGGTATTTGAGAGCCTACTATTAGGGTTTTTCCTCCCAAGTGGGGGTTTTTTCATCCCGGTAGTAGGGTTCTACTGTACAGTTACATTGTTTGTTTTTGGTGTTGGGGTTTTGGCTTTTTTGCACGTTTCTCTCGTGATGTACTGGCCTCATAGGCCTCTGGCCTCCGTGGACGTTAAAATAAACTTCCTTCCTTCCTTCCTTCTGATTATAGTGATAGTGAGGACTATGTAATTGATAAAGAAAACTGGGGTAAGAAAGAATATCTTCTAGAAGATACTGCTAAAACTTCTAAGCTTGAAATGGATCAACCAGCCAAAAGATCTTCTAAAAAGACTGGGAATAACACTGGAAAGATCTTATCGGCATGAATAAGACTCCTCTCAAAACACTGTGAGCAAGAAGAAATCCAAAATATCCGTAATTTGAATTCTTTTCCTTTCTCCTATTTCTTTTTCTGGATATGAAGATCTTATCCTGGAATCTTAGAGGCATTAAAGGTCCCCTTAAAAGGAGACGAGCCATTGCTCGATCGATTATACAATGACATAATTCTTCTACAAGAGATCAAACTTCCATCCTTTGAATGCAAAGAATTTAGGTGAATGGATTTACCCTAACTCCTCCTCCATTTATATTGATTCTCACGGGGCTAGTGGTGGTCTTGCTATCATTTGAAGAGAGAACTTAGCCATATCTCATTTCATAATGGTTCCTCCAAGACTTGGCGGTGTCATTTATTCTTCCATATCCAACTCCATCTTTGGTATTGTTAATATTTATGTTCCAACTACTCCAAACGATAGAGAACCTCATTTGGAATGAGATTAATTCATGGTTAGCCTCTCAAAATTTGGATAATTGATAGTTGCCGGGATTTTAATAACACTCTTCTTCCACGGGATTTGAAGCTAGGGAATAAAATCAATATGACTAGATCGAGAAACAAGCCCTGGGACTCTCTTAATGTGATAATGGTCTCATTTATATTCCCTCTTCTATCGCTACTTATACCGGTCCAATAAACAAAAAGATAAAGCAAGAGTCTACGCGACTTTAGACGAGATACTATGTTTCCAATCCTTCCACTTCTTTCCTGGGACAACATCTATGTTTCTAGTGTCAAGGAACTTCTATTTCGATCATCAGGTTTCTTCATACTTCTCATGTCACCAAAATCCAAAGGCAAGGAAGTACCCCTTATAAGTTCAACACCACCCTCCTTGATAATGAGAACTTTTGCTCTCAATTTATTGCCTTCTATGAGGAACTTTCTCGGAGAATGGATAATCCGTCAGCCGATAATGTGAACATGCATCGATGAATCATTTCTACTCTAAAGTTAAAGCTATAAAGACCGGACCAAAAGATGGTCTAAAGCTATGCACCTCCACCGCAGTTGAGGAAAAAACCGACTCTTCATGTTCATGAAGGATATTAGATCTTTACTTCAAAGAAGATCCTACAAATTTAAATCTGAGATAGGAGAGGAAATTCGGAAAGGAAGATTAGAAACATTGAAGAGATAGAGGCTAAAGGGCTCTACTATCGGATGTAAGATAAAATATACTAACCGATGAATTCGTAGCACTAAATTCTTCTTTAGAGTAGCTAAGAGCGAAAGTGTTGAGAAATTCTATAACCGAAGTTGTTGATGACAATGGTAATAAACATTCCTCACATTTCGACATTGCCACCTTTTTCAAAGATAAATATATGGACATCTTCGTAATAAGCCTATTCCTTCTAATGACATGACAGAGGCAAATGAATTTAAAAATATAGTGAATAATATCCACTGCTCCATTTCTCAAGTGATGAATGATTCTATTATCGCTCCTCCCAAAGATGAAATTCTATCTACTCTTTCATCTTTCAACAAGGGCAAATCTCCCCGGTCCGGATGGTCTCACGCCACCGAAGTTTTATATCAAGTTAAGGATATTTTCAAAAAATGATCTTACTTCTATGATTCATGACTTTGGAATAATGATTACCTTCAGACTTCCATTGCTAGTGGGTTCATATCTTTGATTCCAAAAGTTGATCATCCTAATAAATTCCAAGATTGAGACCTATTTCTCTTACCAATACTACTTATAAGCCGTGGTGCCAAAATCATTGCCTCGGAATTAATGACTTCTTGCAAAGGAATATCGGTCCAAATCACCCCTTTCTTCCTAAGAGATACATTCTTGATAATTATGTGGCATGACTATGGAGGGTTTGCATTGGAATAAAATTTCTAGTCAAAATTGCATTCTTCTCAAACTGGATTTCAAAAGGGCCTTTGACTCGGTCGGGGATGGGATTTCCTTGAATTTGCTATGGCTAAACTTGGTTTTCATCCCAAGCTTATTAATCTTATCCTTGGTCTAAACCACGAGATCTAAATCACCGTTCTTATAAAATGGTGTGCCCTCTAGTTTCTTCTCCCTATTTTGTGGTGTAAGACAAGGTTGCCCTCTTGCTCCTTATCTTATGATGACATGGAAAATGGGGTTTGACCCCATCTTTTTTTTGGATGGACGGCCCCAACTTATGGATTTGGCATATGCCATGGAATATTTCATGGATCAATGGCTAGGGTTGGACGAGTATATGGGTTGCCATAGTAAAGGTTAAGATATTGAAAAAGAGGTAGGATAATGTTACTGTTATCATGACTTAATATATTCATATAAAGCATGTCTCTTAGTTAAATTTATAGCTCAAGAGACTCCAAGAAAAGACTTCTTCAAATGACATCATCCACTATCTTCTTTGAGTATGAATCAAAACCTTTGGCCCATCTTCTTTGAGTTGTTATAAATTGAAAAATAAGTCAAAAAAAGTATAGCCACAAGGCATTTCTCCAATTGCATTCAAATTATTTATGCCATTTCAAAAGCATTTACATTTGCGTTGCCCCTCACTTAAAGAATTTAGCTTAAACTAATATATACAAAACATGGCACACAAAACTCTCTGACAGACACAATTCCAGCAATAATGCCTTTTTCTAATTAAAGTGTACTTAGTTTTTTTACATTGTAAACCGGTTTGCAAAAGGAGTATAATATTGTGCCTTTTCCAAGTTAACAATATACTTATCTTTCTAATTATACACAAAACTCTCTGAGAGACACAATTCCAGCCTTTTTCTAATTAAAGTGTACTTAGTTTTTTTACATTGTAAATTGGTTTTGAAATGAGTATAATATTGTGCCTTTTCCAAGTTAACAATATACTTATCTTTTTTACCTTGGTGAATGGTTTGGAAAAAAACTTGATATATAATTAAGATAAATCCAGATTGTGGTGATTAAGATGGCATTCCAAATTTGCATTTTAAATCCTGCAATTTGCATTTCAAATATATGCAATTTGCATTTCAAATACCTACAATTTGCATATATAAAATTCTGGAATTGAAGCAACACTCAAGTATGAAATTCTGGATCTGAAGCATCAAAATGAGGAAGCAAAATGTGGAAACTTCTTTCTATTCATAAAAGTAGTGATAAGCACACACATAAGTAGTGATACACTACCCTTTACACAATTTCTATTTCCACTATTCCAACAATGTACGAAGCCTCTCTAGAATATCTTCTTCCTCTTTGGCACTTAGAGTGTAAACCACTCCTCACTTAACAATGTGTTTTTACTTGAACCAATCTCACTTTGTTCTTTGCAAACTTAAGAAGCATAAACTATTGCTTTATTTCCTCCACAAAACTTATAGCTAGATTTACAATTCACCAATTTGTCATAATATATCCCTTCTATGACATCATCCCCTTTCACAAATTTTTGCCCTTGCATATCTATAAAGTCTTCTGACACCAAGTAGTTAGATATGGTTACATAGGAGGAGATAGAATTTTACATTCTCGTGATTGTTATTTGGAGGCACCACTGCAAAGACATCACCTACAGATACTTGCAGGATAGAGAAGCCAGCACTGCCAACTTATGCTTCTCCTTCATCATGCACTTCTTCTTCAATAATAGCTTTGATGGGCTGTACCACAACTAGTTCAAACTTCTTAGTATAACGATGAATTGGGGCAAGGTTCCCAATTCAAATCTAAGCAACTGTGCAAAAACAAGAGAGTTTGATAAATGTGTCATGTGATTTGAGCACCTATGGAAATAATGAAGGTTTCTAGATCCTTCAATAGAACGTGCTTCCCACTGTTTTTTGTGTTCACTTGTCCTACTTCAACCTCCTAAAAAGTTCTACTTACAGCTTGAATCTTCTTTCTATATGTTGTGGGTGCTGCTGTTGATATGTACTGCTTTAGCCATTCCACCACCTCATGTGCATTGGTCATTTGGATGCCCTTCAACTATGCTGCTCCCAAAGCCCTCCTTATTACTGCTCATGCACCATCATGTCCTCCCTTTCCATGATCGGAGCACCAAAAAGTTTTACATCATGTCTAAACCTAAAGATCGGAATCTAGCATCAAAGTAAAATAATTTTTTACCTTTGAATTGTGAGGTCGCACTATCCGAGAAGACATAATGCTTCTTCAATATGATTTCCTTCTCTTGCATCCTTGATTGTGTAAAAGAAAATGTTTGCACAAACAAAGAATCATATTTTTTGTCATCATATATATAACAATGTCCTTCCTTGATGTTTTCTTATGTCTCAGGATCCCTTCTATATGTGAGGTGCACAAGAACAGTGATCTGCTCATTATGCCAATGCTTAGACTGGACTTCATTCTGCTCCTTGAAAGAGTAATTCTCTGTAAAGTCAACCACTGATACAATGGTATCATCAGCAAACCTGTTCAGTAGTTGTCTAAACATGGCTTGCTGCCATTTATACCTGAAATTATGTGTCACAAACTCCTTTGCTTTATATCTGAAGATTTCCATCAAAACATTGGGTGACGTCTGCAAATATTGATGCTCATTTTTTTTTTTTGAATTTGCCATTTTTATCCTTACCAATTTCAATATAATCTATGTTCTCCCAAGTGATTTTTGAGGTAATGTCCTTTGTTTCTTCCTTTTGACACTTTTCAATTTTGTCCACACCACATTTGCTGTAGGTTCCTGATAAGCATGCTTCATTGTGCCACTCCTCACCTTCAGGCTTTGGGCAAACCATGCTCCTGCACAAACAAAGAATCATATTTTCTGTCATCAGATATATATATAAATGTTCTACCTTGATGATTTCTTGTGTCCCAGGATCCCTTCTATATGTGAGGTGCACAAGAATAGTGATCTGCTCATTGCCAATGCTTGGGTTGAACTTCATTTTACTCCTTGAAAGAGTAATGGTATCATCAGCAAACATGTTTAGTAGTTGTCTAAATATGGCTTGCTGCTGTTTATACCTGAAATTATGTGTCAAAATTCTTAGCTTTGAATCTGAAGGTTTCCATCAAAACATTGGGTGAAGTCTACAAATATTGATGCTCAATTCCTTTTTTTTGGATTTGTCATTTTTATCCTTAACAATTTCAATATAATCTATGTTCTCCCAAGTGATTTTTGAGGTATTATCCTTTGTTTCTTCTTTTGGATACCCGCTGGCAGGTGCCCAACGAGAATTTGCCCTACTGCTAAAGTAGCGTCGCCTCGGGGATAAGCAACTTAATCTAAACTAGCTAGAAATAATAAATTTAGAGTAATTTTTGCTAGATCTTTCAGAATGTTATGGAAGTAAGCTATTGAGCATGGACTGATCAATCAACATGAATAAACATCTTAACCTAAAATACAAGTTGCTAAAAATAGTAACTTATGAAATAATTTCCAAAAATAGTAACTTGTTGCTACATGTTCTAGAATGTTGTGGGGATGAGCTAATGACCTTTGCTTAGTCAATTAGCATGAATAAACACCTCAATCTAAATTAGAAAGTTGCTAAAAACAATACTTTCTAGTTGTTGTTTAAATATCGCGGCATGGACAAGCACCTCAAGCTAAAATAGGAAGTTGCTAAAAATAGTAATTTTTTGTGGATATTTTGGAATATCGTGGTCAGCTAATGATCTTGAAAGTATCTAGAAATAGTAATTTGTAGTTTAGTTCTAGAATATTCTTTGATTGGTCAAGTAGCATTGATACGCACCTCAGCCTACAATAGAAATATCTAGAAATAATAAGTTTATAGTAATTTTAACTAGATCTTTTAGAATGTTATGGAAGTAAGCTTTTGAGCATTGACTGATCAATCAGCATGAATAAGCATCTCAACCTAAAATACAAGTTGCTAAAAATAGTAACGTTTAAAAAAATCCAAAAATAGTAACTTCTTGCTACATGTTCTAGAATGTTGTGGGGTTGAGCTAAATGACCTTTGCTTAGTCAATTAGCATGAATAAACTTCTCAATCCAAAATAGGAAGTTGCTAAAAGTAATATGTTTTAGTTATCGTGGCATGGACAAGCACCTCAAACTAAAATAAATAGTTGCTAAAAATACTAATTTTTTTGTGGATATTTTGGAATGTCATGCTCAGCTAATAATCTTGACTGATTCACAGGTATGGATAAGATTGTCAACTTAAAATGAAAATTATCTACAAATAGTAATTTGCAGTAATTTTTAAAAAGTTGCTAAAATAGAAATATTTGAAATAGAAGTTGAGTCATATACATTGATTGTTCTAGAATGTTCTATAAAATTCTAGATAATTATATATTCTTTGACTGGTTTAATAGCATGGATAAGCACCTCAACCTAAAATAGAAATTATCTAATAATAGTAAATTTATACTAGCTCTTTTAGAATGTCATGGAGGTAAGCTACTGGGCATTAACTAATCAATTCGCATGAATAGGCATCTCAACCTAAAATAGAAGTTGTAAAAATAGTAATTTCTGAAAAAGTTCCTAAACATAATGACTAATAGTATTTAATGAGCTTTATGGAAAATATCTAAAAATAGTAATTAAAAGTATTTTTAAACAAGTAGCTAAACTAGGGATTTTTGTAATTCAAACATTAGAAACCTTGCGACCCACCTGCTCCGCGGACGATAAAAGAACCTTCCTTCCTTCCTTCCTTCCTTTGCACCACCCCAAATATTAGAGATCTTGCTACTCATTTGTCCTCCTTTGCGCCTGCCCCATCGGCGCGCGACTTGTATATATATATATATATATAAAAGATGGCCATCACACGAATGCAAAAAATAATTGTATGATGCAAGGTTCAAACTCGCAACTTTCTAGTTGCAAGCCTATTTTTCCTTCTTGAATATTCTTTTGCGTCTTCCTCATATTAGTGGTTTCAAGGAGGGTCCGGAACATCCCAAAACCTCCATATATATGACACTTGGTGATCTCATCCGTTGAAATGGGACCATTGGTCTAGATATATATAGAGCCACCGCCTCATTCTTGTTGAACCATTCCATTTCAATGCTAGTCTTGAGCCTTCCATCTCAACTCCTTGAATTTTACTCTGTCGTATTAATCCACTATTCCAGCATATTCTTCACGTTTTTTATTTTCTAGTATTTTCTCTTATTTTCGTCTAGGTTCATGATAATGTTACAGGTTCTCAAGACTAAAGACAAATTATGGATAAAGATAATCTAACAGTTTTTTTTTTTCCCAAATAAGAACACAAAATAAAACACAAAAATGAACTTTGTTTAGGATTCTAGAACTACCTTATCCTTATAGCAAATGCACATGTCTGCCTCTTTTGGGTTGCATATCCATTTTTTGCAACTTGCAAAAATGTAACACAAAAACTTCAGTTGCTCTTCTACTCCTTGAACCAATTTTTTTTTTTTTTTTTTTGAAGGAACGAGATGATTTTTTCATTAATTAAGGAAAAACATACAAAATCCTGTTAAGTCCCATAAAGGCTTAACAAAGCACAATATGATAGTAGGTGACAATATAGTTATCCACACAGATGTTTATAAAAGTATCCGGCCAAAATAAGCTTGAAGATATGAAGATTCTTCACAACAGCAAATGTATCAAAATAGGTAGCCACTTTTGCAAGAATTCACATAGAAGACCCGAGCATCTTGCTGAATAGAAAAAAGAGATGCATCCCTGTATTGCCCTTTTGTTGTCATTACTAAAACCTGCACATACAAACAGAAATATTGCAATCATAAGGAGGCCAAACTGCTGACTTTTCCTAAGATCCTTGTTGATGGGATGGTAGGAATAATGGGGCAATTGGGATCATCAGACTGGAAGAGGATATTGAAGCGGGTTGTGAAATTGCTAGTTGTATCCAGAGTGTGAGTATTCTTTCCACAACTGGTCTCTGATCAGTCTATAGTAATCTTGCTGTACCATGAGCAGAATAAGATTGCCATAAGCATCAGCTAGCATCCTGTGTGTATAGTATAGTTCTCTGTATCTCAAGAATTGCCTTTCTGTAAATTCATGGTGATGCTTTTCCATGAACCAAAATAAATAGACTGTTTGCATCACTTCTCTTGAGAAGATTGAAGCCCATAACCTTTCCGATTTTCTCCTAATCTCCTCATCATCTACTACCTGTTTGTATGTGGACCTCTGCATAACTCCATGTATCCTAAGCAAAAAAACTCAATTAGCATTTCTAAATGTGAGCCTGGAAATGAACAAGAGATGATACCCCACAAATTCACCAATTTGATCCCAACACCTGTCATAATTGTCAGCAAATAATTTCCTATGTGCAGTAGCACAAAGCTCAATGTCATACTTAATATGCAATTTGATCCATGTAATAGAAAACCTTTTTTTGCCATATAAACATCTATTTCTGGATTTCCAGATATTCCAAAGGCATAAATAGACAATAGTATTTTTGTAAGTGTCTTCTCCTTGTAAGAGATTGATTATAGAAGATCTATCAAAGTTACCAAAATATCTATTGATCCAAGACCACAAGGAATCCAACTTAGAATAGAAAAAGATGTGTTCAAAATCCTCAACATTATTACAGTTTAGAGGGCAATTGGGAGACACATTAGGATTCCTGCTGTTAATAACCTGAAGGCAAGGAACACTTTTGTTTGCAATGAGCCAAATGAAGAAGGAAACCTTTTTTGCAACATAAGAATTCCAAACATTTTTTATAATAAATTTGGTAGCAGTAGAATCAATTCCCCAAACATTGGAAGATTTGGGAGGATGAGGACTCTGATGTAGGAAATTATAGACATCCTTTACCTTCTAGCACTTCTTCTTATTTAAACACCAATCCAAATTACTATGCAGGATCTGATTAATATTGGAATTTCCCACAATGTTCCTGATGTGCTTGTAAATTTTTTTATCAGTTTGAGAACCCCTAATAGTAGCTTTGAGATTAGACCAGGTTACCCATCTGTTATTCTGCCACAGATCTCCCAGGCTAATGATACCATAAGAACTCCACTTTTTGTATGTTTGAGGGTGCTTTAGAGCAAGCACGTGGTTTGGATGATCCTTAAAAGTAGGAGACAAAAAATGGACATAGCAGAATGAAAACATATATCCTGCTCATATTTGAATGCCGAGAAAATATTATTCCAAGCCTTCATAATATTCCTCATAAGAGGAGACATGTTTGATGCCAAGGAGACTTCACAAAAGGCAGAATTCGGCAGCTCATGAGGGACAGAGGGATGACCAGGGAGAACTCTCCTTAGCCATTATCTAATGAATTTGGAAGCAGCACTATTAGAACCACTGAGGGCTTTCCAAACAAACTTACCAGCAAGAGCTTGAGCTTGTTTATGAATGTTTTTACATGCTAGACCACCCTCTTTCTTCCTCATGGTGATTGTGTTCCAATTGACTAAGTTATTACCATTCCAGATAAAATTCCTTATGATCTTCTCAATCTGTTTATAGACACAGGCAGGAGCCACAAGAGCAGTGGAGAAATAAATATGGGAGCTGGTGAGAACTTGATTAGCAATTACCACTCGACCAGCCAGAGATAGAGAATTTCTATATGTATGAAGTTTAGCTCTAATTTTCTCAACAATAGGAGACCACAGACCAGAAAGATTTGAATTTAAAGATAAAGGCATTCCCAAAAGTTTGGTGACTTCAGAGGTTTTAATAACTTTAATCCCATTAGTGTCATTATCACCAATAATAACACATTTAGATAAATTAAGGTCCACACCTGAGGCTGCACTAAATTGGCTCAAGATATCCATAAAAAGATTAATATTATCATCCTTATTTTCCAGGAAGCAGAAAGTGTCATCAGCATATTGGTGGATGCAAATAGAATCAGTGGATTTTGGAAGCTTTAGCCAGATCAAATTTCCAACATTTTGATGATGCGGGACAGCCTTAGTCAACAGATTTCGACCACCACAATAAATAGATAGGGAGCCAAAGGACAACCTTGTCTGACCCCCCTCTCCAAAGGAAAAAAAAATTAGAATTGCTGAACTTGATCTAAGATTCAGACCATTGATTAACTGGATGACTTTATCATGAAAACCGAGTTTTTTCATAGCATATTCAATGAAATCCCATCTAATGTTATCAAAGGCTCTTTTAAAATCTAACTTAAGAAGAACACAGTTTTGATTCGAGATTTTATTCCAATGCAACCCTTCCATGGCAGCAATATAGTTTTCAAGAATGAACCTATTAGGGAGAAAAGCACTCTGATTTCCACTGATACAGTTCTGAAGATAATCTTTGATTCTTGAGGCAATAATTTTGGCACAGATCTTATAGGTGGTATTGGTTAAAGATATTGGTCTCCAGTCAGAAAACCCAGTAGGCTTGTCCACTTTAGGGATTAAAGAGATAAATCCACTAGCTATAGAAGGATGAAGATGCTTAGCTTCCCAAAAACCTTTTATAAAATGCATGAAGTCATACTGGATTAAATCCCAAAATTCTAAGAAGAATTCTGGAGGAAATCCATCAGGACCAGGAGATTTACCATGTTTAAAGCTTTTGAGAATTGATAAAACTTCATCAGGGCTAGGAACATTTGAAAGGGTAATATCCATTTGATTGTGATCATTTGGAATAATGGAGTCAATCAAATCAATGAATTTCTTGGCATTATTGTCCATAGAAATATCAGAAATGATGCTTTTTGAAAACAGATCAGAATATTTAGAATGGAAATAATTAGAGATATCACAGGGATTATTCAAAACTAGACCAGAATCATTAGTAATTTCATTGATAGAGCTCTTATTCTGTCTTGCCTTGGCAATTCTAAAGAAAAAATTCGTGCTACCAGAGTCCATGTCATTTGTGTATTTAATTTTTGATCTGATTGCTGCCCCTTTGGCCTCAAATTCCTCAATAATCCTAATCTTTTTTTCAAGATTTTCTTCTTGGAGATGTAAAGAGGAGTTGAAAGGATCCTCACTTAAAGCCAACCTCACATCTCTCATATGCTGAAGAAGAATGTTTTTTTCCCTGACTTTATCAGATTTTAGCTTTTTAGACCATTCTTTAATCCAGGATTTGGAGGCCTTAAGATTCGAATAGAAACCCTTCATGGACATGGAATCTGTAACTCTAGGAAGGCTAGAGTAGAATCCCCTGAACTCTTAATGAGAACATAGGTATTTTTGAAACAAGCTGGAATTGAACTTGTAGGGAATGTTACCGGATCTTGGAACAGAAACCTGATGTTGAGTGCATAGGATTTGAGGTTGATGATCAGAAATAGCAGTAGATACATCACTGTAAACATAAGCATTGTCCCAGAAATTAGAGCCAGAAATATTAAGATAGAATCTGTCCAAAGCACAAAACACTCTAGCATTCCCTTTTCTCTTGTTAGACCAAGTGAATTTAGCAGAAGAGGAGGGAATCATAAGCATAGAATTATCATCAATGAGGTCATTCCAATGTGTTTTTTCCAATCTAGACATATTGATCTTATTGCCCAATTTTTTATTCCAACAAGGAGTATTGTTGAAGTCACCAGCCAAGATCCAGTCATCAATGTTTTGGGCCTTCATCCAATGATTGATATCCAACCAGAGGAGTTCTCTCTCTTTTGGATTGGTTGAGGCATATATATTGATAAGACCAAAGGATTTGTCCATGATATTAAAAATGGTGCCTTTGCCACATTTTGCTTTCGATTTTGTTGTAAAGCAGATTCGGTGTTAAGATCTTTCAAATCATACATATCCCCACGAGGTTCCATACGCTTCCATCCGGATAGAGGAGCTTTTACGGAATTATCAATCCCCAAGATTTGCACATTCAAATTTTTGAAGCTTAAGCTCTTGTAAAAAGAATGATGTCGGCTTTATAGGATTTAATTTGGGAAATCACTCTCCTTCTTTGAGAGCACCTTTAATACCCTAAGATTCCATGTGAGAATCTTCATAAGGATATTAAAATAGAAGGATGAAAGGATAAAGCTATACGTGCTTGGTTTTCCCTCTTCTTTCTTTCTTATTTTTGCTACGGTATTATTAGCGGAGGTGCCTTTGAATTTGGCGGAACAACTTAGCTTTTTCTTATTTACTTTGGTTGACTCTCTCTTGTCAATGCTAACAACAGAAGAAGAATTTAGATAATACTCAAAATCCCAATTTTTATCATTCTCTTTAGAGCATAAATTTTCCTTTTCACTATCAATTCATCACGAAGATATCCCCGAGGAATGAATTCAAGCAGTTTATTAATAGACTTATCGTGGTAGCAATACTAGTCAATTTTTGTTAAGACTATTATTGAATAGAGATTTAATTGGATGAAGAACTTGCACGGAAGGTGTTTCTTCTTGTTCAATACTTTGAGAGTCGGTGATTGAGGAGTCTCTAGAACAAACTCAATATCACATTTTTCATTCATGTTTGATTCTCTATCCATCTCTTTAGAATCTTTGAACCGGTGAGTCTGTTTATCTTTATCCAAACTTGCAACTTCGACATGGTGGTGGAAAGTACTCATGGCAATGTCATTGAAATCAATGTAGCCAAGCCCGATCGACTATTTTTTACGAAATGGAAGGCTGCTCATGGCAAGTAAAAGTATCATCGGGAGAAGATAGGTCAATAAGATCCATGAAATTTACCACTTTTGAAGGTGAATGAATTTGTAGGGCAAGGGAGGGTGCTAAAGGATATACCAAGTCCTCATTTTCTGATTGCAATAATTCCATCTGTTGTGCATGAGAGTTAGTAAAAACAGCAAACTGGTTTGAACAGTGAATTACCTCATCATTGTCTTGTTTGTTTGATTTGCACTCAGAAGATTCCCCCATATTACCTTTTGTATGATCAAGGTCATGTGTTATTGGGGGTAACTTTTATTGATTTCGGCAATAGCAATTTCCTTATTCTTGTTGACATCTTGTGGCACTTTGGCAATAAAACCTGTCTGTGCTTTAGATACTTTCCCTGTCACCTTATTCTTCAAAGAATATTTTGCTTGAATTTCCTTAGTTAATGAATCTCTCGTGCCTTTGGCGAGGAATCAATTTGATAGATTCCATTTCGAATTTGAGTAGTCGACTTGATGCCTCAAGGATTTAGAGTCGGTGACAATCTTGGTCAAGGTATTATGTAAATCCTTTGAGATATCTCCATCCATTTGGCTTTCCCATTTTCTTTATATCTTTCGAGAATCATTAATAGTTCGGTGAATGTGAGAAGTCATTATGATTGGCGACAATTTGTGAGTTACCTCCATTTTGAACTTCCTTTTCCAACCTTTTTTGGCAATTCTTTTGGTCTTTGCCATTGACTTTCCTCAAGAAAAGGCACCCTCACCTTCTTTGCTTTTTCTGAAATTAGACAATGAGCGAGGCAAGGGGGCTAGAAGAAACATTATTGTCCTTTGGACTAGTAGTTTCTTTCTCCATACAATTAGCATACGAAATGCCTAAATTCACAATTAGAAGCGGATGGGAGGTAAACCATTCCACCTTAAGTCTAGGGAAGTTTTTGGCCAAAGCGGTCGATTGAAAGGAATGGAAATAGGAATTTCTTTGGATATATCAATTTGGACATAGACTACGGGGAGGCTTATAAGGGGCATAAGCAGTGGAGACATAATTGCCAATAGAGTTGAATAGGGTTTTTAATTGATTCCTCATTCCATTCCGATAGATGGGATTTAATCCAAATAGGGATGTTGAGGCCACATGAAAGTTTTTGAGTTCATTGGTTGAGAGTTTAGGATTCCACTTGATAAAATTCAAATAGAAGTTTTCAATCACTAAAGCGCCATTTTGAAACAAGTAATTTGCGGATCTTTGGCTTCCACATTCGACCATAATATACGGGTAATTTAACCGGTGAGATAGCTTTGATAGAAAGGCCCTTTTGGAGAGATAGTAAGTGAGACCCACTTTTCAATGCTTATCCCAACCTTGTTGATTTTTATGACAACAGCCGAGTTTGAAAGGCATTTCAGTTTTTCCAAAACCAATGGAGATTTAAGATAAATACCATGAGCGGTCGCGAGGTTTGAGGAGATGTCGGGGCCTCTCATCTTGAAGAACATTATCCCATTACGCATCGATCGAGCTTCATTAAGGCTGGCCTCCACGACCCCATAAGGAAGCGGAACACCGGTGGCGGGATTTGCTCGAGGAATGAAGCGGTTTGCGATCGGATCTTTTGAGATATTGTCCCAAATTGGAGTCTTGTCCGAAAGAGGTGTCATTTTAAGCTTCGGGAGGGCTAAGTCCTTGAAATTTCCAAATTGAATGAAGTTCTTTGGATCAACCGAGATCTTGTGAAGATTAGTTTAAGCTTCTGTTCTTCTTTAGATAGGCGGAGTAACAATGAAGAAATGGCAAAATCTTAGAATTTAGGTTTCCTTGGCGTGAGTTTATGATTACCGGGAGGGGACAACAAAGGGACAATTGCGCCAAAAAGCGAGAGGAAGAGAGAAAAAAAGGAAAGGAAGCGGGCTAAAAGAAGGATCGAGAAGGAATAGACTAAAAAGGTGGAATGAATTACCTACAATTGCTAGATAGTGAAAATTAGACATAACGAGTGCCAAAACAGCCGGAAATCGGATGGGTGAGTACAATTTGTGATAATTTTGTCCTCAGGCCATTCACAATGCATTGAATAATAGCGGTGGCTTGAATTCTCTTGCTTCCAACAAATTCCTCCAACCAACAATCAATAATTTCTGTCTCAAATTCAACACAGCTTGGAACAAAGCAGTATTCACGTGAGAAAAGATTGTCTGGAAAGAGATTTTCAATTAGTAGAGAGTTCCAAAGATCAGCCGGGGTTCCACAGAGAAAACCACAAATTAGCTTCTGTCCCTGTTTGATAATTGCAAAAATTTTTGTTTCCATTAAAGAGGAGATTCTGAACAATTCGAAAATGTTGACCCTCTACAGGGGCAGCCACTCCAATGCAGTGAAATTCTCCCTCAGAATCGAAAACAATTCAAACTCGAAGGCAAGTTTTGCCAAGAATCAAATTTGAACTGAAAGTGGAGGAAAGGACAAAAAATTCAAGAAAAATGGCGCACGTCATGGCGCACGTCCGTTGGTGGTCCTCCGCTCAGCAAAGACCTTGAATCAATTGATTAGACGTTGTAATGAACCTAGTGGCTTACCTTGTTTCAGTATAAGATTGTGTAGAGCATCTAATGGCCTTGTTGGTACGCGTCCATGGGTTCATGCTAGTGATAGCATTTAAATATAAAAATTCAGTAGCTAAGATTATTTAAAAACCTTAATTTATGAAATCCAAATGAGTGAGCACCATAAACATAGAGGAACAAAATCGTAGCTGTATTGAGATGTATCAGGCAGGCAAATCGGGCAAGTAAGGCACGCTCATGTAGGATTCAACTTGTAGCATGCGGGATTTACACCTGGCAGGATCTTTTGGCAGCAAGATAGCTTGCTGGGTGATGGACATAAACGTATATAAGAGGATGACGGGGCTGGCCGAATTGGAGAAGGAAGTGGAGATGACATGAGGCAGAAAGCTAGATGCAAAGGAGGCGTAGACAGATTTTGGAGCAGAGGCACATCTAAAAAACTAAGGTGGGGATTTGATGCATGCTTGGGAATTGCTTGTGTGCATGTATTGGAAATCATGAAGAAGAACTCGGTGATGATAGAAGCTGGCTTTTGTGCTCATCCTTAAATTTATTGCAGAGCCCAAACCCAATTCCGATTCTATGGAAAACCCAGGGCCTCATGGTATAATCGATTATGATTGTGTGATCTTCTACCCTGCTCGGTTAAATGCTTGATTCTTGCTTTGAACTTTGCCTTTTCTGATTTCTCTGTGATAGAACTTAGCGTGATGGGCAAGTAGCGAGAATCATGATTGGACCAAGCCACGTAACGGCAGCCTCCGGATGCGGGAAAAGCGTGGCCTATTTGTTTGTCATGGTGTGAGCTTTGCTTTGTTTCTTTAGAAGGATACCACGATCCGGTATCCCCATACATATATATTAATTTAGTGTCCTAAGGTTTCAAACCATGATGGAATATTAATAGGTTCTAAGTTTATTTGAAACCATATGATAATACCTTAAGTGATAGAGCGAAGTATTAGAACAATCGAGATTATTGATCATGCTTTATTGGAACAATAGAGTCCATTCTTTAGAGTTGCAGTCTTGCATGTCCGGGGTCCTTGTTAGGCATTGTACTGGGAACCATACATGAATAATTATTGATGGGTTCTAAGTTATTGAATCTAGTTTGTATTATTATCCTAGGGTCTTGAAGCCCTACTTGATTCTCTATTCTAGCTATCGAACTTGCTTTAGGTTATAGTTAGATGGTCGCCCAACTACGTTGTTATATCTTGGAACATTGTGATAGTCATTGCATTAAGTGTCTCTAGGTGCATTGTTTCTACCCTAGATGGTCATTACTTGAGTTTAGGGTTGCTAATCCTACGAACCCTTTAAGTTATATGTTGGAAGCATAAAGGCACCCTTGACCTAGAACTATGATCGAATGCGGGGTCGTATTCTTGCGTGACTTCATGCTTTAGTTATGTATTCTTACATGTCCCTACTAGGGATAGATATATAAGGTCTAAGTTACTTAACCATGCTTTTTAGCATATGAAGTTATAGAACCATGCATAATTAGTATTATCTTCTAGAGTGGGTCATGACTAGACCGAGCTATGTCAATCCTTTTTGCTTGGCCGAGTCACGGTATGGAGCCAAGGGGCATAATTATAGAAAAGCTAAAGAAGAGAAGTAGAGAATTGAATGGAATATTGGTATAGCTAAGTGAATCATTGGTAAATGTCAGATGTGTGATGCTGAGGGAGGAGAAGGCTTGAGCGGCATGGGAGCTTCTTGCCATAGTGGAGCCATAGGACATTATGAGCTTAGTCGGAAGCATATTTATGTCTAGCGGTAAACAAGTTAAGTTAACTAATGGAATGAACCATAACCGAGATAAGTTGTTATATTCTAACTATTGAACCTGGCGTGAGGTTATGGTTAGGGGGCAGCCCAAACTATTGCGTCATGTCTTGGATTAGCAGGATGGATTGTTGTGTATGTATCTCCATGGCATTGTTGATAATCTATCTGCCTTGACTGTATGCTGGCTATTGTGGCATGTGTCCTTGTGCAGTATTGCTAGCCTACATAGCTAGTATATGAATTGAGTATAAAGACTCTTACAAACCTTTTTAAGATACCTTATTATAGGGTGAGACCATAGAGTTCTTTTCCCAAGATTGTACCACTGTTTGCCTCTTCAGAGAGCAATCCTTGAACCATCATCCAATTAAATTGGGATTATGTCAACTCCAAAATCACGCCAACCTGCTATTGTCTTCTAGGGGGTTTTTGTTTTTTTAACCTTTTTTTTTGGACTTCAAAAATAACATAAGGTTGCGATTCACGTGTGACTTTTCATATCGCGAATTGAAATATGCGAAATGAAGAGCAAGTTGCTAACATAGATGAGACCAAAATTGCTTGCTTTCGATAGATGATAATATTAGGTTTGATAACAACAGTTGCATTATTTGCGAGGCAATTCGGACTTCGAAATTATCGATACATGGCACAAATATCATACAAAAATATCATATATTCCAATAAAACATTAAGGGATCAATCCATGTTTTTCCACGTGTTTAACAAGGTGTGGTTCCATGTCGGCCGTTCTATCCGGTTAAGTGTACGAATCTAACACTTCACCGCACCGTCTTCCCCATAGCCAAATTATGCATAATAGACACAAACTTCACGAGAAAATCATCATGTCGCAAAGTTTTTGGATCGTAAGATGGTGGATTAGGGACTGCGTTTGATTGTAGAAGCATTTGAGGCGTCATCATCCACTATGATTATATCATCCTTATTCTCGATACCAAGTTAGTCCATCATGTTACTCAAGTGTTTGATGAAGATAGGCTTGCTGTTGGATCCTTGGGATTAGTGAACTTCACACATTTGTTACGATCCCAAAGGGTCAACTAATGTCTCACGCATTTCCCCAGTGCCTCTAAAGTATCCTTGATGTTCCTTAGTTCTATGGATGACCAAATACCAACTTCGAAATAACCTTTGAATGCCTCGTCTAGCATCTCCTTTCAAGTGCGGCCGCGGATAGATCCACTTGGTGTTTGATTCTCTTTGGTGTCGATGAAACCGTACTCTAGCCACTTTATTTTTTTGGAAAAGTCTTGCAAAGGACTCCGTTTAGGTCGAACACCACAACCTTCTTAGAAAGCGCAATGGAAGCTGAAACATCAAACATGTATCCGGTCGACAAGATCACGATAACACAAACAATACAAACGCAGCCAAGCGTGATTTGAAATAGTCATAACCAAATGCGCTCGGTGATTTAGTTTGACAACGAAAAATAATCAAAAGCACGCTTGGCGCGATTTAATTCAAAGGTAATACAAATTAAATCGCAGCGTGGCTATTTAATGGGCAAGGCCATACCTATCATCTTGAGTTTATTTGCCGTCATCGGCGTCATTCTCCCTTCAGCCACCTTAATCTTCATCTTCTTACATTTGTTAGAATTGTTATTTTCTATTAGTTATTTGCGTCCTTCTGGCTGACATTATTTTACTATTGATTTGGCAAACACTTGAATCACTAGAGCCGCCTTCGTTGCCTTCATTTTCGGTTTCCCTGTCAATTACTTCATTGTTAACCTGTGAATCTACTCTGTTGTTGCTTGCATCACCCGCAATGTGGGCAAAAATATTCCCTAAGTTCGCCGCCATCCACGGTACTTTGAGCAGCCGGTTTAGCGCTATTTGTTCATTCTTTGCTTTCCTTATCGGTACATGATTACTAGGTCCCTCACCGGAAACAGCGTCCACTTTCGAATTGGACAAGTCTGAGACTTTTGATTGCTGATGATTTCAGGTTGCCATAAGGGCCTTTAGGAGACTTGGCAAGCACATGCATGAGGAATGGTTCAAGAAAGTCTTTGGCACGCTCATCACTCACAAAGCGGTGACATCTTCTTGCACCCATAAGAGCCTCTCGGGCAATATAACCTCAACATGAAGCTCCAAGCGGGTTGTATCAATTGGAGCAAATGCCTCGACGAGGTAAGACCATAGGCGGGAAATCCATTTTTATTTAAGGGGCCCTTCTCCTTAGTTTGTAGCTCGTGACTTGATTTCCCCACTTAGGAGGGGGTCCCGATCCTCATCCTCTTGACTCATCTGTTAGGCGATCGATCCATCAGGTATGAAAGAATATAGTTCTTAAGTGCGGATCATCTAGAAGAAAACATTCCCATGCACCTTTGCTATTGTCACCCTTGGCCTTAGCAATATCATATTTAGATCGTCGATAGCATGGCTATCATAATGAAGATCACATGTGCCATCTTTCGTCTTTGTTCATGACTCATTATCCATAACATCATATATTAGGCATCCCTCCCTAATAACTTTGAGGCACTCGGATCATGAGCGGCCGGATAGTGCATGCGGATGTGACTCACACGAAAAGGACAAACGATGACAATAGTGAAGGACCTCTCGGTTGTCAATCCTATCGGTGGTAAAGAAAACATTGTAGTCCTACGGTTCATGCCCATATCTCCTCTCCTACCCTCTTTGTCCAACACAAGGGTGATATATTTTAAGGCCAGAAGTTGATTACGGCAAGAGACCTTTGTACCCAATGGGACTGAATCTTTGGACAGCGTCGTCTTCTCGATAATCTTCTTCACAAGGGCCACTTTTCTTCTCAACTCGGCCAGTACCTTAGGGGTAGAGTCTCCTTATGTTTTGTATTTTTAGCCTTCCAATTCTTTAGGAAGTCCTTTGACCAGAATACAAACTTCTTGATGTCATCATTCTTGCGACCTTGTATTTGTCCAGCAATCAATTTCAGATAATGCCACATCCCCGATAGCCTTTGTAACTCAAGCTCCCTACTGGTGACTTCATTATCACGATACATCCTTTACATGGCTGCGACTCAACGAAGGACATCCTATCCTTGGTAAAAGCACCCTTCTTGTATAAGACTTCCTTCTTTAATCGGTCTAAAACCCAAATGGTCTCGGCGTCGTCCTAGCCCACGAGTCTTTCTCATCTCTGTCACATTCAAGTCAAATATGCTTACATCAGCAGGAGGCACCCTACCCATAGTGTCTAGCGGCTTCCCTTGTGCATAAAGCGTCGAAATTCATTCCACTTGAGCCATCTTGCCTCCTTACAAAACACAATCTTATACTGATGCGTTGGTCCTGACTGCTTTGGATGAGCTTTCGGAAAAGGACTGCAATGTCATCACCACCCTTTTTCTTTGATTTTCTTGCAGTCTTCTTCTTCTCCTGTATAATTGTCTGCGACAAAGTCCGCTCCAGCAGCTTGAATGCCTTAGACTTTGACCCGCCCTGTCCGGTGGGCAATGGGCAGCCATATTCCACCCATTGTTGGCGGCGTGGCGCGGTTGTTCAACGTATGGACTGCAATAGTACGGACATTGAATCGATATCATAGAATAGAAACACGCCGGTAGCGATTTGAATAGAATTGATCAAGAAAAATCACGCTGGCGTGAAATGAATAAAGTTACTAATGCAATCCACGCCCGGGCATGCTTTAAAATCAAATCAATTTCACGCCGGCGTGTTTTCAAATCAATCGAATTCCGCCGGCGTGTTTTGAGATCAATTGGTTGACTTGAAAACGCTGGCGTGAAATTGATTGATTTTGCCTGGCGTGAATTGGTTTGATTTGAAAACGCCTAAGCGTGAATACAATTATGAAACCGGTAGATTTGAAAACACGCTGGCGTGAATATTAAAATGCATTGGAATAGATGCGATTAGTTACCTTTGTATAGAAATGTCTTCCCCATTTCATTCAAAGTGCGCGCTAATCTCGACCAAATCTGCGGTGAAGTATTGGCATCCAAGATCTGACACCTCCTATACGCATAGTGATTGTAGAACGGCGTTTTTGGCCATTTGTTTACTTTTTGCCGATGAGGGCCTTACGCGCCCCTCAACACGAATCTTTGCCGTCGATGACGGCGAATTTAATATTTTCATTTAACATTAACTCACGGAAGTTCGTCCCACGGCCGAGGCTTGTTCGAGATCATATCCCAAAGGTAACACATCCGGCGGGCATAGGCATTTGACCTGGATTACTAATCATGCTCACGAACAATCTCCATGGCATGTCTTTGGATCATATCTTTCGCTAACATAAATGGAGCTTGGTGAGCGGATGAGGGACTTCACATGGATCGCAAAAGTTTCCTTAAGACCCAATGGATAATGGTCGAGTATTTATTGACTTGTTCATCGCCTCTAGTTTGCGCCACTCATCCTGTTCATTCTCAAAAAGCGAAGCCTCCATGCCTTCGACAAGCTGCGGGGTTGAACATCCTTCCCTAGATCTAGGACCCTCTTAGAAGCTTTCAAGTCGGCTAATTCCTAGCTTGCCGCAAATAGTGACTTGGTGTGGGTTTAGTGAACATGCCTCTACGCAATTTGTAACCCCTTGGCAAATAGATATTGGGTAAGCTGCTACATTGGTTGGCCAACCATACTTAAAACATGTCTCACCGTTCACATCTGTCTTCATGAGCGTATCCTTGTATCGAGTAGCTCTAAAGTGAGTAAGTGCGGAAAGCAGATCTTTCTTACGCTTACGTGTAATCTCAAGAGCAATTTGCGTTGGTGTCATCCTCTTCCTCACAAGAGATTAGGATCCCTTGTTTGGCCATCTTTATGCGCTTCCTTTTCCTCGAGAAAAGAGTTAAGTCGAGCTTGCCATTTGTCTTGGCAAGGTCAACGTACCACTCGGCACCCTCGTCCATTTCCTCTTCGAGGCGGAGGGGAGTGGTTGGTTACTATAAGAATCGGCCCTTCATCATCTAAGGTGAGATCATATGATGCGCATCACGGTCGATGCGCCCTTGCTTTCTTGGCGGGATTAGAACCCGAATTATTAGGGGTTTCTTCCTCTTGAGCCTTTGCAAAAGAAGATGAGCACTTTTTAGAGTACTTTTTCGGAACAAGAGATCACGCTTGGCGTGCATTTAAACCTAAATTAGTACAAATCACGCTTGGCGTGTTGGTAGCTCCTATTATTGACCATGCTATCGTGAATTTGAAACTAAATTATTTTGCATCCACATTTTAAGCTACATACCCTTCATGAATCCATATTTCACACTATTTATCCTCATTGAACATTGCTATCTCCAAGCTGTCTAACACCGCTATATTCTATATATAAAGCAGAGCAAAATTATGTTCTCTTACGATGTTAATACTTAAAATTCATGCAAAGCATAATAACTCAAACTCATGCAAAGCATATTAAGTGAAAGGAAATATCTCAAATTCATGCAAGCATAATACTCTCCATACGGTGTATGATACGTGGCGGATTAAATACCTTGAATAGGGTTACGTGTATTACATGTATTACGATCAACGTCCCTCTGAAGCTTGAGAAGTCTTGGGGTTTTGGGATTCCTCTTCCACCGCTTCCTCGCCTTGCGTCGCCTCGACCTCGATTCATTTTAGAAGACATCTCAGGAGTCGCCTAGTAACGAGTCGGGAAGGTCGCATTTCGGATACGACTCGAAGCTTTCGAGAAATAGCCGGCAAGAAATAGCTTTTTCTACCAGACGAGAAATAGAAATTTGAATTTCAAGAAAACACAAATCTGGGTTCGAAATATTCTTGACACATACAAATAATAATGACGAAGACCCCAATCCCCCGACTTCTTTCATTAAGTTTTTAAAACCAATCTATCAAAGCGTATCCCGCCAAATTTATCCCGCCTAAGCGTAGTAAACCTAATCATTCTTCTAATTGAATTTTCCGACCGCCGGAGTTTCCATAGCGCCTTCACCTTTGAGACTCAAATCAGCTTCTCAAGAATGGCTACTGAATTACGGGTACTCATCTCATTCCAATAGCTTGAACATTAATTTCCAATAGTAGGTGTCCGAATAGCAATTTTTCGCAAGTATTGTCGAAGATGAATGTTTCATGTTAACTACAAATCGAGAAAAGGAAAGTAGGATTATGCAAGATCG
The DNA here is from genome assembly GCA_021234155.1 of Isoetes taiwanensis. NCBI lineage: Eukaryota > Viridiplantae > Streptophyta > Lycopodiopsida > Isoetales > Isoetaceae > Isoetes > Isoetes taiwanensis. The sequence continues at coordinate 16,061,511 of JAJEKV010000021.1, read as the reverse complement.
ACTCCATCGATCCATCAGCTTGTCATGGAATTAAGCCAGGGATAAGTATGTCCAGAAAGTTACGGTGATTAACTTCTTTGCGCTATGGATGAAGCTTTACCTCATGAGACACCCGGTGGGGATACGGTTGGAGAAAGTGTTGGAACATTTGTTGCATGGCCAAGAAACCGCTTAAAAAGGTATGTAACATGTATTACATTGTAGAAATATAGAAGTACACAAAATTTGTTGTATTCATTGGAAAAAGATTACAATTGTATATAATGCGGATAAACCTGGATAAACCGGACAAAATCCCGGACTCTTGTTTCAAGCCCAGTCCTCTCGAGTAGCTGGGCTATCGATCTCCCATTTCCATTGCGAGGGCATAGTGAATTCTTACCGTAAAACCCAAATAAAACACCGGGCTCTAGCTCCCCACCCCCCTTTGCTCCACCTCCACCTCCTGCTCCTACTCTCCCGCTCACTTTGCTCCATTGGTTGAACCTCCAATGCATCGTATAAGCGCTGTGGTAGTGGTTCCATTGGTTGAGCCATCTCCATTGCATCGTATCTTTGCTGTGGTAGTGGTTCGTGTTGGGGCATCCCAGGCATAGAGGCTAACCACTAAAACTTTGACTCCTCATTTTGAATCTCGGTGGCCGGATGCGAAGATTCACTCTCGATCAATGCATGTCTTGCATTCTCGAAGTGATTAGATAAGAGGGCCGACCTCGATGCGATTGCAAGGGGCCCCGAGCCCGGATCTATCATTGCCTGGCGCTCTGCTTTGCCATCATCATTACTTGATCCAAGTACTCCGGGGGGTTGCAAGACTGGTGCTCGGTAGGGCCGGTGCTCTTGCGGTTCAACCGGTGGAGATTGGGTGGAAACCTGGGGCACGTGTGATTCTTTGGCCCAAATGTAATTCAATGCATCTTCGTCACCAAAGGGTGATTAATGTAACTTGGCATCTATCAATAGGAAGTGGCGGAGTATCGGTATTCACGCTGGCGTGTTATATTTATTTATTTATAAACTTAGAAACTAAGAACCGCCGCGTGTTTAGCGTAAAAGTTGAAAGTAGGGATACAATTGTTTTGCATTTCTCCGGTAAACCGCTATATAGGAAAACTATACGCTGGTGCACTTTCGTGCCGAGAGGAGAAAAAAAGATGCAGATAGATAAGTAAATAGATAAAGGCCGGGCAATTATTGCGTGTAAATAATTGCCCGGCCTTTATCTATTTACTTATCTATCTATCCGTTTTTTTTTTCTCCTCTCTGCCGAGTGCCTTGCCGAGTGTATTCATGTTGAAGGCTAAGGTTAGCATAAACACGCTTTAGCGTGTTTCAAATATTATCTTCAGATTTTTCTATTACTTTCTACTACACTTATTCATAATAGAAACTTGCATGCAATAGCATGATTAATTCAGAAGAGAAACTCAAGAATTTTCGAAACAAAAAGCGCAGATGAAGTTTATAAAAACTATTACGGTTTTCATAAACATCATCGCTTCCTCACTTCTCGAGCAAATGCAAAAGCTTGTCTTCTTGGATTAAACTCCGCCATTGAGATGCAACTTAAAACTAAATGAAAACTAACCTTGAGTCCCGAGGTCGAAGGATTCGAAGAACGGAGGACTACGCTTTGTCGCTTTTAATTCGAGGCTTTTTCGATTCAAGCAGACCTTAGTCCCTCTCGCTACAGATGCTACTGTAACTAAAAGGCTGGAGTCTTTTAGTAAGTTAGGAATTGCTTAAAACCAAACATCTAACATTGCTTTGAATATAAATCGCTCACCAAGATTTCGTGGAGGGCGGATCCAAACACGCAGGCCTTAAACCGCAAATCGTATGAAGGAAGGAAGAAAAAAATGTAGGAACTTTGAGAGCGTAAAATGGATTTATATAGGCATAATTAGAAATAAGTTAGCGTGAATAATTGATTGCTTGAATTAACACGCCGGGCGACGGCCTTCCTTGCAGACATGACATGTATATGGAGAATATTGCATTTCATGCAATAAATTCTCACGCATTTTATTCCATTTATTGCATTGAGAAAAAATAGAATTTAGAAATTTTATATAGGCTAACTTAAAAATGATTTTAAAGGCAAAGTTATCAAGGCTAAAAAATGACTTGTAAGGTTGGGGAATTGTTTTAGGTCGTATAGGAAAATTTCCTATGGTTCTTGTGATGCACGTAGATTTCTCATGTGGTTGATTTATAGTGTTCAGAGACTTTGTTGAGACAAAGTTTCTGAGATACAAAATTTTAGAGAGACAAAATTTGCGAGAGACAAAATTTTAGAGAAAAACGACTTGGAGCCAAAATAATTGGAGAATACAGGTTTGATTTTATTCAAAAAATTTTATGTCTGTAAAAACTGCTTGAAGAAAAACTGTTTGAAGACAAAGTTTATGAAGAAAAACTGTTTGATTTCATTAAAAGCAGTTGTATGTACAGATGCTTTCGAAGGCTTGGAAGCAGTTGCCGAAGGCTTTTCACACAATTCTGAGAAAAAAAATGCCCCGAGGCGTGTCCAAAACTTCTCAGAAGAATGGAAACAAAAATGGGCGCCCAGGGATCTCGCATCACTCTTCTTCCCCTTTGCAACAAAGAAGAAAGAAAGGTGTTAGAAAAGAAAGAGAGGTGCAAAAAAAAAAAAAAAGAAATCACATGCAAACTCGGTTCATCTCTCAACCACTCCAAAAAACCGGGTCGAATTGTGGAGCCTTCCTCCTCCTCCTCCTCCTCCCTCCTCCTCCTCCTCCTCCTCCTCCTCCTCCTTGAGAATTCATTTCTGTTTTGTGGTCAAGCCAACCCCCGGCTGCAGTGGTCATGGGCTCTTGGGAGGACATCTCCTCCCTCTTCCTCCAACTCCTCCTCTTCCTCCTCTTCCTCCTCTTGAATCGAGGAGGAATCGGGAGGAGCTCAACTCCCCTCCTCTTCCATTTCGAAATCAGAATCATCCTCCTGAGATGAATCGAGGGGAGAATTGGGCAAGAAAATCTATGAGGGGGAAGAGAGGGGCTTTTCAACCCGACGCCTCTTTGACGAGACTCCGGGTTCTTCATGAAGTTCGTGGCCGAAATTTGAACGCTTCATGGCGAAGGCGAAAAAAAAATTGGGACAGAATGGTCTTGAGAGCGTGAACCGGATTTATATAGGGTTAATTAGCTCTTAGCGTGAATAATTTATTGCCTCAAATAACACGCCAGGCGTACGAAATTCCCGCCAGCTATATTATCTAGGGTATATTATTATGGATAATAAATTCTCACGTCTATTAGTTATATGTCTTTTCGTAATCATATATCCAAGTTTTCGATAATTAAAATTTGGATATATCCTATTGTTTAAATTTGGTTTTTCCGGGGTTCCGAAAACTTTTTGGAATTTTCTCTTAACTTGATTTCCTAAGGTTTCAAGTGTTTTGCCTGCCGGAAAATAATTCCGATTTGCCAAAAATCCAGAAAACTTCCTTAGCCTTGATTTTGGTTTCGATTTTTGCCCCTTTTTGATTTCGACCTTCAAATCCGGCATGAGTATGTGAACGGCACGGAGGACATCGTGGATTTGCTCTGCGCTCTTAGCGCTAAGATGCCGCAATAGGTAAGCCCTACAGGTTGGGTTGCTCTTGACGTTTCTTGACTGCCACTTCATTGGATCGGCTTTGGGGGACAAGTAAACGACTTTTATAGGCGACGATGAAGGAATGCTTATTCATGTAGCCGATGGGCACTTTCGGGTATGCTCGCCCTTCCATTCCTCCTCCGCTTTTGAACCATGGCCTAGGGTTCAAAAAAATCTTACGATTTTTACCAGTAGTTGAAGCAAGCGGCGGCTATGCATGAGTTTGAATTCGCCGAAGTTGTAGTCGTCGTATGTAAAAGACGAAATCAATTGCTTGAGGAATTGTATGTGTTGTAATTTGGCGATTTCTATTATCCATACATTGATCTAAATATTTAACTCTACATATTGATGCTGTAGGTACCGCCTTAGAGCGTTTGAAAAATCTTTGTAGATTGGACAATGGAGCTTACTCTGGCTTGAAATCTATGGGTACATGCCTGGAGGCCAACAAATGTGTCGTGGTTCTTTCGAAAATGGGTAATCTGCGTTGTTACAGACCCTGATTTATGCAGATTGGATAATGCATCTTCCAGAAATGACTGGGGGTTTCCTTGAGATTATGGCAGGCATTCCTGGTACAAATCCACAAATCATACAAATCCTGGAAGATGAGGACTATGTCTCTTGCATTAGCATTTGCAATTAGCATTTGCAATATGATTCTGGTAGGAGTCTCACACAGTGCGCTACTCCTCACAAAGGGCGTGCATGGGGAATAAATTACTAATCGCATATTTCTTATTAGCCAAAATGACTTTAGCTAAACTTGCTCGATATTAATCCCAAAACTTTCTGTGGTTTAGCTAAACTCTACACATTTTTCCTCTCATACTTTCTAGCATTTAGCTAAACTAACCCAAACATCATCCCAAAAATTTCTATGGTGTAGCCGACAGAAAATATTAAGCCAAATTACTATACTTTTTTTCAATCATTTCCACTTATTTTAGTCATTTTCTTTGTGAAAACATTCTAAAATAATGCTAACTAGCAAAGTCTAGGACTCAAATTAATTCATAATGCTAGAAACTAAACTACTAATCATATATTTCATATAAATTAGAATGATGTTAGCTAAACTAGCCCAAAATTGATTCTAAAAGTTTCTATGGTTTGGCTAAACAATACAAAATTTCCCTTTCTTACTTTCTAATGTTTGGCTAAAGAGCTCTAGGGTTGGTGCAATCCCGAAAAAAGTTAAGCTAAAATTATTATTTTTTTCCCAATTTTTTCCATTTACTTTAGCCAAAATTTTTTGAAAATGTGCTAAGAAATCGCCAAATAGCTAAGTTTAGCCCTTAAATTATTCCATGGTGGCAGAGGTACATGTTCTTCTTTGTAAGTTTGTTCGTGATACATTCTTCTTTGATATACATTTGTGACAATTGTTCTTTGATACATTCTTCTTTGATACATTCGTGACGATCTTCCTCATTACAAATCTTTGTTCTTCCTTTATAGGTACTAAGCTTTTGTCCAAGTGCAAGACCTTTATCCGTGCAAGACCTTTTATCCGATTCTTATGTCAAGATAAGAAACATGCACTCTTGATATATTCGCGGATGATCATGCTCATTACAAACGTTTGTCCTTCCTTTATAGGTACCGTGCTTTTGTCGAAAGGCAAAACCTTCATCCGATTCTTCATGTCAAGATTTGAAACATGCAAAAACTGCTTTTGATGTTTTAATATTGTAAAATATTATTTATTTTGCAGCCTTCGAGTGTATGTGCATGTGATATTTTGCAATTGAACTCAAGACGCCATTTGCTTTCACGTCTTTCAACTTTGCATGTTCATGGGAAACTTGAGTTATATACGCCCCGGCCCAAAGATAACATATCCGTGTTCTTCGCCACTCCTATATAGATATATATTGTTGACTTTTCTCAATCAGTCTCTTATGCAAATGTCGTGATTTAAACCCAATAACTCGATATAATACATCATTCTGACTATATTTACTACATGTGCACCCTTTTCCAAACCCTTCATTTGCCATGTTCCCTCTCTTATATTTTGCCTCATTATTTTCTATGCTTCTATAGTTTGTTACTTGGGGATCATGTATTGGCCTTTGAGATAGGGATGCATATAGACCAAATGTGACACTCTATATAACGCCAGTGGTACGTATCAATGGAAATACACAGTTCTTTAATCATTGAAAGCTCATTTACCAATTGCTTGGGACCTCTAACTTTAGCAAATACTTTTGTCCTAGACTATGCCCGTGTGGCACAACTAGACCTTGAGGTTGCTCTGGACCTTGACAAAATGTGCTCTTTGAATTGTGGGAAAATATAATTGGATTAGACCTGGGAAAAATATAATTGGATTAGACCTGCAACAATTTTGTGTTGGTTTACTGTTACCTAGCATTTAACATTTGAATTTAAGGAGGTGAGTGATATTGCGCTCTTTGAGGGATGTCAATCTGTTTCTTTTTAGCTTGAATATCATTCTTTCTGTTGTTTGCAAGGTGCAATCTTCTATTCTACTTTATATCGTAGGTCGAAGAAAGAATTCTTCGTACAAGATTTTGCAAGGAGCTTTCTTCTTGCTTGGGGCAGAAATGGCTTGCTATTATGCATCAGATTAAGTATTATGCATCTGAAGTTCATGTGGTATGTGATCTGTAATTTCTGGCCAGGAGACTAGCAAATATCCAATGGCTACTTATCGTCTCATCAACTAGCCTACTAATAAGCACTTAGAATACTTTCACCAAGCATCATAGTGTTCTAGATATGGCATGCAAATTACAATCTTAGTTGGAATTATACAAAGTCGCATAGAAATTACATATCTAGCTTTAATCCTATCACTGTTTTGTACAGAAGCAACCTGCGGACCATTCATCTTGATTAATCAATATCAACGAGATCTTCAGAATATTATTTGCTTGCAACCGAAAGCAGGTTCCTGCCTTTTGCATTTTACAATCTTAGCGGTAGCCTATACAAAGTCGCAGATAGAGGTTACATATCTAGCTTTAATTCTATCAATCATTTTTTGTATGTATAACTTGCGCACTATTCATCTTGATTAATCAATATCAACAAGATCCATCTTCAGAATATTATTTGCTTGCAGCAGAGCAGTTCCCTTTGCAATATCTGTTTTATCACTCTTATGCATCTTCAGAATATTATTTGCTTGCAGCAGAGCAGTTCCCTTTGAAATATCTATTTGATTGGGACTATGTAACATGTTGTAAAATGAATGGCAAATGCAAAGTGTGGCAGATGCTTGATGATGTCCCAAAGAAAGATCATTTAGCCATTCAAGAAGCATTCTAGACGCCAAGTATGTAGAGCATGCATTTTTACTGTGATGGTTGTTTGTGTTCCCAAATATATTTATGATTCGCATTTAATTTATATATTGTCATCACTTCCCAGTAGTAGCTGGAGTCATGCACGGAATACTTCCAAAATGGGGCATTTTACTGCCATGAATATGAGAATGATGCAATGGACTTAATTCCATGCCTTAATTTGTGCATAAATGTTACATTCTATGTTGTTTGATCTTTTGCAAGGAAAATTGAGGCCTGGACGTTTTGCCAATTTGTTTCTAGAATCCATTTCTCTGTAGATTCTTAAGTAGTTTTTTTTTTTTTTCGTTGCAATACTTATGCAGTGTAATATGTCACGTATGCAGTCTAGAATTAAAAGTGAGAATTCATTTTAAATAAACTTTATCATTCCTTTCACCTTAGAACATTGTCTTCCTAGCACACATTGTGCTAGATTCGATTATGCAAAACAAACATCAACAATTACTATAGAAGCAAAAATTACCAGACTCTTCATTTTTCTTGAATAGTACAATTTGGATGTTAGTTATACAATGACAATGCTCAAGACCGATGCACGCACATAAATACGTAAGGCGACTTAAATGGAAGCTATGACGATTAACCTGTAAGGCGCCAAACCGCCACGCCCTACAAACCTCACAGACTTACATTGCTATGCAAATGTAATTAAACCCATGTCATTTATGACGGGCGTGCTTTTTGCAACATCTCAACATCCCAAAAATACAACATTTCAACATCATACATTGTTGTTATAAGCCTAAAACGCCGCACCGGGACTAGTTTATAAATGTCATTTCCTTGTTGTTGCCATGAAAATTTTGTTTTAAATGATTTCGTTTCGCCCATTGTTATTATTATATTAAACCTATTTCCAAGGAATTTCTTGCTTTTAAAAATTTTGATTTACCTCTACATATTCCATAAATGTACGCATTACTTTTTTATCTTATGGTGTAATAATTTTTTCTTACTCATTGACTAAAAAAGGGTGCAATTTGCCTAGGTCAATGGTGCCTCTCCAACTCAAGATGGTGTGCAACATATTGAAAAGAGCAATATCAATGAAAACCAACTCCTAGCAAGAATGTTGAAGAAAAACAATTAGTCCTCTATAGTAGGGTGCAATGGAGGAACAAGAAGGTGAGAATCATGCACAAGTGCAACAAGGAAATAGTAGGCCAAGGAGTCATTGTGCTAGCGGATCCCGGGTCAAGCCGTTAATGATGAAAGGCTAGGGGAAGACAATATTGGTATTGCAATTTTCGATGTTGGAAGACAACCGGAAAGGTAAAGGTTTGGGTGACAAGGAATGTTTTGGTTGTGTCAAGCAATTGGAGGTTCCTTGCATCATGGCATGGCCTATAAGTAGTGTTCAATTTGTGGAGGATTATATTTTTCCGAGCCCGAGGTTGTTGGGGACAATGATTGTCTTGATATTGATCCATTGTTGGAACTCTAAACCTAGGCAAAGGGGAGAAGTATCGTTGCCGGACATTATCCTAGCAAAAAGAGCCAAGTTGATTAGTGACACCAAACGTGAGACAATGGTGAAGGTTAGGGGCTCGGATTGTTGTTGAGTGATTGTATGCAATTCTTCACAATAGAACAATTGGTGGAAGCAAGAGCCACTTTTCAAGAGTACACCGCTTGATGAGAGGAGGACCTACATGTACACAATCTTCGAGCATGCACTTCAAGATGAAAGAAACCCAAACAGAAAAGATACCCTTTGCTATGTGCAAAAGCATGGCGTAGTATCCATGCAATTCCAACTTCTTCATGGCATAATTAGCAAAAAACAAAAGAGGGGAACGGGATTGCTTTTACATGGAAATAATGGTTTGTTGAGACCAACAACTAGGACCTTTGGTACGCCAGGAGATATTTGAAAAATATATTGATTTCAATCAAGAGTCTATGCCACACAAAAGCGAAGGGATGAAAAGGGAAGAGCAGTTGTTGAGAAAAGGTTGCCATCACATTGTACTCAAAAGAGTATTTTGGAAGAAGTGAATTCCCTACTTCGAGAATTGGGAATTCTTCCAATATCCCAACCTAGCTTTAGTAGGTTATGGAAGAAGCATTTCAATCATGTCACCATAGCAACTTCAAACAACTTTGCAAAGTGCAATTTATGTGCTAAGTTGAAGGAGACTCTTGATAAGACTGTGCAACCTAGTCAAAGGGCTAGGATAAGGGAGCATATGAAGGACCATATGACTGACCAACTATCATGTAGATCATGTTATTGGATGTGGAGGACTTTATCTGCATTGGAACCCAATAACGTGACATCGTCTCTTAATTGAGACAAGCAGATGGATTGGGAAGCCATGCCAAGACAGGCTTTGTTAATGCTATCAAATGGGAGCTGTTGAAGATGAATGTTATCAGAGTTGTCTGGCATATGACTAAATTCGGACATGTTACGCTGATTTGGTCAGGCTCGACTAGCTGCTACATATGATATTGAGCATGGCTTCAGTATAGTTGTTAGGATCATACCTTCAAGATATCATGGATATACAGGCTCAGCTATGTCCTCGGACGTTCACTTTAACATGCATATATTTCATGATGTATATTTGTACAATTTTTCAGCATTCTTATTATTGCCATGGCCTTTAATCCGGACAGTAATATGCCTGCCGTGCTCCTTTATTGGGTCTCATAGGCTGATTGGTTTCTGTGGAAGATAAAAACTATTCAATGCCCTTGAATTCATTCAATTTTCTTACCTATCTAGCTTGCAGAAACCACTCTTTACTTTGTTACGTTTGGTCCCCACTCTCATGTTGTATATCGAAGACCTATTGCAGAGTCAAGTTGGGATGCTTAAAATGTGGAAACAACGTGGTTTATCTAATGGTCTTTTTCACCTCAGCTTCTAAGAAGGTGCTTATCATTGCAAAGAGAAGGATCAACTGGAGGTAGGATTTTTTAGTTTTTCTCTCTTTTCAGATTGGTATAACTTATGGGAATGTAGTATGAATAATTTGATTCCTTTTGCAATCTTTATTTTCATTTGTATTTTTGGGCTTGCATGCTCCTTCTGTTGTTTGGGTCCCATGGCCAGTCGGCGTCCATAGACATTAAAATTCTATCAATCTATTTAACTTTGAGGGAACAAAACATTCTTACCGATTCCCATAGTGGAAGCACTGTATGAAAAACAACAAATTTGTCACCATCAAGTAGAGATACACTGGAAAGAAAGAAACCTCATACTTTGTGCATTTGTCCTATGGAGGATCACTATGTGCAGTCCAGATCTTGGAATAAAGGGCAAATATGCCCATCCGACAGCTCTCGATGCCCTACGTAACCCCCCGTGTGAATATGCACCCAAACCAAAGGGGGTTTCAGGGGGATTTTAATTCAAATGTATTGGATGCAATGGTTTGTATTAATTAATGTTAATGATAGTTATGTGTTGATTTCTATATTAAAAAAAATTTTGGGCCCTTCGGGCCCTTAGGAAGGAATTTGACATGTTAGAAACAACAATATAAACTATAGTAATTGTTAGAAACAATGGGAGAGACTATTAAATGAAACAAAAGGCCCTAACAAATTCGAACATGCAACACAACATGGTCTTTATGGTAGGACCTCTTAACACATTTACAATGTTACACACATTCGTAAAAAATATACAAGCAGTAATAAAGAAGCAGAGAAATGGAACAAAATAGCAAGAATCCTTCTCTACGTTGAGTTGGATGGCAAGAATCTTCCTGTAGGTTGAGTTGAATGGCATGGAGAAACGTAATTCTCTTTGCTAAATTAATTCTCTTTGCTAAATGTAAAAAAAAAAAAAAGGAAAAAACTACGATGATGTAAAGAGCAAGAAGAATGAGTAAAGAACCAAGTTGAGAAACAAAGAATGGTATAAAAATAGAATTTTATTCTTCACCACACCTTTTTTCAATTCCCACAATAAAAACCGGGGTTTCAAAACAATTGCAGAACTCTAATGAATGGCATAGAAGCATAATTTGTCTCTTCATCACAATGCTATGAAGAGCAACTGCAAATTTTAAAATAGTTGTGCACCTAATTCATGTGCATGAAATTCCGGATGGGCGATGGCTTATAGCCATAGTAAACTTGGAGTTTAAGCATCCATCATGATATGGGTTAAATATAGTGCTACATAAGATGACGGTGGATAATTGCACCAAAATAGAGTATTTGGAAATAGAGTGTTTGAAGCGCATAAGAAATGTCTCGGGAGAACAAACAAGGATACAATTAATATCGATTGCAAAGCAATAATGAAAGCCACACTTACTTTGGATATGTAGCATTTGGAGCCATAAACTACATTTCCACTAAATTGAGGTCGGGCAAGAACAATCGACGCAAGGCAAAACACATCAAGTTATCTTTGAATCAGCGTTTACGTAAAGAGTGTTTGCTAAACTTTGAGATTAACCATGAATCTGACTCAAATGCCTTGTTCCATCGTCAAAGCAGCTCATCACTACTTGGCCCTTTGCATGGAGGCAACCCTTTCTTAGAATGCGGCTATCTTATGAGCTGATACATTCAAAGACAACAATTGGTTCCAATTTATCAGCACAATACAGTCAATTGTTAGACATCTTACTTCCATCTTTTCCAAGTAGAGACTGTCGTGAACACGGCTGCATTAAGAAAGCATTCCACAGGTAGACCAGATCAATGCAGTTGCTCGCGAGATTTGTCTCGAAAAAAAAAAAGGAAATTTTAAAATGAAGCACAAATCATCTTTAACCTAATCTTAACGCACTCAAACGTCACTTCATATAGCTCTGTTGGAGTCCAAACCCTGACAAAAAAGAACTCTCCTACAGAGGAGGGGCTAAACGAGGCCGGATCTTCATCTAGTGGCTGGACCGAGAACCGCGGGAATAAGCCCGTCTAAGGGTTTTTGAGCTTTCGATCTGGAAATCATCTTTAACCTAATCTTACGCACTCAAAGGTCACTTCATGTACCTCTGTTGGAGTCCAAACCATGACAAAAAAGAAGGAGGGGCTAAACGAGGTCGGATCTTCATCTAGTCTGCCGCCAGAATAAGCCCGTCTAAGGGTTCTTGAGCTTCGATCACGACCCTATATCCCTTTCCATGCATTTACCTAATAGATTAGAAGTGAGAGGGTTCGATATTGGCCATTGGAATGGCACTGGGAAAATGCATGGCACAAAAATTATAGAAACATGGGCCAAACCATAGCATAGTGGAATTAAAAGATAAAAATATAGTGTGCACTCTAGATGTACGCATTAGTACACTTCAAGCAATACGGACTCCAAATCATAGTAAAACCATTGCAAAAAGTGTACAAAAATATAAAAAAAACCCCCTGTTATTATGCTACATATTATATATATATGAATATATATAATTATTAGAATGGCTTCTAGAAGGTTCTTTTATATCTATCTGCGGATCTTGGCCATCCATTAAGCTCCCACGCGATCTCGACGTCGGATGGTGGCTTACGGAAAGGTTCTTGGCGGAGATATGGTAGCTCCGAATGTCTTAGAAATTCTAGAAGATGGCAAGAAATTCTAGAACATTCTTCAATGTTCTGAATGCTGCTATATATACGATGCTCATGTGTTGAAAAATTTTTGGAATTCTCTGTGCTTCTTCGGCGGCTCTTGGCTTATGCATCTGACTTCTGGTCCAGCTATGGCGGTGCCCTTTCTCATGCATCTTTTAGGTTAGCTTATATGCTCCATCATATATTTCTTCAATGGGAGGCGAATTTGCCAAATGCGGATTGACGCAATTAATTCTTTCCCCGTGGTAATCTACGGCGTGGTAATCTCAGGTGCCTAGAATCATGGGTACTAAATTTTTTATAGTAAATTACGGGGCACCACTCGGTTACGCTTCAAGAAAAAGAGGCGGCTCTAATAGTAGGTGTGCAAAGGCCATGTAGAAGCGGTTTGTCGCGAGTTGTGGTTTGTGACCATAGCGAGTTTCCTCCACACAATACTGCGGGTTGGCCTCTTCTATAGCCCGAACTTGGGTTTCTTTGTGGTTGTTCTATTCGATAGCTCGGTATTTTTCTGATTTGGCGACCTCCTACGCTTTGAGTGCTTTGGGCATATAGGCTTTGCCGGATTTGTGGGTGTGGGTGGGATCCTTTGTTCAACTCGAAGGGATTCACGGTATGCATCGTATTCCAAGGGCTTGGAAGGAAGAATGGAACCCATGAATAGGGCCTGGTATGCAAATCGTCAGCAACAACTTTGAAGGGCTTGGATTTCGATTTGCATATTCGAGGCCCTATAAATATCCTTCAAGCCCCTCATGTTATTCAAGCTTGGAGCTTTGGAATCAGGGGATGTGGCTTCAAACTTCAAAGCCCTCGCAAGCAAAACCACACGGTGTGCTTTCGGTTTTATTTGCTTAACATGTAATTGTTAAAGAGCAAAAGCCTATGATTTACGTGTTAAGGGTTGCGGGAGTGAGGGCTTTGAAGTTTGATTCCACCCTCACGATTCCAAATCTCCAAGCTTGAACCCATGAAGGGGCGAGGAAGGACTTTTTAATCGGATGGAATATGCAAGTAGGAAATCCAAGCCCTTGAATGGGTTTCATGCATACCGCGATTCTTTTGTCGCATTCTTCCTTCGCCGAGTTGAACAAAGGATCCGACCCACACCCACAAGAAGGCAAAGCCTATATGCCCAAAGCACTCAAAAGCAGAGGAGGTCGCCAAATCAGAAAAATACTTGAGCTATCGAATAGAACAACCACAAAGAAACTCCAAGTTCTGGCTATATAGAAGAGGCCAACTCGCAGGTAGTGGAGGAAACTCGCTATGGTCACAAAACCACAACAATCAGCACAAAACCGCTCTACATGGCCTTGCACACCGGACTATTAGAGTCCGCCTTTTTCTTGAAGCGTAATCGAGTGGTGCCCCTGACTTACTATAAAAATTTAGTACCCATGATTCTAGGCAACCGGAGATTACCACAGAGATTACCGTGGAAAGAATTGGCGTCAAATGAAAGCATTTGGCAAATCTGCCTCCCATTGAAGAAATATATGATGGAGCATATAAGTTTAACCTAAAGATGCATGAGAAAGGGCACCGCCATAGTCGGACCGTGAAGCTCGTGATGCATAAGCCAAGTTTAAGAACATACGTGAGAATTCCAAAATTTTTCAACACCGAAAGCATCAGATATATATATAAAAGATTCGTAACATTGAAGAATGTTCTAGAATTTCTTCGAATATATATATATTATTAGGGTGGCTTCTAGAAGGTTCTTTTATATCTATACCCCCAGGATCTTGGTAGTCCGGCTCCCCGATCTGATGTCGGATCGGTGGCTACGGAAGGTTCTTGCGGAGATATGGTAGCTTCGAATGTCTTAGAAATTCTTGCCATCTTCTAGAATTTTCTAAGACATGCGAAGCTACCATATCTCGCCAAGAACCTTCCCGTATTACAAGATCCGACAAGCCAGAAGATCCGCGAATGGACTACCAAGATCCGGCAGATAGATATAAAAGAACCTTCTAGAAGCCAATATAATATATATATATATATATATATATATATATATATATATATATATATATATATATATATATATATATATATATATATATATATATATATATATATATATATATATATATATATATATATATATATTCAGATATGATCCAGTATAAAAACACCTACTCACATGGCATATTTGTAAGTAATAGTGATTGAAACACCTACTCACATGGCATATATGTAAGTAATAGTGGTTGGATTTTACTGGATTTAAAACCATATCTTATGGACTAGCTGGTCTAAGTAGATTAAAGGGAAGTCTCCTCATTGTCCTCTCCTCGTAGTTTCTTTCCAATAAATAAAAAAAATAAAGTCAACTACTTTGCCCTCTCATGCTCTCCTTCCCCATAAAATATAAAGTCAACTAATAGTTAGAATATCACGTGTGTGATGTTACATATTTTTTGTACAACGTAACATGTCAAATATGAAGTAGCCCTTTTTTGTTTTAAAATAATTGAAATTGAATGGGTGTCTTAAGAAAGATTATGAATTGAATTAAATTGAATCTTTAACGCCCACGAAGATAAAAATATACGCGCAACCCAAAAATATACGTGCGAAGGCAAACAAAAATGAATAAATAAATAAAAAAATTGTGAATGAAATTGCCATCCAACAATATATACATTGACCTTACTATTTTAGATGCTTCTTGCATATTGTCTTATGTGGGGCTAACTATGATTCACATATTTTCCTTGCAAGAGGTTATATAGAGTCTGCTTTATCAAGAGGTGTGAATACATTAGTTGTTAGATATTCCTTTTGAAGGATGTCAACCAGCACATAATCCTCTATATACTCAACTTGAAGACATTCTTTAATTTTGTAGGCAAATGTATAATCAAGCTAGCATTATCATTAGTATTGCTCTCTCATGAAAAGAATAATCATGGTAATAATAATGTACATCTAGTGTCAATACATATCATGAACATGCTAGTTTATTGCCAACATCATCCACTAGTACAAATAAATGCTGGTTAAAAAGTTTAAATATGATCATGTAGGGGCCCAGTTATCTCAGAGTGAATAGTGTTACATCACAATCCAAGATTTCATTCTATGGTAAGCACACGATAAGGAGAGAAGGCATGGGAATAGCATTTTTTACTCATGCTAGAGTAAGTAGATAAGATTTGTGCACCCATTTGCTATTCTTTCAAAAAGAGGAATTTTTCTAACTTTGCCACTTGACTATACATAAACATAGTCACTTTCATGAATCATGGTAAATTGCAGACCTGCTTTTAATCGTATAAAGTTATGAATTAACTCTTATAACAATAAGCAATATTTCTTACCCCTTCTCATTTGACAAAGATGGGGTCCAATCAGTCCTAATCTTACCAGTATTAAATAAGCAAGTAAGGCTTGTGACTCTTGAACATGTGTAAGAAGTGAATACGATGTATTTGCAACATTTTTGAAATCTTTACATCACCTTTACCTTTAAGACAACATATTTAAAATAAATGATTGTTAAAGATAAGATAAGATAAGAAATTTTTACGTCCACGGGAACCCAACGGGTTATGGGACGGAAAAAGGCAAAAGGGGGAAAGTTTTGCATATCCCTAATTAGAACGAATTGTAAGTTGACAAATTGATATAAGTTGTTATTTGATAGTAAGAAGTGGGATGTGTTCGGTAATACTCCTTAGATTGCATTTTCACTACAAGTTGATGGAAATACATGGACGATGTTCTTGATCTTCTCGCATGATAAGCATCAATAAACGTTTTGCTGGACAAAAATAGGAAGATGCAGGAGGATGTTGTCAAGGTTGGAATTTGAAGGCTGCAAGCCTTGCAAGACCCCTAAGAGACTTCAAAAAACAAGTTTATATTTCACATAGCCTTGGACAAAAGAGAAAAAAGGGCATGCAACGAAAAGTCCATTTTTGGTCTAGCCATATACTTATACCCCTATTTTAATTTAACCTTTAGTATATATATTTGTTACTTTTAGATTAAGAATGCAAATGGAAGTCTAATTTGAATCATGCCATTCAATTTGAAATTCCAATTTTGGCAATGACATTCAAAAAAAGGTATGGGCAGCCCTTCAATTTCCAACCATGGATGTTGTCCTAGTTAGTTGAGCAACAATCTCCCCAGGAGCTAAGCCTTAAAATAAGCAGTACTGCAAAAGTCTATCTTGTTAGCCACGTGAGCGGGAAAAAGAAATGGTTTCAAGAGGGCTGCATGTACACAGTCAAAATGCTGCAACAGGATTGATGCTGGATTACTCATTCTTTTGGGTATGGAAAATCTTTTTCAGGTTCACTCTATTTCTGAAGGGTTCACGGTACGTTCAACTAAGCTTGGGAACTTGCCTCTTTCTTCACTTGCACTCATGCCGGGAGTGATGCCTATCCTGTATGTATGCTTGATCAGTACCATGTACTGGATGTTGTTAATTGTTGTTCAACCAACTCTGTATGATTCATCCAACTTGTTAAGTAGGCACCTCTAGTGGTAAATAATAAAATCTCCAAAGATATGTCTCCTTAAAGTGAACAAGAGAGAAGGCAGGTGGAAAAAACACCATATCGAAAACTTATTAGAAGTTTGTTTTACGTGGCAAATGCTACGAGACCAGATAATTCTTACGCAATAAATTTATTATGCATAATATGTAAATTATCCAGGTTGGATGCATTGGGCCACAGCAAGATGTGTTTTAAGGCATCATGCAATTTGGAATTTGCTATGCCAAAAGCCATGGTAAAAGTTTATTATACAGAATTAACCAGAATCTAGGACATGAACTGGAGCAGAGGCAAGAGTCGAATCAGAACGTGGAGCAAAAACAGGAACAGTAGGAGCTCACGATACTGAACGTACTGAAGTCGATGTTGGTATAGAGCCTTGAACTGCAGATGAACTGGAACTCGATCTAGAACCAACAAATCGAAAAGACCTAGTATGCCAATCAATCTATGGGTTGTGTAGCTCGAGCCAAGGCAGACCCAAGACTATTGATGCATATGGGCTAGCGATGAGATTGAAGGAAATACTACATGCGCCCTTCAAGCCCTTCATGTGCCCATTATGCACCACACACACAAAAAAGGGGCTTTTGTTGTGAGCCATTGGTTGTTGGGCTAAAATCAATGGCCCTTCATGTGCCCTTCAAGCCACATGCGCCCTTCAAGCCCCTTCATGTGCCCAATATGCACCACACACACGAAAAAAGGGATTTTGTTGTGAGCCATTGGTTGTTGGGCTAAAATCAATGGCCCTTCATGTGCCCATTATGCACCACACGCACAAAAAAAGGGCTTTTGTTGTGAGCCATTGGTTGTTGACCATTGAAAATAGAAGGCTAAAATCAATGGCTCAGAAATGGTGCACTCTAGATGTACGCATTAGTACATCCATTTGAGTACATCATTTTAAATCATAGGAAAACCTTAGTGAAAAGCGTACAAAAACACAAAGAATAGAATAGAATAGAATACAACGAAAACCCCCTGTTATTATGCTACATATTGACATGTGCAGTATAGCTTCTCGAAATGCTCATGTTCCATGTCTATCAAGCAAAAATCTAGTTTAAAATACTGGCAGTGTATGTTATATTATTTGATGTTATATTTGTGTGGTTAATTCAAGCAGGCATTGCATTGTCAAATGTTAGACATTATGATTTGATACAGAAAGATTTTTGTATACTGATGCCCAGAGGGAAGATAAATGTTCGGTTTGAGATCCAACTCGAGATGGTTTTCATCCCAATTCCAAGTTGACACAAACTCCCTCATAGTGCATTTAGGAGCCGCCACGATAAGTTTCTTGTATATAATTGCTATACTTTCGACGTCGAGGCATTTATCTCGACCGTCGATTGGTCCAGGCATTCATCTCGATCGTCAATCATTCATCTCATTGCCAGATCTTTGGGCACTATCACTGGGACCACCAGATCCAAATCGCCGTCTGCTTAATAGATGTACAAATCCGCTGCTTATCTAAGGCACGATCTGCTTAAACCATCTAATAAAGCAATGAAACAAAAAAAAAAAAGCAGAAGAGCATATTACCTCACCAAATTGCCATATCCACTTGGCTCAAATCCGGCGAATGTAACTCTGCCTGTACCAGCTGCTAAAACGGTTCTCCAGTTGGGGCAGCAAGATCAACTCCATTGTGTTGGCGGCCCCAACAGAGCCAAACCGAGCTCATTTCCCAAATTTCATCCACGTGTTTCATAAATCCGCACCACCCAACCAAGCTACCCTTTGGCAAATCTCCTCTCGCTAGAGCCGCGCGAATTCTGGTGGATCTTTCGCCCTTTATCCTGTATGTATGCTTGATCAGCATGTACTGGATGTTGTTAATTGTTGTTCAACCAACTCTGTATGATTCATCCAACTTGTTAAGTAGGCACCTCTAGTGGTAAATAATAAAATCTCCAAAGATATGTCTCCTTAAAGTGAACAAGAGAGAAGGCAGGTGGAAAAAACACCATATCGAAAACTTATTAGAAGTTTGTTTTACGTGGCAAATGCTACGAGGCCAGATAATTCTTACGCAATAAATTTATTATGCATAATATGTAAAGCCATGGTAAAAGTTGATTATACAGAATTAACCAGAATCTAGGGCATGAACTGGAGCAGCAGGCAAGAGTCGAATCGTAACATGGAGCAAAAAAAACAGAACAAGAAGGATGGAATCGAGCTCACGACATCGAACGCATCGAAGTCGATGTTGGTATAGAGCCTTGAACGCAGATGAACTGAACTCGATCTAGAACCAACAAATCGAAAAGACCTAGTATGCCAATCAACTGTGGGTTGTGTAGCTCGAGCCAAGGCGCACATCCAAGACTATTGATGCATATGGGCTAGCTGATGAGATTGAAGGAAATACTACATGTGCCCTTCAAGCCCTTCATGTGCCCATTATGCACCACACACAAAAAAAAGGGGCTTTTGTTGTGAGCCATTGGTTGTTGGGCTAAAATCAATGGCCCTTCATGTGCCCTTCAAGCCACATGCCTTCAAGCCCTTCATGTGCCCATTATGCACCACACACAAAAAAGGGATTTTGTTGTGAGCCATTGGTTGTTGGGCTAAAATCAATGGCCCTTCATGTGCCCATTATGCACCACACGCACAAAAAAGGGCTTTTGTTGTGAGCCATTGGTTGTTGGGCTAAAATCAATGGCCCTTCATGTGCCCATTATGCACCACACGCAAAAAAAAAAGGGCTTTTGTTGTGAGCTATTGGTTGTTGACCATTGAAAATAGAAGGCTAAAATCAATGGCTCGTAAATGGTGCACTCTAGATGTAATGATTAGTACATCCATTTGAATACATCAATTAAATCATAGGAAAACCTTAGTGAAAAGCCGCACAAAAACACAAAGAATAGAATAGAATAGAATACAAAGAAAACTATGCTACATATTGACATGTGCAAAAGATAGCTTAAAATGCTCATGTTCCATGTCTATCAAGCAAAAATCTAGTTTAAAATAATCGGCAAAGTATGTTATATTATTTGATGTTATATTTGTGTGGTTAATTCGCTGTGCATTGCATTGTCAAATGTTAGACATTATGATTTGATACGTAAAGATTTTTGTATACCGATGCCCGTGAGGGAAGATAAATGTTCGGGTTTGAGATCCAACTCGAGATGGTTTTCATCCCAATTCCAAGTTGACACAAACTCCCTCATAGTGCATTTAGGAGCCGCCACGATAAGTTTCTTGTATATAATTGCTATACTTTCGACGTCGAGGCATTTATCTCGACCGTCGATTGGTCCAGGCATTCATCTCGATCGCCAATCATTCATCTCATTGCCAGATCTTTGGGCACTATCACTGGGACCACCAGATCCAAATCGCCGTCTGCTTAATAGATGTACAAATCCGCTGCTTATCTAAGGCACGATCTGCTTAAACCATCTAATAAAGCAATGAAACAGTGCAAAAAAAAGCAGAAGAGCATATTACCTCACCAAATTGCCATATCCACTTGGCTCAAACCCGAATGTAACTCGCCTGTATCAACCGCTAAAAACGGTTCTCGGGCTTTGGGGCAGCAAGATCAACTCCATTGTGTTGGCGGCCCCAACAGGAGCCAAATCCGGAGCTCATTTCCCAAATTTCATCCATTGTGTTTCATAAATCCGCACTCACCCAACCAAGCTACCCTTTGGCAAATCTCCTCCGCTAGAGTCTGCTGAACACTCGTGGATCTTTTTCGCCTTTATCCCCAGATGTATGCTTGATCAAGCACCATGGAATAATTTAAGGGCTAAACTTAGCTATTTGGCGATTTCTTAGCACATTTTCAAAAAATTTTGGCTAAAGTAAATGGAAAAAATTGGGAAAAAAATAATAATTTTAGCTTAACTTTTTTCGGGATTGCACCAACCCTAGAGCTCTTTAGCCAAACATTAGAAAGTAAGAAAGGGAAATTTTGTATTGTTTAGCCCAAAGGGAAGATAAATGTTCGGTTTGAGATCCAATTGGAGATGGTTTTCATCCCAATTCCAAGTTGACACAAACTCCCTCATAGTGCATTTAGGAGCCGCCACGATAAGTTTCTTGTATATAATTGCTATACTTTCGACGTCGAGGCATTTATCTCGACCGTCGATTGGTCCAAACATTTATCTCGATCGTCAATCATTCATCTCATTGCCGATCTTTGGGCACTATCACCGGGACCACCGGATCCAAATCGCCGTCCCGCTTAATAGATGTACAACCGCCGCTTATCTAAGGCACGACCGCTAAACCAGATGTTGGAATCTACCGCTACCCAAGGATTCATCTAAATTTCCTCAAGTAGGCATCGCCATCCGCTTTTGTCTTCATTTGGTGTTGTTTCGCTTTGGTTCAAGGTATACCTACCTCAACTTCTCGTTGTTTCATGTATGGCACTTTGTGAATTTTGGCATTCAATTAAGAATACCTAGCTAGCCCCGCGGCAATTGAAATGGGGTTGAACACAAGAAATTTGGACCATGTTTTTAGCAATTAATCTAATAAAGCAATGAAACAAAGGTAAAAAAAGTAAGAGCATATTACCTCACCAAATTGCCATATCCACTTGGCTCAAATCCGGCTAATGTAACTCGCCTCTGCACTACCGCTAAAACGGTTCTCCAGCTTAGCCCCAACAGAGCCAAACCGAGCTCATTTCCCAAATTTCATCCACGTGTTTCATAAATCCGCATCACCCAATTGCTACCCTTTGGCAAATCTCCTCTCGCTAGAGTCACAATTCTCGTGGATCTTTTCGCCTTTTTGGCTTTCGGGCGGGTGGCTGGTTTGGGCAAATTCCCATAGGCTTTGGGAAATCCGGATCCCCGCAAAGGCACATGCCGCTGTAGAAGCTAGAATTGCAGATTTGGAGCCATTTCTTGTGTCGGGATTTATGCATAATTTTCAACAAGGTTTGCCACAAAATGCGTGGGATTTGTTGGTCGCTTTTTGATTTGGGTCCCAGAGAAACCGCTTTGAAATAGAGATTCCATAAAGAATGCGACATTCGGGACGGGCCCGGATCGGACAAATCTTCGAGCTTAAGAGGCTTAAATTTGAAACTCTTTTTTCCCCGCGATAGCTTGCGTGCCTATACCAAGAACAAAACGAATCAGCCTTGATGGGTTCTTTGTTTCACGCAAAAGAAAATCCACATTCTAGACAAAACCCCTATTCTTTCAAAACAAACATCGAGGGTTACAGAAAACCTAAAAGAAAAGATATGAAAAAGAGCGCACCCACAAAGCAGATTGGATCAACCTTAATTAAACAGTTCACAAAACCTAACAGAATCTAGATAGCATAACACTCAACAGATAATAAAAGATGAAAACCCGTGATCTCAAAGTGGTTAAAGAAGGGGAAAAATTGTAGAGCCCAAGAACTACAGAGCTACAAAAACTATAATATTGTCGCTACTAAACAACCCAAAGACAATGATGGAAAAAGAAAAAGGAAAAATCAACCTCCTGCTAAAAAGGCCCAAAAACAAAGAACATGGGATTGGATCAATCAATGATGCTTAATTAGCAACAACGAATTAAGAGTACTAAGGGCCTTTTCACACGATGTCTTATAATATGGCTGTCCCATTTCATATAAGACATCATTTGTGACTCCAAAGCAAAAAATAAGACACACAAATATAAGTTGTTTTCACACTACAGGGTGTCTTATGTAAATGAGACACTAACAAATACTAATGTGAAAACCATCACAAAATAAGACCACCTTTTATTTTGAATATGATTGGTCAATAGAATAAAATAAAATATAATAAGTAGTGTCTTATTTTATGGCGGGGGAAGTCTCCCGGTATAAAATAAGACTCCATTGCCCTTACCGAACCTATCCAAACCTACCCGAACCTAAATGAGACATGTCTTATATGGTTCCGTCTAAAAACCAATTCTTCTTAAATGTTGACATGGACCAATAGTATGCCTTAAAATATAAGACACACTAGTCGCGGTGAAAAGCCCCTAACACTCCATCCATCGCCGAACTAGCTTCTCAAGCCACTTCTTTCTAATCTCGTACACATTTATGAAATAACTGCTATTATAGCCCGCCAACTACCGCCTTCTTCCTCCTTAGTTAATGTTTTAAATAATAATTTAATATCTGTCTGCATTTTCTTATTTTACCTTTTTCTTACCATGTGTATATTCTTACATGCATACATGTCTTATGAAATAATTCAATAGTTTAATTCCTTAGCCTATAATTGAAGTAATACCTTTTTTCTCCCCTTATAGTTTGTTTTTTGTGGCCACATTACTTGAATATGCCCGGAGGGAGTAACAAATAACCATCGTACGACAACCTAGAAGTCAGGCTATAGGTATGGACGTTCTCCATCTATGCTAAAAATTTGTTATCCATCCAGGCTAAAAACCCACACCATCATGGGTCCCATCTATCCCATGGGCAAGAGAACATTGAGCAAAGGGTAGGAAAGAGAAATGTTCGGGCGACCTTGGCCGCCTCGAGATAAATTTCTTGTATTTATAATGATTACTATAAGTCAAACCAAATCCATCTTCGAATTGTATCTTTTTATTGTCTAGACTAGATTAAAATTGTACAAATAAGAGGCAATCCACAGCCTTTTAATCTAGTTCCCTCAAACAAGCGGATATAAATAGGATATGTCATAATAATGAAGTCTAGATCATCTTAACATATATAAATCTCAAAGGGCAAGATGCTTTAGGCATATTCGGAGTTGATGCTTGCTCCTAAATTTGCCACGTATTTCCGGGAGGAAAAAATAGGGAAAGAAAAAAATCGGAGAAAATAATCAACCATTCCCGAATGCTCTTCACCTGATGAATTCTTAAATCCGGAGGTCCTTGGCCGATGAGGAGCTTGGACATGCCCCCCGCTGCCTCGTCTACCTTCCCTGCCTCTTTCCATGGTCCCTATTTTTTGGAAGGAGAAACTTTGTTGAGCAGAAAATTTCAAGTGAAATTTCTCTGCTCAACAAAATTCTCCAACGAAAAAAAGGGGGCTTCAAATTTGCCCCCGATTCTCTGTTTCCTGCAGTTCTCCGGCAAGATCTGTTGGCGGCGCCGCTTAACCTGGGACGGCAAGGGCAGCTTCAGATCGGGTGGAGATCGACGTAAAATTACAGAGTTTAAAATCCTGTTGTTTGGGGCCGAAATTTGATGCCCCCTTTTTTTTCGGGTTCATTTGTTTATTCAGCGCGGCCTGTCAGTCTTGTGATCCAAGGGCACTCCCTTCTTCGTTTTAAGCACACATAAATCATGATTTATGTTCCCTCCTTTAATGCCTCCAATTGGTTTGATACTTCCATCTCTTTGCCCGATTTGAGCTGCTCCACGGATATGTAGAAGACCTGGATATGGCAGAAGAGATCCAGGCATCTCAGACTTACGGATTCATCAAGAAAATGCTACTATCCATGGCTTCGAACGTAAAGATGCAAACACTACCTCCAAGATTTAGTAATTAGTGCTCCAAAAGCTATATAGGAAAGCAGATTATTAGTCTAAAAACATCGCCTACAAAGAGATTCAAGCAAAAATAATGTCGCCAAGGCATAAAACATCCGACGAAGAAATGGCCCATTCTTAACATCCAAACGAATCCGATGCTTTTTGGTGCAAAAAAACAAAGACTACAACCCCGTTGGATATTCGCCTAAAACTAATTTGGGTCAAATCAACAACCCACAACTCTTTTTTCAATCCTTTAAATCTAAGATTGAAGTTTTAAACGCTCGATTCGCATGTTACTGAAGGTGCGTGGGATTCGTAAAAGAAAACCGATCTTCTTAGAAACCCAGCCATCATGCCTAAATTGTCCAAATTCGCCTCAAAATTTAGAATTTGAGAAGCGGAAGAAAAAAGATAATATGTTGTAAAGATTTTGAGCCAAATGGCTAAGAAAAGAGGAAGAGAAGAATAGATACAAATGCACAAAGAGAGGAGGAAGAGAGGCCAAGAATAGAAAGAGGAAAAAGCAGTGTTCGGGCCGAGCCCTCTCAGATGTTGGATGAGGCTTGGCATTAGGCTCTGGGTGGTTCGGACCGCCACGGGTTAGGGCTTAGGTTTGCTACCAAGAACAACAAATGATAGATTTTTGATGTCCATGACATAGCATATGCCATTATTTATCCGCTTATATAACTTCCAATCCCTCGCTTTGCAAAAAAACCGACCGCTTCCCCGGTACAAAAGAGGGTGAATGGCATTGTCGTGAAATGCATAGACCTATAAGATCTAGCAATATGGGGGTCAGTGGATCGTGGCATTTCATGTTTCTATAGTGTCTTAGGGCAAAATCACATATGTAAGACCCCAATATTTTTAAAGTTGCATTTTGTGGAGATTATCAAAAAGCTTTTACTTAATACTATTAATTTAGGATATATTTTGTTATGTAGTTAATCATTTCCTCAAGAACCATGTTCTATGTGCTTTTAAAAAATGTGATTTGTTTTTCTCCGTCATTTTCTATCTACCATTTCTTAATTTACCATTCGGTTTTTGTTGAACATGGAATAGTTATTGTCAGTGGCAAGACCATCCTATGATACATTGGAAGAAATTATTGGCACTCGATGTTTGCCTGGGAATGTTAATCAGAAAGAAGACATGCAAATGTGTCCACTTGGCAAATATCTTGATCATTTTGCTTCTGTTTGCTACAGATTCAAAACGATATTGGTAATTTGCAACCTGACTGCAGGAGAGCATTTGACCAAGATAGTTTGGCTTTATGTATTTTAAGAATGCATTTTGAATGTGCTAACTAGCCCTATTTTTATG
This sequence comes from Isoetes taiwanensis, assembly GCA_021234155.1. NCBI lineage: Eukaryota > Viridiplantae > Streptophyta > Lycopodiopsida > Isoetales > Isoetaceae > Isoetes > Isoetes taiwanensis. The sequence continues at coordinate 16,035,663 of JAJEKV010000021.1, read as the reverse complement.
CATGGTTGCCATCGGTTCCCGCTACTTCACATTGGCAGTATGGTAAGTTGCTGGCTTGCCCATCACTCTTTCTTCCATCTTTTAAGTATTTGCAGGGTAACAGATTATATTCCAGGAATATAAAAAGGAGGGGTTTTGTTTGTGAAGTTGAGAAAATAATGAGTGACACCGTTTTTCCAATTTTAATTTCTCGCTCGGTAATAAATATATTGGAGTGAATGTGTCAACCTTTTCTTTTGTGTGTGTGTGTGTTTCCTCTTCCACCAATCCATTCCATAGTTCATGGTTAGGGTTGCCAAAAGGGGCAATATTTAATATTGTAAAGGTGACAATTAGAAAAATAAAACAACATAGGAAAAATTCGTGGTCTATACATGTCATTATCTAATTTTTACAATTTGCAATATGTTTGCAATATGTTTTTGATAGGAACTTTATTTGATAATAACTTTAGACTAGGGCCTACATTTTTAGTTGCTTTCCAAGTTTCACACTATACACAGAGTTAAAATTATATTTTGACATTTGCAGAGATGGCCTTGATGAAAGGAGACTACACTATCGAGCTGAATCTAGATGAGTTCTGAATACTGATTGCAAGACGAGTCCTACTGTTTAAAAATATTGGGCTTTTCTTTTTACCTCTAAATTTGCAAATGAACCATGCAATTTATTTTTAATATTCAAAGTCTATATGCACAAGGCTTGGCACACAAGAGTTAAGGGGACAATGCAAAAAGCTTAAGCCAAGAATGATTAGGAACAAGGTGGTCTTAAGGGGAAGATGTGAAAAGTTTAAGCCAAGAATAATTACGTAATTTTTATTACCATCCATTTTCAAGAAATTTTTCCTACAAAATCTTGAGGACATGAGGTAATTTCGGGCATCGCGTCGTCCTTGATGCAAAACAGATGGGAATAGTGCAGGTTCAACTCCTGCATGTTCTTTCGCATCTCAAGGATGTCCAGAATTGAGATCTATTCGACTTAGCACAAAACTTCTTTTGCAGTGGGTTGGAGAAGAAGGAAGGAAGGAAGGAAGGAAGGTACTTTTATCGTCCACGGAGACCAATCGGTCTATGGGACCCAATACAAAAACGCTAAAGAAGCGGATTATCGCCTCCTGGATTAAAAACCCCCCCTGGCGGGGCGCAAAGGCCGCCGCTGATAAATTTCTTTTGTAGTCATAATGATTGAATAGACCAGCAAATTAGCGAGTTTCTTTTTCCTCCTACAATACTTCTTGGCAGTAATTGCTATATAAGTTTCCGATGCTTTATTGCTAGTGATCATTTTTTAACTCTGCGCTGAAGGGAATCACTTTTTTTATGTAGCCAACTAGAAAAAGAAATTTATTCATAACCACGATCCATCTTATATGCGCATACTGCTACCCCGATATCTTGTCCCATCAAAGGCATTACTAGAGCCCCATTCATCCATTATAACTCACAAGAAGCAAAAGCCTGGAAAACCTCTTGGTCATTGTGACTTACCCAACATCAAGCACTTTCAACACTTTTTAACGCCATATTTGGAAAATTAGACTTAAAAGGTCGTTATACTTTTCTCTTTTCCTTCAACTTCTCAAGCAAATGGTCCAGATCATAGCACATAGAGCAGCATGTCCTAGGCCATTGATTAGACATTGATTACGTACACATAATTATATAGTATTCTACAAGAATAATGCAAAACTCTTTTACATTGCAAAGTTGTGGCTTCAATACAAGTCTCTTATGAGTATGTTATCTAATGAAAAGTGAAATTTCCTTAAGGTTACCTTGTAGACCTTTTTAAGGAACTTCTAGGTTTATCAGAAATTCCAGAAGCTAATGGGAACAACTATGATGGACTTGATAAGAAAATTTTTGTCTTCTGATGGGTTCACATTTTGTAGCCGCATATGTGTCCAGAGTTTTCTTGCTAGAAACTGACGTTTGCGACCAATGCCACTCGTGCAAGTTCCCAACCATAAACTATGTCCACCCAGAGTGTTAAGCACAAAGGTGTAATTATTCCTCATTGCTCCCTCCTTATTGCTCACTTGAAATCATTGAGTCTCAACACATTTCTATAGAATATGGCACATCAAGGGCCAAGGAATATACACCTCAAGTCCGTGTATAATAAATTTCTCCCCCTTAGATAAAAAATATATATAAGAATACCTACAAACAAATACATGAAATTTCCCCTTGCCTCTATGATGGAAAACATGTAGTGGGTGGCAAAATTCGTGTCAAAGAGGAAATCTAAGATTGCAACAACGAGGATGGCGGTGGCGGTGCCTCTGTGTGGCTAGGGCGGCCATCCCTTCTCTCTTCTAGTTCGGCATTGCAGCAGATCATCAGATCTCATTCTTGGTGCTTCTTCGATGCTAGTCAGGACTCCACTTGCTTGTTCTAAAAGATCTTATTTTTCTATGAAATTGCTGGCTTCTTAGTTTCTTGAAGATCCTCATGGCGATTTCTCAAGCTTTGGTAAAGCGATTACACTAAGCGGGTTCTTCGCTTTAATGCGTCAAGCATTATGATCCCTTCATAGCTTGGCAGGTGAAAAAGATAGATTTACAGCAGCCCTAGATATAACGCTGAGCCAGCCTGTGAATTTGTTTTGTTATCTCTATGCAAATTTAGATGATCACGCTGAAATGGCGCAGATGCCTATAAGGTGACGTGAAGAAATGCAGGGCAACGAGAAAAGGGTCTTCAAGTGTTAAGATCTGTTTGTAGTTCATGTTGAACTTGCTAGTTTACTAAGAAAACACAAGTGAGAGAGGTATGCACCACAAAAGAAGACACATGTATTGAATGAATCATGTTACAATATATAGATACCATAAAAGGTATTTTCTATGGAAAAAGGTGAAAGCTAAAAGTAGCTACATTGCCTTTTTATAAAGGCACGCTGCCTAAGAATAGGCAGCCTCGCTAACACCCCACCTGTGTCTTTAGCCTTTCACCAAATAAGATATAGAAAAATATTGTGTCTAAGAAAGAAGACCAAATATTGCAACTCATAGATAATCTCCCCACCTGCAAATTTGGTCTCGCATTCGGATGAAATAAACCTTTGGTGGTCACAAAGGAAAAAACCCGGGTGCTACAATCTTCTAATATCTATGCTTATTCTCAAGGACACCAAGAGCTTTAACATTGTCTTGATGTCTCTTTTCACCTAGAGGCTTAGTGAAAATGTGCAACCATAGCTGTAGTTGGACAATATTCCAACTTAAGTACGCGCTCTGCAACTTCAAGCTTAACATAATGATAATGTAACTCGGTGTGCTTGGATTTGGAATGCAGAACTTCGTCTTTTGATAAAGCTATAGCACTTTGATTATCACACATAAGTATACTCGGTCCATCTTGAACTTGTCTTAAGCATTCTAACAAGTGTCGCAACCAAACAAGTTCGCGGCTCGCCAAAGATGCAGCAACATATTCTGCTTCAGTAGTAGAAAGTGAAACACATCATTGCTTCTTATTCATCCAAGACACCAGAGATTTCCTAAAAAGAAACAGCAACCACTTGTTGATACAGAAGGGTGTAAATATGGTAATGCTACCCAAAAAGCACTATCCGGACAAGTGCTTTAAGTGCTTTAGGCCCTTTTTCCACGGTTGTCTTAAAATACGGCTGTCTTATAATTATAAGACAGCATTTGAGGTGCCACGTCATTCTTGTGACGTGTCTTAAAAAAATTAGATTTCCATGGCTTCATTATAAGAGGTGTCTTATAATATAAGACATGTCTCATAAATTTGCCTTTCCACTACTCACAATCTCTCCGTTTGAAAATTTCTCACAAAAGAGGCACAATTTCACTCATTCCGCAATTTCACAATTCTTCATACCTGATACCTGTTGCAAGCATATCTAGCAAGCATATCTAGAGCTTGCATTTATCTAGAGCCAGAGATAAGCACTTCTGCACTTCTGATACATAGCAGAGGATCCATGTGTGTACAGCTGAAAACCCCTTTTTTGCTAAACACCAAAACTAGTCACGACAAACAAAATTGAGGAATATGCATTTCTTCTTGACGATTTTGGGCAAATTTTCTGGAATCGGGATGCATTCTCATGGAGAATCCCACAGTTACTCACTCCTAATTCCCTTTAGCTGTTCTTCTCGGTATTTCAGCTGCAAAAATTCAATGTATCAATCCGTCCCTTTTTTAAGATGCATATGCTACATCCGAAGGGGGCATTTAAAAGGCAACATATCTAGCAAAGATGAAATACATCTTTGTTTATCATAGCTTCCTTCCTCGTCTGTAATACCTGTTATCCTTCCTTGTCTGTACTAGATAACTTAGCAATCACGATTCATAGCTCCAAACCTTTGTTTCAGGCCAATAATCAGCAAACAACTGCCCAAATCCTACAAATTTCAGAGTGAGAAGACCTGCCACTGAGTTTAGCGCCATCGCTGAGATGGGAAGAAATAAATGACATAGCCGTCTGGGAAGAAACAGATTGTGATGCAAAATTTCTAGCTCCATTCTTTGTATTTCACCGTAACAGGGAACGAAATAGACTAGATCGACCACAGCCAAATCGACCAAACAAATCAACTTGCAGCAAATTCCTACCTGTGGCGACATGCAACAAATCAACTCCCACCTGCGATTCCAGTCCGGCGATTCCAGTCCGGCGATGCTTCTATTCCTCCTTTTTTTTTGCGACATGCTAAAATTTCGGCGCAGAAGGGCTCTGATTGGACATCTTTTGATGTCTTATTTTCTGGCGGGGGAATTCCCCCGGAAGAAAATGGGACTTCAGAGTTGTACGGCATGCATATAAGACATGTCTTAAAAGTCTCAGTGGAAAAACTAAGGTGTCGTATATGCCTACGTGGCCCAATCACATCTTAATAAATTTAAGACATGAGTGTCGTGGAAAAAGGGCCTTAGGTGCTTTACCCTCGAGTGCTTTTTCATTCAACAACCTCGGGGGGTTGTTACTCCAGAAATAGGATGGATCATTCCGTGGAGGTAAGGATCGATGAGATGGATGATCCCGCGGTGGGAGATCTCCGAAATGGTAAGGATCGCTGACGAGGATCTTCAAGGGCGGGAACTCCATTGGCGGGAACTCCATTGGCGGGACAAGATTGATGGAGTTTCTCTTTTTCAATGCAGTATAAGAACACAAATTAGAGTTCAAATCGACATAGAAATCATAGGTGAATTAACAATATTTTATTGCAATTTGATTTAGATTGATAATTCAATCTCTGTTGCATTGGAGATTGAATTGTGGGCAGCTCTCTTGAAAGCATCCATTTAACCGGAAGAAGCTTTTTAGGATTCAAATCAAGTGAGAAGAGACAATCTGATTACTCTTTGTTTTTCTTAAGAGTATTTTTGTTCCATTCTTTCAATGTATTATGCATCTCTAATGTTGTATCCTAGATCTACGTTATTTTTTTTTCCCCAAATGGGAAAATTGACGAGCACCCAGACATTGATATCTTGAGTTCTACCAATCTATTTGGAGCGATTTCATTTTGATCTAGAAGTATACTTCGGTCTCTTTCTTTTGCAATCAAAATCACACAAATCCGATCTCTGAGGAGTGAGAAATAGCCTCTCAAACTTGGCTGATTTTCTGTTACAGTGGGTGCAGAAATTGATGTCACAAGAATATACAAAATTCAGACTTTAATATCTTGAGTGGTGCTGATCGGTTTTGAGTGATCTCACATGCATTTAAAACTAGACACTTAGCACTTTCTCTTGCAATTTAAATCACTCAAATCTGAGCTATGAGGAGTGAGAAACAGTCACTCAAAGTTCTGATTTTTTTGTTCTGTGTTCTGATTTTTTGTCACAGAAATATACCAAAACTCAGAATTTGATATCTTGAGTTTTAATGAATAATTTTTGATGATTTTACCTGCATCTAAAAGTAGACACTATGGCCTTTCTCTTGCAGTTTAAATCAATCAAATCTGAGCTTGGATGCGGGAGAAATGACCTCTCAACGTTGGTCAATTTTCACTAATAGTGGGTTAACATTGTCTTTTATATGATCATTGTTGTTCTATATTGTTGTGAGTAGTCTTGCGTGCATTCACATTTCGTCATTTACATTATTGATCAAGCTTTGTTAATCAGAGTTTTGAGATCCTTTTGTATCAAAGCAATCTTAATACATTCTTGCAATTCCGTCTCTCAGTATTAAAACAATCTTAATACTATTCATGCAATTCCATTACTTCTTAGTTTTATCCTTGCAATTCCATTACTTCTTTTTTGAACAGACAACCAGTCTTCTTTGTTTGTTATTTTTCTCTAACTTTCTCCATACTCTATTGAAACCAATCCAACATCTAAACCGCCATGTAATGTATCTCAAAAAAAAAATTGACATTACACGGCATCAAAATGCAAAGATTGAGAGTATCGAGGTGATAATTATTAATCTAACTTAGCCGAGAACAAAGTACGTGGGGAAGCATTTCTGGCATGACTTTTGGCCGCGGCTTGTGACCAAGTGCTTTAAGTGCTAAGTGCTTTCGCGTTTTTTTGGGTAGCATTACCATATTTACACCCAGAAGGGGATTCTAGTTCTACAGCATACTGGACCATCTGGAATAGCCAACAGATCAGGATATACATGTAGGGAATGCAAAAAAATGGTTATACGCAGATCAAAAAAAGGGGATGAAGAATGGGATCGACAGAAGGGGATTCTAGTTCTACAGCATACTGGACCATTTCGCATGGAATAGCCAACAGATCAGGATCATGTCACGTCAAAAAATTTCAGCAAATGGGCTTGAAGCCTAAAAAAATCGAAGAACCCTGAAAATTCTTTAGGGTGAGACGCTATCGGATCTGCCGGAATTATCAGAAAGACACTGCCGTGTTTGAACAGATGGAAACTGCAGGGAACTCAGATGTAGGGAACTGCAGGGTCTTTTATTCACGTTCAGAGTCAGACCCTAAAATTAGGATTTTTGAACCTGTGAATGCACTGATCATCTGCCGGGATGGTAGGGGCCTGTATGGTACCAGATAAACTGCTACTGCCTATTTCCACCATCGCCATTTTGAAGCAACGATCAAAATGATATAGAAGCGAAACCTAAGAGTACCTGTAAATAGGAGTATTAAGCTTTGGATATGGCTTCAATTCTGGCAGACTTCTACCTCAAAGCTTTTCCCCTCTTTTCCAGCAACCCTAAAAAAATAACCAGACCAGACACTAATCCACACAACCCTAAAAAAACCCTAAAACTAATGGGAGGATATTCACCACAGGATTTGCCCCCTTTTCTAAAATCAACGGCTAACAAAAGGGTGCACTCTAGAAATACTATTTAGTACACCTGGATGAATACGACCACTAAATCTTATGAAAACCTTAGAGAAAACAGTACAAAAACACAAAAAAACCCCCTGTTATAATGCTACATATTCGAACGAGCCATCTGCTTTGTACTTCGAGCGAAAGATCCATTTACATTTAATTGGCTTTCGTCCTTTAGGAATTTCAACAAGCTCCCAAGTACCTTTGTTGATAAGAGATTCAAACTCTGCTTCCATGGCCATGCGCCAATTCTCAGCTTGTGGCGAAGACATAGCCTCTTTTACTGTAACTGGATCTGCACTAGTAGCTAAAGCAGCATGGTATTCCAAGATCCGTTTGGTAGGCTTCCATTGCCGTCGTATTGGAGTCTCATCATCAAGAACCTCAAGTTCTACATCAAATAGACCATGATGATCCTCATCAGCACCATCATATAAATCAAACTCCTGTACAAAATCATCTTCCACTTCAGGATTTACAAGCCCATTTTCAACATGAGGATGTAAAAACCCATTATCCACATTAGGATTTACAGCATCCACATTAGGATTTAATTCACTATCAAGTAGCTGAAAATCACGAAGAATAGCATTAGGGTCATGACGAGAAGTAATCATGTTAGCCATAGTAGACTCATCAAAAACTGCATCACGACTAGTAATGACTCTTCGCGTAGCAATATCATAAAATCGGTATCCCTGTGCCTCGACAGCATAGCCTACGAAGATGGCTTTGAGGCCGACTGGGTCAAGCTTCTTTTTCTTCTCTTTTGGAATATGAATATAGGCTAAACAACCAAAAACTCGCAAATTTTAAACATTTGGTTTTACTCCTGACCATAATTGCAAAAGAGTTACGCCTTTTAGAGAAGAGTTTACCATTCAATTTTGTACATAAACAGCAGTAGCCACAGCTTCTGCCCAAAATGACTTATCCAAACCAACATGAATAAGCATACATCGAACAACATTGATTATCGTACGATTCTTGCACTCAGCAACACCATTTTGTTGAGGAGAATAAGGAATGGTATGCTCACGAACTATACCGTGCTCTTCACAAAAACACTTGAATTGAGCAGAAGTAAATTCTCCACCATTGTTAGTACGTAATCTCTGGATCACTTTACCAGTCTGAGTCTCCACCATATGTTTAAACACTTGAAATTTGGTGAAAACTTGGGACTTCGTAGAGATAAAATACATACAAGCTCTACGAGAAAAATCATCCACAAATAAGACGAAATATCGTGCACCACTCAAAGCATAAGATAGTGGGCCACATATATCAGCATGCACAAGCTCCAAAAGCTATGTTGCACGTTTGCCTTTCACATTGAAAGGACGGCGATGTTGCTTTCCAATAGCACATGCCTCACATACACCCATAGATACAGTGCTACTCAATGATAGACCATCCACGATTCTATCAAAGGCCATGTCCAATAAATATTGGAAGTTCACATGTGCAAAACGACGATGCCACAATGTACTCGATTCATCTCCACTGGCAGTCATAAGATTCACAAAATTATCGGTCAACCTAAACTCATAGAGATGACCTTCTCGCGGGGCAACTCCAAGTACACATCCATCTTGAATAAATTTACACCACCGTCTATCAAACTGAATGATCAAGCCAAGATCTGCAAGCCTAGAGACTGAAACAAGATTGCGGCGCAAACCAGGAACATGTAAAATACCAAGCAAGACTTGTATCCCATTAGGAGTATCAATATGAAGATCTCCAATGCCTTTGACCTCATGACTTGTGTTATCACCAAGAAATACAAGCTTTTGAACTGAAAGTGGGCGATAATTCTTAACCAGTGCTTATGGAATGTCATATGTTGTGTGGCACCTGAATCAACAATCATGGAAACAACGGTCCCTATAGAGAAAGCAGCTTCAGAAGCTTCATCATATGCAATACTAGCATGTTCATCTCGAATAGGAGGTCCATCTCGAATTGCCTGAAGTAAAGCTTTATGCTCATTCACAAAACATTTGTAATAACACCCGCTTTTCACATGATTTGGCTTTTTACAAAAGGCACAAACAGTCTTTGGTTTAGGTTGCTCAAGTCTAGCCAACTGCTGGTTACCACCACCATGGCCTCGGCTGTGGCCACGGCCACGACTCCGCCTAGTATCAGTAACAAGAGCCTTTTCATCTTCTCGGCCTCGTTTCTTATTATCAACAATTAAGGCTTGATCGTCTTGCATAGATTGCCTTTGTAATTTTCGTACTCCATCTTTTAAAAATTCACAGCCCGATCTAAGGTCATAGATTTTTTATTGGCTAGAACTATCGTAAGAGTCTGAAGCTCTTCCGGCATGGATTCCAGAAAATGAACAACATGTTGATCATGCGGAATACTAGCACCAGCTGCGGACAGTGCTTCTAGAAGCGCTTTAAATTTATCCACATGTTCGTCAAACGAATCACAAACGATACTGCAATGATGTAATTAAGATCCTTGCGGAGACTAAGCACTTCATGCATAGTCTTCTTCATATAAGTTTTTTTCAAATACTTCCATACTTCACTAGAAGTAACAAAATCCTTAGCATCCATTAAAATAGATTCTTTGAGTGAATAGAGAATCAATGCTCGAGCTGTTTGATCTTTTTCATTCCAGTCATCTACATCCTTAACCCAAGCATCGTATGCAGCACCGTTCTGAACTAGATTACCGGTAATTGCATCAACCAACTGCACCGGAGGAAGATTATTTCCGGTCACAATTCCAAAAAGCTTTTTGCTTTGCAGGACGAGCTCCATCGTGATCTTCCAGGCTGGATATCCAGCTCCAGAAAAAACATACAAAGTTTTCGTCCCAGTGAGCCCTCGAAAATTCACAACCGCTCCAGAACCAGATGCAAGCTCTGATACCATGTTGAACTTGCTAGTTTACTAAGAAAACACAAGTGAGAGAGGTATGCACTACAAAAGAAGACACATGTATTGAATGAATCATGTTACAATATATAGATACCATAAAAGGTATTTTCTATGGAAAAGGGTGAAAGCTAAAAGTAGCTACGTTGACTCTTTATAAAGGCACGCTGCCTAAGAATAGGCAGCCTCGCTAACAGTTCATATAATCACAGGTTTTTTAAAAAACAGGTGGCGGTTCTCTCTCGCATGCACTCTCTTGCTAGCAGTAAGATTCAACAGGTGATAAGGTAAATCAGCTAGAAGACTTCTTGGTTTCTTTAGAATGGCTATTGCTTTTCTTAAGATAGAAATGGAAAGACGCTTGCAAAAGATGAATGGGCCTGGAGGTCTATCCTTGGCTGGCCATTTCAGATGGAGATGCCGAGCTAGGGGATTATTTCTGTGCAGGAAGACACTTCTACGTCATGCAACAGATTTAGGGGAGGGTCTGGCGGCGAAGCTTGTACTAACTCTAGTCAAATTTAGGCTGACTGCATTCTGAAAGCCTAACAATGCAGCACTTCCCTCAACATTTAGTTGGTTAGCTTTCTGAGGTAAACGAATTCTATGGAGAGTTGTATACCTCCAGTATCTATTTGTATTTATCTAACATCTCTTTGATTAGTTGTAAGAGTTTTAGTGCTTCATGCTTATCAGCTTGTGAGCAATTAAATAAGTTTCAGTTCATAGAGGATGAAGATGTTGAGTTTTCTCATGTAGTAATCCTCTATGGAGATTGAAACATGTACTTTTTATTTTTGGTAACACAAAAATTTCCTTTCCTTAAAAACCCGGAAATAGCTAGTCCAAGCAACAACTTACTAGCAGATCAGACTACATCGGTCAATCCCTCAATAGCCTTATCATTCTATACATGGATCGAGCTAATCCAAGATGGCATACCTTCTCCATAATCTTTAAACGAAATATGTTCATGCCTTAGTTCAACTGTATACTTGCATCCTTTAGAACTAAAAATTATATGTTAGTCCTGTGCCTCCTGGTACAGGACTATTCATGCATACGACAGACCAGGTCAAGCTCAAGGATCCTCAGTCAGCCACGGGTCAGCCATCAAAGGCTCCACAGAAGACCAAGCAGCAGACCACGCAGTCAAAGCCTGTGGCCGTCAACAAGAGGCGCCGCTCAGACAAGTGACGGCCCGTCACCGTCAGCGTCAGCATCAGCGTGATTCGAGGCACTTCAAGAGGCACCGCCAACATTCGGGTAAAAGCATGTTAGGGTGTACCACTTTTGGAACCTGCAAAAGTACATACACTAGGTACTTCTGAACTGGGTACTTTCTCATTTTTCTTTTCATTAAAACTAATACAAAAATCCAAAATAAAAGTCAAGGACATGGTAATATTCAAAGTTAAGATAAAGATAATGCTATCGGAGATCAATATATATATAAAAAGTTCTAAAACATACCTTATATTGAGATATTATACAGGTACCCAGTACCCAGTCCTGGCTACCTTTTTAGGTACCTTTTTAGTCACTAAATAATACTTTTTAAGGGACACCCTAACATGCTTTTACCCATTCCTGCAAATCAGGCCTCCTTCCAGGAGTCGGCACCGAGATCAGTCAGAGTGTCTATATTGGGCCCAAGGCCATTGTACTATATATATGAGTAGAGTTAGCACATGAGTTTTTAGATGAGTTTTGAGTCTTGTCTCCTTTCAGTCTTCTCTCTATTGCGAGAGCTCATGTATTTTCATCATTGATATCAAGGAAGCTTATTATCTTTCTCTCATTTGTTCTGTTTTCTTCTTTTTCTTCTCTTCTTGCAAATCCCGCGTGACATAGTCCCCCGGACTCTCCTGTTAGATCCACGGGTCCTCACAGAGGGCTGTCTTCCAGTTGTTCCCGAACCCAGACCCCAAACATTATAGCATTACTAATTACATGATCATTTAAAAAAAAAAACCATTCAAGTTTAATACACCTGGTCCTGCAAATCTTAGCACTGCAAAATTCAAGAGCAAGATGCTATATTTTAATTAAATACATTTTTAGAATGCACAGATTACTATTCAAGGCATCGTACATGAGCCACGGCAAAAAACCAACCAAATTTAGATGTCAAAGTTTTAAACTCAATACACATGCATTAATTTATGCATGAAGATAAGATAACAAAACAACTTACGTTATATTGCTTAGAACAAAAGAGATATTGTCTAGCATAAAGCAATTTTCTTTATTCAAACAAACCTCAGTTAGTTGCTGCCACTATAGAATGCCAAGATGATGTGCAGCAGTTGAACTTGGCATCCCGATTCCATGACTTCGATTCCATCATCCATGCAAAACATTTAATCCTAGGACAAGAGAACCATATCGAGAGGAGAATACCCGTACCTGCAGCCAACCAATACATTGTTAGCCTAATAAGGGTATCAAAGCAAGGGCCAAAGGTACATTGGGTATTCTCAGCTCTTCGCCCTTCACCCAATGTAGTCTTGCCTTGTGTTAGTGTAAATAAATGGAACTTGGAATGTAAAGAATAAATTCAATAAAAAATTTAGACACAAAAATGTCTTATGCAACTAGCCCAGTTTATCACTGCAAGCTGTGGTATTACCTCAAGGTGTGCACCAATCATGCATAATGGCTTTTCAAATAAAAAATAAAAGGCTCATCATAACCAAGACTAAATGCAGTTTATAAGCTTATAAGCATCTGCAAGCTTCCTCCTGCTATAAAAAGATATGGGAAACAGATCCAGTTACCTGAAGCTTGACTTGAGCGATTTACCCTCGCCCTCCAGCCGAACGTACAGGGATACTGAGCAACTTTTGATATACTGCATCACTGCATCTTTGATCTTCCTTGAAAATCATATCTGTATATGCAGAAGAGCTTACAGAGATGGGTCGAGCTTGGAGCAGGCAATCAAAATTGCACATCAGGATCTTTTCAAAGGCAATCAGGATCTTTTCAAAGCACATTGATGCTGCCAAGGACTTCATGATCTTGCTTTAAGAGCATGCAAAAGGCCAAGAAAATGTGCCGAGTCCATGCATTAGCCACGAAATAATCATCTACTAAAGGACATTTTTGCCTAAGACCGGAAGTGCTGTTACTGTGCTGCGCTAATCTTCCTTGGCAATAAACCCTAGAGAAAACAAACACTAGAGAAAACTAGTATGAGGTTTACCACTTCTTTTTGCATTTCTAAAAGTTAATTTAATCCCTCTGTATTAGGACCTCCATATATTCAAGGTCAGACGTAATGCTAGAGGAAAAGACACACTTAATGCTGGAGGCACAATCAATTTGGATATCTTCCATGGAAAGAGCCAATATATTTCGATGATAAACACCAAAAAACCCAGCACAATGTTTTCCAGTACTTTTCAATTTTTCCAAGAGCCACCAAATTTGGTCCATAATTAAGATGTCTACACAACCATAGAATTATTGGGTTGGGCATACCACATGTATTCCAAACCCAACATTATTTCCTTTTCATTGTAACTAAAGGTTCTAATCTTACCGATTAGTGATATAACTTTGCTTAAACATACATCACTTCAATGTTTTCCATATGCGACCTCACATTCAAGGAACAAATGCCATCATATATAAATGCAGTTGTAAATGCAAGTTCTCCAATTTAGAGAGTACACACTTGTTATACTAGAAACAAATGTAGTCATAGATAAATACAAGTTCCACTTGTGAGAGCTCATGCTTGAGAGCACATTCTAGAAAAAGATGTAATCATCAATAATAAAAAAAAAAACCCTACCTCCAACCGTAGGATAGTGGTAGACCTTTACATGTTTGTACTGTAATCATAGGATGGGCAAGACCTTACCATTACAGTAAGGATCTTGCACTATCCTATAATTACAATGTGCCATAGCTAATATGCATCCTGCATGATCACAAAGGAAGAAAGAAAGAGATAATACGAGTCACCTTTAAAAATTCTTCCAAAATTTGCACAAAGATGACTGGTCCACATTTAATATTCATAAGATGGCCTGTCTATTTACATTTAATGTAAGGTTAATTTACCTTTTTGGTGATCCATATGGCAAATTCTTACAGGCAACAATGGCAAATGGCATTGTATGTGCCTTATGACAGAATATTTTATTCTGGCTTTTTACCGCTTTCTTTCCAATAGCAACAGCAGATTAATTCACCTAAATCTATTTATAGCTCCATATTGTCTAGCAAATTGATTCCCTGACTCCATTTATAGCGTCACATTGCCATTTCTATTTTTCTGGAAGACATCCATGATCACTCAACTTGAGCATCAACTTGAGCATCCTGTGTGTACTGTATATGTGTCCTGTGTAGGCACAATAAAGTCAAAATATTAGCATCATCCTTAAATGTTATGCATATGCCAATAGTTCAATCATTGCATTTTGCTCAATTAAGATAACATGGAGAGATATGACACTAGTAAAACCAATGAAATGAAATATCTAAAAAAAACCCAGAAACAGCTAGTCCAAGCAACAACTTACTAGCAGATCAGACTACATCGGTCAATCCCTTAATAGCCTTATCATTCCATACATGGACCGAGCTAATCCAAAATGGCATACCTTCTCCAAGATCTTTAAACGAAACATGTTTATGGCTTAGTTCAGCTGTGTACTTGCATCCTTTAGAACTAAAAATTACAGCATTACTAATTACATGATAATTAAAAAAAAAAACCATTCAAGGTTAATACATCTGGTCCTGCAAATCTTAGCACTACAAAATTCAAGAGCAAGATGCTATATTTTAATAGAATACATTTTTAGTATGCACAGATTACCACTTAAGGCAATGTACAATAGCCATGGCAAAAAGCCAACCAAATTTAGATGTCAAAGTTTTAAACTACACATGCATTAACTTATGCATGAAGATAAGATAACAAAACAACTTACATTATCTTGCTTAGAACAAAAGAGATATTGTCTAGCGTAAAGCAATTTTCTTTATCAAATAAACCTCAGTTAGTTACTGCCACTATAGAAGTTCTTGTATGCCAAGATGATGTGCAGCTAGCTGAACTTGGCATCCCGATTCCATGACTTCGATTCCATCATCCATGCAAAACATTTAATCCTAGGACAAGAGAACCATATTGAGAGGAGAATATCCATACTTGCAGCCAATCAATACATTGTTAGCCTGATAAGGATATCAAAGCAAGGGCCAAAACGTACATTGGGTATTCTCGGCTCTTCGCCCTTCACCCAATGTAGCCTCTTGCCCTGTGTTAGTGTAAGCAAATGGAACTTGGAATGTAAACAACAAATTCAATATAAATTTTTGAAGTTCTAAGACACAAGAATGTCTTATGCAACCAGCCCAGTTTATCACCTCAAAATAAGCTGACTTTTCCAAGCTGTGGTATTACCATGCAGAATGGCTTTTCAAATAAAACATTATTATAACCAAGACTAAATTGCAGTTTATAAGCTTATAAGCATCTGCAAGTTTCCATCTGCTATAAAAAGATATGGGAAACAGATCCAGTTACCTGAAGTTTGACTTAAGCAATTTAACCTAGCCCTCCAGGCGAATGTACAGGGATACTGGGGAACTTTTGATATATTGCATCATTGCATCTTTGATAAATAGGAAAGGTCTACGTCGAAGGTAAGGTGAAGGATATATATAGAAGAGATAGAAGCGGAGGGTGCAAGGATGAGGTGGAAGAAGGTCAACCGAATGACAAATGATGTGAAATGGTGACTTGAACACATCATGCCATTGATCCGAGCCATCGGATCTATATTCTCGAATGGGCGAGCATGCATCTCTCCCATGCATGCATGCATTACATGCATTTCCAGGGGCTCTGGTTCATTTAGGGATCGCTATGTCTTGCAGGTTCTTCATCGACTTCTCATCGGCATTTTCTCCTCTCTCAGCAGTTCCCTTGACTCTCTTTCTTTGATACCAGGCAGGGGAGGGACTTCTCCCTGCTTAGTTTGACAGTTTGGCATCCTTTTCCATGTTGTGACATGTTCTTCCCCGATCTTGTCCCTTTTTTGGCCATCCTTCAACCTTCGGCCTCAATCCCGTCCTCGATCCCGTTTTGAAGTTCTCTTTTTGTCGGGAGCTTTTGTCTGTTTTCATGCAAGCCCTTATTCGAGAATGCCATCAATCCGAGCCATCAGATCGGTATTCTCGCGAATGGGCGAGCATGCATCTCTCTCATGCATGCATGCATTGCATGCATTTTCTGGGGCTTTGGTTCATTTGGGGATCGCTATTTCTTGCAGGTTCTTCATCGACTTCTCATCGGCATTTTCTCCTCTCTCCGCAGTTCCCTTAATGTTGTTTTCTGTCATGTGGCACGCGTGACCAGCCCCTCACTTTTTCGAGGTGTAAACGTTGTTTTTGTCGTGTGGCAGGCATGACCAGCCCCTTGCTTTTTCGAGGTTTTGTTCTCTATTAGTTTTTTTTTGTTGGTGATATACAGGTCGAGGGGTGATGCGCAACTTCGGTATTATCTGTGGAGCATGGGTTTTTTTGTGGGAACATTTAGCAACCTTGCATTGTCCAAGCTCCTTGCCGAGATTTTATCGCTAGGGTTTTTCCTCGAAAATTGGAAAAGGGTGATAAGCTCTCGGCAGGTATACTAGCCAACATCTGTAGCACACAATTTTATTTGGGGTCCAGGTGTCATAACTGGATATTCCCTGTGAAAAGCCTAGCTAGGGAGCTGTTGTCTGTTCTCATGCGAGCCCTTATTCGAGAATGATGACATAATGATATGTAGAGACAAGCAAATGAAAAATCAGGACATTGACGTGCCTTACAGTCACAAGGGGTCAAATAAAAGGGTGCCGAGTCTGAAAAACAAATAGAAAGAGATCAACCTAACTATAGGATATGTCAACCAATTCCGTCAATATAAAAAGATCTCGGGCAAGTTAACTAAGTAAGTGGGAGCAAACTAGAAAGATGAGGAAGTAAAGGCATAATGAATTATAAATGGTCAAGAAAATAATTTCCTAAGAAAATGAGAACCATAAGAATGAGCCCAGAAAAAAAGACAACGTAAATGAGAATGTATCCACTGTAAAACCCATGTCACAAAAACTCAATAGAGTGTCGAACGCAAATACATGATATACAATCAAGCCAAGTATAAAAAATGTAAAATGATATATGATTATGAGGCAAGATTAACTCCCAAAAAGCCTGATATATAGGACTAGCACAATGCAGAAAATTAAAATGCACTCAATAATACCTTGTGCACAATAGCTCGATATACTTCACATCTAGATAAAGCATCAAAAATGAAAAAAATGATCCAATAGAAACCCACGTCACAAAATCGCAATGGAGTGCCAAATGCAATATTTGGCATATCGAGATAAAGCTAAATAGCAAATATGCAAATGATGTCTAATGATAGTGCCGGAAAGACCTAAAACTGTAAAGAACAACTTCAAGAACACGACGCCAAACTACAAGTTGCCAAATAGGACGTGTTTGCCCCTAGCAAAGAGGTTCATAAGATCTGTGTAATGGTTTGGAACAAGAATAGGAGAGCGAAGGTGCAAAGGTCTGGTTCAGGTTAGCAGCGTAGAAATATGTGGTGATATCATAAGAAAAATAAAACCACATGCCTAAAGCCATGACTAAATGCCCTAATATGAATAATACTCTTACAAATGAGGGATGAGATTGAGGAAGAGGTTGTAGACATGTTAGCACAAAAAAGCAAAGTTAAGAAGAAAATTAAGATTAAAGTTAATTCGAATCACATTGTAGATCGAGCAAAAATGAGGCTTAAGAGTCAAAGGTGAGGTTATGGCCAATGAAAAGGAGGAGATGGAGGTCAAAAGTTCCAAGGTCAGGGTGGAGTGCAAGGAGGTTAGCTATATAGGAACTGTGCCTCTGGATGGTATCTTGGAACTGTCAGGGGCTTTTCTTGGCAGAAAGGGGAGAGTCTCAACTCTATTGCACCAGATATGAATCTCATTTTCCTCATAGAAACATGGGAACATGCAAGGCACAGACTGTCGAATTTCCCAGGCTATCTGCATTTCTCGGTGTTTAACGAGTGCACAGGCAAGCGAGGGTATGGGTGGGTTGCCTGCTACTATCGTACAACCTTGGGGCAATCAGTCTTGCTGCACAAAACAGACAGGTACAATTGCTACTTGTGGGTGCACGTGTAGCATGACAGTGATAGCATCCTCTTCATAGCAGCATGCTACTTTCCACATGCCGAGCGAGAGCAACTTTTATAACACTCATTCGGGTGTGGATACCTTGGAGCCCTATGTCGATCTATATGATGACATACAACAACACAAACAGTTGGACAAGATCATGCTGCTTGGAGACTTTAATGCACGCACAGGAGCCGAACAGGCAGTTGTTTCGGCAGGCAGTTGTTTTTGCTGGGTAGTATCTTTGACCTGGTTATTTATAATGGGTTGGCACAATGGCCGTCTTCCAATCCTTGCACTTGTAGACAGGAAAACCAAGGGGGTGGCTCTAGTGTGGTGGATTACTTGCTGGTCGAGGAACATGATCTGCACCCCTGGTTACCCATTTTCCATTGGAACAGATACTCAGGACGAGGAAGTGGACTCAGACTACCAGCCCCTGTTTGTGCACATACATTGGCAGGCTCCCCCTGCATCCATTGCCTCAAGACCCAGGTGCGGGCCGCGGGACTCTTAACCGCGGCGGGGACCTATGCCCAGATGCTTGAGCATGATCTAGCGAGACTACTGCAACTTCCCACACTTCAGCAGCAATCTGTTCAGCTGACTCACACTTCTGATAGCCACTGAAAGATGCTTTGGGAGAGGCCACTCACGGAGAACCTCGGCTACCCCCTCCCTTTTCCCCACAAATGGATGGTTCGATGATGAGTGTCGGGGGTCAAATGCGAACTCCGGCAAGTCACTGATCCAACCTCTCGCCCACGGGCCATCAGTCAATACCGCTCCTTCCTCAAGAACAAGAAAGCCAGATACTTTGCAGAGCACCAGCAACAGATGTTCGGTCTCTTGCATCGGCATCCCAATACATTTTGGAGAAGGGTATTGAGCAAGGTTGTACAACCCATATGGAATATCACCTCAGAGCATTGGGTACATTACTTGCAACAGCTTTACGATCCACTCGAGGGCCGGGCACCAGTAGCTCCACAGATGGGCCTGGCTCTGGTCATTACAGAGCGGGATATCATGGGCCTGCAACGCCTAGCTAATGGGAAGGCAACAGATTTAGATGGCATGCAGGCAGAACTTCTGACATGGGCTGGACCTCCACTAGTGCCTGTCCTCACGACACTATTTAATAAAGCATTGCAAGAAGGCTTCCCTCTGTAGTGGACCACTAGTAGAGTTGTGCCCATATACAAGGCAGGGAACCCTTAATGCCAGCCAACTATCACTATTATGGTCAGCTCTCTCTTTGCAAAATTGTTGGCTGGCATCCTTGAGCAGTGGCTGACAATATGGGAAGATGTGACGCTCCCTACAAAATATACGATGCCCGGCCGTACACTCCGTAGGAAATACCCCATCCGGTCCTTCTACTGCACGGGCCCTCCGTCTACCCCGCACTCCAGGGTATCCCTAGTGCGGGAAGGGGACACGAAGGTGTCTTGCGCGCCCTTCCCCTATGGGCTCCTATCACAGCGGAAGCATAAACAACATCAGAACTAGCAATAGCAATGCATCATACTACCTTGAAGGGTAGTACATCCACACATCCATAGCTACAACAGAGATAAACTTATACCGTAAAACATTAGAGCTCCTACCCAAGGCTCAGACTCATGGGAAGGTAGACTGACGGCTGGGCCTCAAGATAGAGTAGACCGAGTCATAACAATGGCGAGGCTGGCGATAGACAATAACTAGGGTTGACCACTCCATCCGCCCGACCTGTGCATACTTTGCAGATGGGCCAGATCGGGCTCTGGCATGACACTAGCCTTCCGGATATGCAATCTCACGGTATCACCCATCGAGACTACTCCGAGTTGCATCTCCCCGGTCCGTCGACGCAGGAAGGGTTGCATCTCCCCTTTCCCAGGGTCTAGAGATTCCTCGGGCGGCTAGAGAATCGTGGCGACACACGATTCGTCCCCGACTTAACCCCACCTACAGCTCTTGAGAGGCAGGGCAACACCATTGCCCCAGGAGGCGTCGGACCCATGCCTGGCCCACACGAAGTGACCGGCCATAAGCCTAGCTCGCTATGGGGTGCCCAGTAGCCACGCTCAGCAGGGACCTTCCCTCTGTATCTCCTCTAGCCCCGTTATATAGTGCTGAGTCACATCATAGCCCTCGTAGCCCGGTGGGTTCCTATGCACAGGCCGCATAATAATAGGAACTAAAGGGTCTAACTAGGAGCATCACTAAGTAAGGCTACTAGGTCTCTACCCCCCTTCCCAATACAAGATGATCAACCCTCATCATACAACTTCATATCATGATAACCATCAGAATAACGTCTAACCTAATCTTACATATCTAACTTACAGTTAGTGATTAGGGTTCGAGATGTTGAATAAGGGTTCTAGGATGGCTCTACTCTAGATACGAAGTACTAACTCATCTGGAGTGTTAACTTCCAGCTGAACTACTAAGAACACTACTCCAAATACCTGCTCCCGAAGCGCTCCCTCCCATTCCTAGCGTCTCCATGGTCCTCGAAGTGGTCGAAGCCGCGCTCACTCCAAGATCGTGCACGCACTCTGGGGGCTGCTGCACTAGGCTATGCCACAGCAAACGACGCTCGAAACGGGGTTTCGAGTGCGAAGAAGGTTCCCAGGGTGTTAGGGCTAGGAAAAGAGGTATGTTGTGTGTATCGTGGAGTATCAGCTTCCTTACTCCCGAAGATCCTGGTACACACAACTTATTCTTATGATATAGCAGGCTACCTTCCTTCTTATAATGCTTGAAGGTCTCCCTTTCCTTATCCCGGGGGATTCAGTATTCTTTGCAGTATGGGACATGTGCATGCAATAAAGGGGGTTTTTTTTTTTACCATTTAGTATTTGTATACTTACCATTAGGGGGTTTTTTTGCCATTATCTGTGGCAAAATATATACTTTAGGGGTTAAATTAGCTTCCAAATATTAGTATACTAGGGATGTTTTTGGGCACCCTTCGAACGCAGATGTCCATACCCTTTTTTTACTAAGTGCATCCCCCGGGTTCCTTATCTGTTCTTGCCTCTTTGGAGAGGCTTGTCCATACTTCCTTAAAGTCGTCGTCTGCTGGCAATGTTTCTTCAATCCCCTTGCCATACTCACTTGAGAGAGTCGATATGGCATTGCAATGGGTTCTTGTCTCAAATGGCCTCCTCGAGAGGGCGTCTGCGACAACATTCAACTTGCCAGGCTTGTAGACTATTTCAAAGTCGTACTCTTCGAGAAACTCCATCCACCTCCTTTGCCTTAGATTCAGGAGTGGTTGTGTGAAGATGTACTGGAGACTTTGGTGATCTGTGTCTAATTGAAACTTCCTTCCCAATAAATTTAGTGCCTCTTTGAGCTTCTTAAAGGAGGCTTGGACATTCTCGAGCCAATGCTTTGTCCAATCCTTTACCTTCTTATCCTTGGTGAGGTCCGACAGAGGGGATGCCCACCTAGCGAAGTCCTTCACGAACTTTCGATAATACCCTGCCGGATTAGTGGAGATCCTTTCAGATGACACCATATGACCCAAATACTCCACCCGGCCTGTTGCAAATTGGCACTTAGAAAGCTTGCCATACAATCGATGCTGCCTTAGCTTCTCCAAAACTCTTCTGAGGTGCTGACAATGCTCTTCTATGGTCTTGCTGTAGATTAAAATGTCATCGAAAAATACGATGGCAAATTCATCTAGGAATTCTCTGAAGATATTGTTCATCAAATGCATGAAGGTTTCTTGGGCGTTCGATAAGCCGAAAGGCATTACCGTGAACTCATAGTGTCCATACTGCAATCTGAAGGCAGTTTTGTGGATGTCTTCTTCCTTGATCGTTATCTGATGGTAGCCCGACCTTAGGTCAATTTTGGAGAAGACTTTTGCTCCCTGGAGCTGGTCCATCAAGTCATCCGCCCTGGCAGAGCATATTTATTCTTTATCGTCTGCTTATTAAGCTGACGATAATTAATGCACATCCTTAGACTTCCGTCTTTCTTCTTGACGAAAAGGTTGGGTGCTCCAAAAGGAGACATGCTTGCTCTTATGAATCCGAGCTCAAGCAGTTCTTGCAACT
This sequence comes from Isoetes taiwanensis, assembly GCA_021234155.1. Lineage (NCBI taxonomy): Eukaryota > Viridiplantae > Streptophyta > Lycopodiopsida > Isoetales > Isoetaceae > Isoetes > Isoetes taiwanensis. The sequence goes on along the minus strand of JAJEKV010000021.1, from coordinate 16,013,166 downwards.
GCTTCTTGAGCTCTACCAGCTCTGGAGTGCTCATCCTATAAGGTGCCTTGCTGGTAGGCTTAGCATCTGGAGCTAGTGTGATTTCACACTCTACACCCCTATAAGGTGGTAACTGACGGATTTCATCCGTGAATACATCATTAAACTCCTTAATGAGCCTTGCTATTGGCTTAGGCAACTGATTTCCACTTGACTCACTTCCCTTTGCCTTACTTGGGTCAACTGCCTCTAGCCTCAAGATGTAATCCACCCTGTTTCTTATTATGCTTTTCCTCAACTGCTTCATAGAGATACATTGCATAGCTGAAGTTACCTTCTTACCTTTTACTATGTATCGATTGCCGTCCGGCGCCGTCATAGAGATTTCGTTGCGGTCACAATCTATCATAGCTTTTGCTGGCCTTAGGAACTTCATTCCTACTATGAGGTCATATTTCCCAATGTCCATCACTTCGGCACCCATCGGCCACTTGCTTCCACTAAGATCTATGTCAAAACTGATTCTCCTCCCCTTAGTGTGGCGAATGGCGCCGCTTGCCATGCTGATTGGCCTTGGCTTGGACTTCAAGATCTTATTCTTCATGAGAGCAGCAAGCCTTGGAGAGGCAAAGCTGTGGGAACTACCTGTGTCTATCAAGACTATATATGGCTTGCTATCTATGATTCCTTCCGCCGAGATGACTGTAGACTGATTCTTAACCTCCCCTGACTCAATGGCTGCACAAATTTTACACTCACCTTCTATGAAGTCTTGGGGGTTCCTGTTGGTCGCCTTCTTCTTCATCTCCCTCAGCTAGTGATTCCTAATCGGCAAGTTCAGCTAGTGCTGCCTGCATGACGAAAGGGTAATTGTGCGTTCGGTGCCTTGGCTGGAAGCACCAAAAACACAATTTCTGTTCTATGCATTCATGTCTTTTCTTGGGGATGCTGTCTAGGAGAAATCTAATTGACTTGCCCCCTGATCCTTCCTGTGGCTTGCGGTCTCCAAAAGACTTTCCCTGAGCTTTTCCTTGGTACTGGCCTCCTGCTGGCGTAGAGGCCGCCTGTCTAGTTTGATATTGCCCTGCTGTCTTTCCTTTGTATGGAAGTTGTTTCTGTGTTGGGGTCACTGGTGCCTCTTCTAAGCTGAGAGCTTTATCTTCTGCCTCCCAAACTGTTCTTGGGTTGATTGCCCTCACTAGCCTTTTGATGTTGCTATTGAGGCCCTCGATATACCCATCTACTGCTTGCCTTTCTGTTATCCTTGGGACATTCAATCTCAACCTCATGAACTCCTCCGTATACTTAGCGACGGACAAATTACCCTGGTCCAACCTATAGAATTGCTGTATTTGTCTGCTGGTGTGGGATCTTGGGACATAGTGCTTACGAAATGCCTTGTTGAATGTCCTAAACCTGCACTTATTTCTTCTCAACTTGTTGGACTTTGCATATCCCTTCCACCACATTCTAACTGGCCCTATCAAGCTTGCCGTTGCCACCTTACCTATGTCCTTGTCTTTCATTCCATAAGAGTTTCCGAATTCTTCCATCTCATCCAGCCATGCTTCGGCCTCTATACTTGACCTGTCCTTACCCGAGAACTGTCCCAGCTTTCTTGTCTTCCAGACATTGCTCATTGCACTGTCTACCTTCTTTTGGTAGTCGTCTGTCTTTTTGTTCTTGTTTCTGCCCTGCGATGTGTCTGACTCACTATCGGGGCTACTGCCAGATCCACTCTGAGGTCTCCGATCTGCTAGAGCTGGAAGGAGATGGACTCCTCCGGCCTCTTCTTTTCCTCTTTCTATCCTTCTCGACAGCCTGATTTTCTTCCCTATTTATCATGTCTTGTTCGTCGTCGTGTTCCCGGCCGAACAAGTTCCTAGGTTGCCACTAGTGCTGTCGGCCTTGGCCTTGAGACACAAGGAGCCCAAAAATGAAGTGCTATATTTAACCAGTATTAAAAGATATAAAAACCATGATATATATGGTTTCTTATATATGAATTTGTTTGATAGAAGAAAACCACATGTACTAGTGGTTTGTCAAAACTGATAGTGATTTGTGATATGGTTTTGAATGTTAGTTATCAATGTATAATGGTTTCGTGAAAACTAGTAGTGATTTCTAGGTAGTTCCTTACATATGATAATGGTTCACTAAAACTAGTAAATGGCTTGTTAAAATCACTTTTGAAATGACGAGTCTCATCTATTATGCATAATTTTAATTAACAGCCATTTTTGGAACACTTGGTTTATGGTATGGTCTTGTTAATGAAGGAATAAAAGAATTAGTCCTAGACCACATCAAGACAATTGCACCTTATATTGAACTACCTTATAAGGTTCAAGCAAAGTGATTTTCAACCTTGAAATTTGAGATTTATCCTCATGATCTTTTAGAATGCAAGCCTTGTCATTTTACAAAATGACAAGGCTGGTTAATCACAATTCATGACCAGATACAATGCAAACATAAATCCCAATGCATCATGTACTTGTTAAGAATGATTGAGCATATTCACATCCCCAACAATGCTTTTGAGCAATAGGAATATTTGCTTAAACCATCATATCAATGAGGGGTCCCAACCCAAAGTGGCACAAATGCCACATTTTTATGAATTTGCCATTTTTTACGTTGGCAAATTGTAAATTTGCTTTATATAGGGCACGGAAATTATTTTGCCATTTGTGAAGCTTTAGAAGGCACATGTAATAGTGTCATTTAAGAGTGGTGACATCTTTTGTTATTTTGACGGACATGAATGGCTCATTTATAAGTGCCTTGCAATTAATAGATTCATTTCGGTCTTCTCACTCAAAACTGCATGATGGATCATTCATTCAAGTTGCGGAGGATCTCCCCCCAAATGAAGTGATGAACTTTTCAATCTCTCTTATCGCCATAGAAGTGACACCTACTTAGATAAACATGCACAAGATGATACTTAAAAGTTCATCTATTTGTCATCTAATTGGCCAAAGTTTTTTTCTCACTGCATAGAGTAGGGTGGATTATTCATTTCAGATGCGACTGATCCCCTCCAAATAAGGTGTTGACTTGTTCAATCTCCTTTATCGCCATAAAAATGCACCTTCTTGGATAAGCATGCACAAATGACACTTACACAAGTTCATCTATTTATCATTTAATGTGGCTACATTTTTTTACTTCTAGCTAGAATATGTATCAAATGTCATGCACGTGACATAATTGTATTGTGTACTTTTTTGCCATTCCAATTTGGTTTTTTGCTTTAATGGTACCACAACACGTTTGCATACTTAGTTACCAACCAAACGAAGTGCATGTGGGAGAACATTATCGCCTATTTCATATCCCAAAATGCTTCCTCCTTGCTTATTGCTGAGGTTGTGACCAGCACTATCGAACGATGATAATTTGCTTCTATGTGACGATTACATAGGGAAATGTGCCCCCACAGACCCTCACCCTCATAAATAGGCTCCTAAAAAGGCCTCTTGAGACACATTATCCCTAACAATATAATAATTGGATCGATTGAATGTTCAAGTTGGCTCACCCTCATATATAGGCTCGCAAATGCACACTCCATGCAAGGGCCTCTTGAGACACATTATCTTCTTTAACAATATAATAATTGTATCGATTGAATGCTTTTTAGTTCTGCCATGTAGCGCACTAACCCATTGCAGATTAATGGAAGCTGGCCTCAACGTTTCGCTTTCATCCATGTTTTGGTTCATAATTTGGCACATGCAGATTGCTTCCCAGTTACATGTTGTGGGTCTGCAATAGAGGGATAGCCACTCCCAGTCGTCGGCGGTTGTGAGGCCCCTCCCTCTGTAATAATGGAGTCTATTACCTTATTATCGTACATAATATTCTATCTTATTGTCGTCGTATTTGTCATTCCAACTCCCCAAGCCTGCACTGCACCTAAAGGTGTGTGGGGTAACATTATCCTTAACATAATATTCTATCTATTGTCATTGCATTCACTATTGGGGGTATACATTGGACCATACCTTAGGGACGCCTTTAAATTAAGGTTCTATGGGTGGCAAGTGTCGGGAAGAAGGCAAAAGCTGTCAGTCTATATGGCAACTTTAAAAAATGGCCATTATTATTTTCACGTATTTTCTAAAATATCTCTATATTATAAGAAATTATTAAAATGCTCTAGTAGACGATCAAAAGATGGTGCTTCTTCTAAATCCGTTCCACATATTCCTTTTTTTTTCTTTAGTAGAATCATTGCGCTGAGTGTTGTAAGACAGAAGCTATGGAACTTGGAAAGTTTGTGAATGATGATCCTTATGTTGTAGAATTTGGCCGCACTGGCATGTGGGCTTTTGATCCTCAAAAGCTCCATATATTCTCTGATGGAAAATGACAAGAAACTGTCAACTTCCCAGTAGATGTGTAAATTCAAAGGGGATAGCACAACTCGACAGGGATAGGCTCAACTTGGGAATAGACGAGATTTAAAAAGGAAAATATTGCTTTCTTTCTTTTAGCACTATTCAAATATTGTCGGACAATCATGTATATATAGTGATCAAATTCAATGTTGTCATTTGATATCTAGTTCATGTGAAAATAGGGCCGTTAAAAAAAAAAAAATCTTATCGCATCATCTTCAAAATTGTGGGAAAATTCAATTGATTGGAAAATTAGGGCATGTCTTTTGCGGCAAAGGGAGAGGAAGACCGTCTTTGGCAGCGAACGGAGCAACATGTTCTCTCTTCAAATCAAAAACGTCAATCTGGTTGGCATAAGCTTAGTGGCTTCCAATACGACACATGCTAGAAGGCTCCAAAAAATGGTATGATTCTAGGCATTTTTTTATTGATGCATGGGGAATTTTGGTGATTCATCTCATATGTTTTGTCGGTCTATTTATGTTGATGCTGGGATTGTTTCTTAGGAGTCTGGAACAATCCTTCCTCACTCTATTGATGTGTACACAGTCACAGAGGTAAAGAAGTAGGATTGTTATCTTAGGTCATTTTTAAGACCTGGACTGCTCAAGCCTCTATTTCAAGTAGTGCTTGCAAAGCATTATTTTATGATCCAAAAACTTTTATTTGATGTTACGGGCTTTCAATAGTAAATGTGAATGCTATCCTTTTAGGATCTAACATATAATTAGCCCATGTTCTTCCTACTTGTCCTTGGGAATTGCTGGCAGAAATTATGGCTTGTCCATGAGAATTTTTAGCTCTTATTCTGCTAATCAGAGAATAGCTTGGCATCGTTTTCTGTAGATTAGATTGTGGCAAGTTCTAGTGGGGTCCTTCTTTTGCTGCTACGGCTTGCATGCTTTCAACTTTTCGTTTTTATATCCACTCTTAAATGGGATGATTTTTTTTATAGGCTATAACGGCTACAGAAAGTTGCTACAATGGATTCGAATTTATAGGGCAGAGAAATATTATTGCAAGCTGAATTGTAAGTCTTTCAATGTCTCACTGACTTTTTCTACATGGTATGTAATTTAGAAAGTATTTTCCTTCACGAGTTCATGCTTCTGGAACATGGGTAATGAAGCAGGTGTGAGGCAGCTCTTCAGTTTTGTTTTCTACATCTGGCTTAATAGGTAATATTGAGATAATCCTGTTTGATTTATTGAGTTGTATGACATTTAAAATCATCATTCTCTTCAAGTTAGAAGTCTATACTTCAAGTTAGAAAATTATTACTGTAGATTATGACAAACTGCTGGAAAAGCAAGTTGTGTATCTATTTAAACTCTTAAATAGTATACAAATAAAGTATTTTATTATGGTAGTTTTCGAGTTTTTATTTTAGCCTAACTATCTCAAAATTCCTTGTTCAGGAATCCTATCTGCTGTTATGCTCTTATGCCCAGCCCATTTGTGCGGCAAAGCTTCTTGCTTCTGGTATATAAAATCATTCTTATTCATGCCATATGTTTCAAGCATTTGATCCTCTTATACTATGTTTAAAGAGGTGCTGCGGTACAAGAAAACTAGTGCATGCCTTAAGGGTAATGTTAAAGTTCTTCAACTTTTGATGATGCATAACATGCATTTTTTTTTGCTTTTATTTATCAGGCTCTCTTATCTGATGTTGCATAACAAGAAGTGTTTTTGTTGCTTCTATTTATTAGGTTTTTTCTTCCTCTCTTTTCTTTAGTCCTTTCTATGTTTGTGGGACTCAATGCACGACGAGCCATGGAGTTACTTGCTGAAGAATATGACGTCATTTTGCTGCCTTCAGTGCTAGTTTATCATTGGAAAATATGGAAATTTCAGCAGGGTTTAATCATTTGAAAAACTGGAAATGTCAGGGTTCAAATCCCTGAGCCCATTGTTATGAATTGCAAAGACTAGTCATCATCACTTCATGACCACATATACTTAATGGAAGATTTTCAAAACACCATTGAGTCTTCTTTGCTAAAAATAACAATGGAATGCTCAATGAAAATTATGTAATTCGTCACGTGAACCACGTCGATTGCATTAAACAAAACACTAATAATTTAATGGAGAAACACATAACAATTGGCTACTCATTTACGCCTTCATAAATGGTACTGGTTTTTATCAAACAACATTGGTTCTTATGAAAAGATATAGATACTTTTATTAGAAAACCAGTTTCATAGAGTGGTTTATAACCTACACTATTAATTAGAACACATACTTAAAACATAACAATAAAGCATTATTACGAACCAAACGAAATAACTACCATGGAGAACCATGATGGTGAAGTGTAGTTATAAATTAGCATGATAAATCATCAGTAAGAACCACACTATATAACTATTAGTAGTAAATCAACATATTAACCCACAAACTAACATTACTTTAAAATAGTGGTTTCATGTAAAAACTGTTGTGACAAACTGATAACGATTATTTTTTGGAGGCCTTGTGAGACCCTGAACCGGTGTTCCTGGCTGCAAGTATTGGTCATCAATGTTGTTACTTAGGTTATACATTATTCGACCTTATTTACAAGTCAATTATTGTTAGATATAAAAGAAATCATGTCAAAATTCCAACTTATAAGTTAAAGACAAGTTATGGCAATTAATATACGAGAGTTATACATTATATAGAAGTATATAGTAATACATGGAATTGAGGATATTTTTATACATTTTAATGATATGAAAGCAAAAGTGTTAACCTTCGAGAACCCTTCATTGATTTGAAGAAGTTCTTCACGTCCCTAAGTCGAAGGCCTTTGCCGACGTTGCGCAAGATGTTCCTAGAAGATCCACCTTCGAGGGCTCGAGCCATTTGAGGCGCAGGGAGTGGGGGTGTTGTTGCTGCAACAAACAACCATCAATGGTGCGTCTCTCAAGTGGCCCCTGGCGAAGTCGAGGCTGTGGAGTACCACGGATCTGTTGAAGAGAATGATGTGATCCGTGTGGCTGCTCAGCTTAGCGTGCTGCCCGAAGCCAGAGAGCGCTATGAGGAGCGCCACGGCTTCCTCCCCTCACGAGCTGAACTCCTTATGAAAAACTATCATCTGCCCTTGGCTGAGAACTGGGAGGTAGTACCAGAGTGCCTTACCCTTTCCTATGGTCTGCGTGCCTGTGCCTTCCTTTGAGCCGCTCTACCGTAGACGTCTAATGCTAAGAGGTCTTCATGGTCCCTCCACATAGTGGTTGCACTTTCCAAGTTGATGCTGATGGATGTCTCCCGCATACTCCTTGATCGAACTGTTCGGCTAGAGCTTGGGCCCTTCCCTAGTTTGTAAAACCTACTTTGGATCTCCTGAAATTCTTTCTCTTGGATAACCAGCTATTGTTGACGATACATCTCCCTTATGTGTTCGTAGGCGGCGATGTCTGACATCGTCTCCCCGGCATAGGAGTGTTTTTCCGCTACTTCTCTTGGGACTTCCTGATAGGAGTAGTCGATGAAGTCACTCTGCTGTTCTTTTGCAATCAAGCCTAAGAGCTCGTCGATTCTAAGCCCTTATTCTTGGCAGTATGGAAGGTTGAGGATGTCATTTGCCAAAATGTATTCCTCCACTTCCATTACTATTGGCGATAGCGCTGTGATGCCGATTGGCGGTTCGGTGGCCCGCCTAATGTCTTCATCATGTCTTGCTATGCGTCTCTCCATTCTGGCCGCCTCCCTGCTCTCCCAATATGCGTCTTCTTCTCCGAGTTGCTCATAATCCTGCTGCTCAATCTGGAATGCCCCTATTCTTGTGCCATGGTACTCGTACTCCGAGGATTCGATCTCATGTATCTGGCCTTGCTCCATTCTTGTGTTGAGTGGCGCTAGTCCAAAGGCTAGATCGAAGGCTCCCCCACCTTGTTGACTGCCTTATACTGCATGAATAGAGCGAGGGCCGCGTGTGCCGAAACATACCTGTGCCTATGGGCTCTACAAGTCATGTAGTCGGACATGTCCCTCGTTCTATCCCATAGCTGCCCCTTGCCTCTGGATCCCCCCTATAGCTTGACTCAGCGAGTCTAAGGATACCTACTTTCCTCCTCTAGATGGAAGGCTAACTTCCTAGGGTAAGATCTGCTGGTCATACTGGCAAACTATATCAGTGTAGTAAGGGGTCCTGGTCAGGGTTGCATGAAGGTCGAAGAGATGGTCAAACACGTGGAAGGCCTCTTCGGCGAGGAAATCACGAACGTGGTTGGCACTGTCGTACCATCGAACAAAGTTGGTGGGCGCCATTGAGCAGAGGTGGATGTAAAAGATGGCTTGGAAGAACTGATGAGAGCCTGGAAAATCGCCTAAGATGGTGAGAGCAATTTTGGTGAAGGGAAAATGGCAAATAAGGCCCCCTTTAATAGACTAGGGTTGTCTCGGCTTCCATGCACAAGGGTTCTTGATCTAACAGACCTTTGTTCTAAGGCTATGGATCTCCAAATGAGGTACCATGAAGTGCAAATCTAAGCAAAACAAGGCAAGAAACACTACATGGTAGTTTGTTGGGTCAAATTTGGGCAATCCATGTCAAAATCGGTCAACTCGAGTGGGTTCGCGCGAAAGGGGTCTGCGTCGCGAACGCAGATTGGCGCGGACTCTCCCAAATCGGCTGATTTTTGCTATTTTTGGATGTTTTTGGCCAAAATTAAGTGCTAAACTAGGTTTCTAGGCAAATTCTAAGCATTTACTATCTTTTTGCACAAAATTTAGATCAATTTTGCCCCAAAATCGAGTGACTCGTGTGAGTTCGCGCGAAATGGGCCTGCGTCCCGAACGCAGAGGCGTTTGGCGCGGACTCACCCGGGTTGGCTGATTTTGAGCCAAATTTTGATTTTTGAAGCAGAATTTTGTGCAATTTAAGCAATTGTCAGTATTCTAAACATGATACAGAAGATTCTACTACAACTTAATTTATACAAAAGCACTTTTATATCACACAAGGATTAATTCACATGAAATTACTTTAATAGATATGGGATAAGATTATAGAGACAAAAAGGTTTATATACATTCATAGTTTTAGTTTATATATACAAAAATGGGATCCTCAAGGTTTCTCCTTGCGGATCCTCCTCGCCAAGTGCAGGTCCTTTGGCATTACCGTCACCCGCTTGGCGTGGATCGCGCAAAGGTTGCCTTCTTCGAAAAGCTAGATCAGCTCCGCCTCTGCTGCCTCCTGCAGGACTCGGACCATCAGGGGTGTCATCCTATAGTTCGTCCGGAACTCCTGCATGATCTCCCGAAGGAGCCGCTCGAACGGTGCCTTCCTGATAAGTTAGTGCACTGCTGGAAATGCCTAATCTCCCGAAAGACATGTGCGTGCCTTGAATTAGGTCCATGATGGACCTTCTTCGGTGGCTCCGGTCGTGGTGGCGGCGGCTTGGGCTGGTTCTTTGGTTGCTCGCCTTTAACGTACTTTTGTACATTCTTCTTACAGTACCAATCATTGTACATCTTCCATCAGCGAAGGTACTCCTGGTACACCTTCTTTCGACGCTGGAATTCACGGTCTTGTTTGAGCATGAATTCCCGCTCGCCCACCATCTGCTTCTTCACCACCTTAGATGGCTTGGGCCACTTGGGGTATGGTGGGCGGGCCTTGGGGTCTGATGGCTCCCCCTCGTCTTGCTCGGGCTCCTCCTGCTCCTGCCCGTCCTCCTTGCTCTCTTCTTCCTCCTCCTCCTCGTCGGTAGGATCCCGACAAGGCTCCTCAATGTGGACCGTCCCCCTTGGGTGGTCCTGATCCCTCTTGGACCGCTTCTCTCTCCGTCTTGCCTCCTTCTCCCTCTCCACCTTCTTCCTCTGGGCCCTCTCCTCGGGCCATGCTGCCACCTTCTCCTTGCCCTTCTTCTTGCTTGACGTGCCAACCTCCTGCTCTTGCTGGTGCTGGTGCTGCTGCTGATGATGATCCTACTGCTCCTCCTCCTGGTCGGACGACCGACCGAAGTGGACGGTCTCATCCGTCCACTGTGTCTCCACAGACGAGCTTCTCTAAGCTTCCTCCTGGGAGGCGTGGAAGGTATCGTCTGTGGAGCTAGACGACTCCTCCTCCCTCCTCGGCCGAAGGTGCTCGGGCACTTGTTCTCCTCCTCTCGCCGCCTTTGCCATCGAGGGTGTGTGCCTGGGACTGTACGTTCTGGCTGTGCATTTGGTGCGCGCCATATTTTACGGTTAGGCAAACTGATTACGTTAAGCTAGTTATCAAGGAAGGAGGTTTAGGCAAGGTTAGGGAGAAAATGGGGTGGCAAGAAGATATTTAAAAAGGAAGATGCTCTAGGGAATATTCTCCTACCATTAATAGCCCTATTAATTAGCCCCCCCTTATTAATTAACCCACTATACATACTTATTAATGTATGGCTGATGCTAAATTATATTATAAAATTCGAATTTTTCTAATGGTTTGAAGTATCAATTATGAATTTGCGCCATTTTTCACCCGGGTCTCGGATAGGGATGATTCTTCGACCCATTTTGGGTGAAATCGGATGCTGATGAATTTTACTAGAATGTTAGTTTGACTCATTCTTTTTCCCCCATCTAACAACTTAGCCTATTCTTACGGACCCCTACCCAGGAGAAAATTTTTCCCCTATTTTCGAGGTTCCATGGTAGAAATTTTCATTCCACACCCTATTAGGCCTGTTAGACTACTTAATAGGGACATGGTTAGTGCTAGTTCTTGATCAACCAAGAACATCGCTCTGATACCATTGTGACGCTCCCTACAAAATATACAGCGCTCGGCCGTACACTCCATAGGAAATCCCCCATCCGGTCCTTCGACCGCACGGGCCCTCCGTCTATCCCACACTCTAGGGTATCCCTAGTGCGGGAAGGGGACACGAAGGTGTCTTGCGCGCCCTTCCCCTATGGGCTCCTATCACAGCGGAAGTATAAACAACGTCAGAACTAGCAATAGCAATGCATCATACTACCTCGAAGGGTAGTACATCCACATATCCATAGCTACAACAGAGATAAACTTATATCGTAAAACATTAGAGCTCCTACCCAAGGCTCAGACTCATGGGAAGGTAGACTGACGGCTGGGCCTCAAGATAAAGCAGACCGAGTCATAACAATGGCGAGGCTGGCGATAGACAATGGCTAGGGTTGACCACTCCATCTGCCCCTCCTGTGCATACTTTGCAGATGCGTCAGATCGGGCTCTGGCATGACTCTAGCCTTCCAGATACGCAATCTCACGGTATCACCCATCGAGACTACTCCGAATTGCATCTCCCCGGTCCGTCGAGGCAGGAAGGGTTGCATCTCCCCTTTCCCAGGGTCTAGAGATTCCTCGGGCGGCTAGAGAATCGTGGCGACACACAATTCATCCCCAACTTAACCCCCCGAAACAAGAGCCAGGCCAACACCTGCAGCTCTTGAGAGGCAGGGCAACACCATTGCCCCAGGAGGCGTCGGACCCATGCCTGGCCCACACGAAGTGACCGGCCATAAGCCTAGCCCGCTATGGGGTGCCCAGTAGCCACGCTCAGCAGGGACCCTCCCTCCATATCTCCTCTAGCCACGTTATGTAGTGCTGAGTCACATCATAGCCCCCGTAGCCCGGTGGGTTCCTATGCACAGGCCGCATAATAATAGGAACTAAAGGGTCTAACTAGGAGCATCACTAAGTAAGGCTACTAGGTCTCTACCCCCCTTCCCAATACAAGAGGAGCAAACATGATCAACCCTCATCATACAACTTCATATCATGATAATCATCAGAATAACGTCTAACCTAATCATACATATCTAACTTACAGTTAGGGTTCCTTGATTAGGGTCCGAGATGTTGAATAAGGGTTCTAGGATGGCTCTACTCTAGATACGAAATACTAACTCATCTGGAGTGTTAACTTCCAGATGAACTACTAAGAACACTACTCCAAATACCTGCTCTCGAAGCGCTCCCTCCCATTCCTGGCGTCTCCATGGTCCTCGAAGTGGTCGAAGCCATTCTCACTCCAAGATCGTGCACGCACTCTGGGGGCTGCTGCATTAGGCTATGCCACAGCAAATGACGCTCGAAACGGGGTTTCAAGTGCGAAGAAGGTTCCCAGGGTGTTAGGGCTAGGAAAAGAGGTCTAGGGTTAGGGTTTAGGTTAATATAGGTTAGGGTCCACATGGGATGACACGTGGCTCCACGTGGCTCCAATGGGGCATGGCCATGTGGCGGTTGCTCAATAGGATAAGGCCATGTGGAACATGGGCCTTATCCTAAGGTTATCTAAGTTTCCCCGCCGGCAACACATTTCTTATCATAACTTTTGATCCAGAGCTCTGTTTGAGATGATTTTTATTGCGTTGGAAAGCTCTCTCCGAGATCCTTTTGATAGTGTATGATATGGATATGTTTGGTTTAGTTATATATGCTAAAACAGCAATTTTTCGGCCGGGTTTGGTAGGCTTTCACATCCTACCAGCTGATTAATACAGGATTGCGCTATTGGATATTGTTTTATGGCTCATTCCGAATGAAGCTTGCAAACAATTACCATGCATTTTTAGATTTTGAGGCAGTTATTAAGCAAATTCCAAGGCTTCTAGATCCTTGTGCTAACAAGCAGAAAAGTTTCCCACTTTGGTTTCTCACCACAAGAATCCATGGAGGCCAAAGGCTGCTGTTAAATTCCAGTTGAAAAATGTTTGTGTATGGGTGTTGCAAACTTTATGACTTTCAGAATAATGGGATCAATCTGCTCTATCTTTATGGTAACTTTTGCTTATGTTCTATTTGTTTTATTGTGATCAAATTCAAAAGCTACATGTGATGAAAGCCTCAAATGAATTCTAGTTTTTTTCTGGTTTGAATTCTAAAATTTTTGTCACATTAGGGGGGGAGGGGGGACGTCCCTAAGGCCCCGAAGAGGCCAAAAAAAAATTTTTGTAACACAAACCATTAACATCCAACATATAAAAATTAAATCCCCCAACACATAACAACCAACACATAACAACCATTGACATTAACAACCAACACATAACTACCATTGACATTAATTAACACAACCATTGGGTCCAACACATTTAAATTAAAATTCCCCTTAAACCCCCTTTGGTTTGGGTGCATATTCACACGGGGGATGACGTAGGGCAGCGAGAGCCCTCATAATTGTATTTTGCACGTACGAAATCAACATCATATAGTATTCCGCTTGAAATCTTATAGTATTTTGCGAATCTTGTTATACAGTATAGCAAATTTTGTACTTGCATACCCCACAAACGAGGAACTTTACGTACGGTCTAGATTAAGGAATAAGGGGTGAATATGCCTATATAAAGATAAGGTTGTACAAAGGTCTTCACCATTGTGTTAAGGCCTTCATCTAGATGATGAGGGCCAATAGTCTCTTCCAGAATGCTTCTTGCTTCTTCAAAGAATGCAACAGCGTTTGGAATTTGATATAATTCTATGCTTGCCAGTCCCATCTCATTTAGGAGGATCCCTAACAGGGTTGTTTTCTCAGGTCCTGCTCGAAACTGTTTTGTGGAATTCTTGAAGACAGCATAAGTTTCAGAATACTTTCCTAACATATAAAGCACGACTCCCATCTGAGCTTCTACACTTGCAGCTGCACTCTGTTCTCCAGGCGCAACTTTGAGAATATCAAGTGCCTTCTGAAGCAGGCATAAGGCCTGCTCTCTTTCATTCATGGCTTCATAAATTGATGCAACTTTTACCAAGCCACTCGCAAGATCATCTGGCACATGACCAGCCCCATGTCTCCCAAAAATTCTGACACCGCTTTCACGCCCAGTCCTCAAAGATATGACCAGACTTACAAATACAGAGGCAATAGATACATGGTTCTCCCCTTTAATAGACCAGTTACACAGCAACTGCTTTCTGATAGGACCAACAATTTCCACTGATATTCATTGTTTGGCTTAAGTATTATACAAAATGTGTTTTAAATGATAAATGTTTCATTACTAATGTTTAAATTCCCATTTGTTCTAATTAAATCCAGAAGTTAAAGGGAGAATAACCTGTTATGTCTTACTGCAAGTCTTCATGTCAGGACAACACCACGGCACCCTTGCAGGGGCCCAAAAGCAGCATTACACATCGGAAGTGGAAGTCGCAAATGGCATGCATTGCTCAAGTAGTTTACATCATAAAACAATAACCCTCACTAAAAGCTCACTTCATACAGACAAACACTAATTTTTTGCTTGGAAAAGGAAATAAGAGTTGCATTGTTGCAACATCAGAATTTATGTTGGTAACACCACTTTATATGTTACAAATAAGCTGCATCTTGCCCAAATCATTAGGCATCCAAAGAACCTTGGACGTTCATATTTCAAACATGTTGCATTAGACCAGTTGCAAGGCACTACGACTCGATAAAAAATCTGGTATGAAGCTTCCATATTATGCCTGCAATTGTCAAATGACCATAAAGCCCCCATCGAAGGTATAAGAAGACCCTGTTGGAACATCTCAACACTAGTTTCCATAAATTTCGGAGGCGGCCAGGTTAATGGAGCATCAATGTTATACACCTCCCAAGATGCAATGTTAATCAAATGGTGATTTCATGTGGATAATAGACTAGAAACTCTACTGAGAAAACTGGCCAACACTTCCACAGGACCCAGCAAATGCACTGCTTCAAATGCTTCATTAATACTTTTGTAATCTGACAGTCTATTGTATAGCAGCGACTTGTGCTTTAGCCTCTTTCTCTACAATCTCTTCAGCCAATTTCATCAGCTCATCTATGGAAAATAAGTAAGGTTACTTCTGTTAAAAAAGCACTAAGAGAATCATATGCAAAAACAAAACAAACGGTCCTTTTCTTGCCCATTTGGTCTGACAATCCTTCTTATTTAAGACATTGAAATGAATCTGGCTTCTTATACCCATGATAGCTCAGAAGTTTCTAGAGTAGGCTGATAAATGGTCATGGCACATGAGAATTGTAAAAGCAAATTTAACGTTAGCTAATTTTACCCAGCTTAAAACCAAGCTGGTCCTTCTTGGAAAGAAACCAATCACAAATTTCTGATCATCAGAGGCTTCATATAAGGCTCGAATCATTTGGTTGAGCAGAGAAGGTTGGCTACACAAACATAATAAAAAGCAAAACTTAAATAAGATCAACTTACAATGATATCGAAGAAGTTGTTATACCACAGATCACACCATATGCTCTTATATCATATAGAGTATATTGCACAGATACAATACAAAAACAAAGTACGAAGCGTTTAGTTAACAAATCATTACCTGCAATTCGTGTAATATGTTCTTGCTCCGTTAGAAACAATCCGTACATTTCAACTAACAAAGTAGATTCTCACCAATTCTTCTGGCAGTGTCCAGCATCAGGCTCGCAATCAAGCCCTTTTTGTCACAAACAGTTGAACAGTAGAAGAAAAGAACCCATAATTTAACCAGAACAGATTACAAATAAATAAATCACCTTGGTTTCCTTCTGGATCATATTTTACTATAATGGGGGCAAAATAATCGCTATTCAGACCATACGTGTGCCCAGCGATGCCGGGAAGTAGTCACGGACATGTGAAGGCATTTACGTGCGTTAGTTGTGGTTGTGGCGTGAACGTGCGCAATGCAATATTTAGGTGCAATAGACACATATAGATAGTGAACAAACTTACCTTTAAAGTGTACACATAATATGAAGTTCAAACAAAATCTCTACATGCGAAAACAAAATATTTTTAGTGCAAATAGATGTCATCGGTAGGCACAATTGGAATGCATGATAGGAGCATTATGTCACCAACATGGGTTCTAGTTACTATCTCCACCTCAATGACATGTCATCCCAGCTTTTGTATAACCAATCGTGTTCCATTGCACATGCCTTTCTTGAATGACATAGACCTCGACAACATGGCAATCGTTCCCGCCTTTAGATTTAACTCATGGGATGATACACCACTTGGAGTTTGTGCATTAAGAAACTCAATTAGATATAGACTTGCTTGCTAGCCATCTGTGTCTATGGTTCGATCAGCACTAAAGTAATATGCATGCGGTGTTACATGCAGCGTTCTAGGCATGAAAATCAAACCTCTCCCATTTTATTTTAATAAAGAAGGCTAGAAACGTGTGCCCGGCTATGCAGGGCATCATTTCAGGACGTGTAGAATGTGTTGAGGGTGGTTGATCGTGTCAGTGCAATAGAATGTTCTAGGTAGGAAGGAAAACTTAGGTTGTATCCCCCTCCTAAAATATGCTTAGTTGTTGGCTGAACAATTGTTAAGTATATCAATAAAATGCCTTAAACAATAGGTCTTAAACATTCATATTTGGTCTACACCACAAATGCAAAATCTTGAAAAGACCCATGAACCATCCACAAATTTAATTATTGTAGATCAAGGTGCAACCCAAAACTTATATGTGAACGTATAAACATGCTCCAATATCGTGTCCCACATGCAAGAGTCAAGTCTATACCCCAAAAGAAACGCGGGAAGCTCGTATTCATCAAGTGCTTCATTTGAAAAACCTCCAACCACAAACAACAATATCTGTAATGCCTCTGGGCTTGAAGCAAGTACCCCTGTATGCATACTTGGAGGGGTAGTAGTTGGAGGGGTTGCGTTGATGCGACATTAAGAATATTAAAACACATATAACCCATGAAGGAGCATGGAAGCAAGTGTTATCGCAAAAGCCAACAAAGCCTACGTGCCAAAAACGTTACAAGTACCAAAAAAACACATTGTGACTTGAATTAGACTCGTAAACATCCGTAGTCCTACCTCCATCCATGTAAACCACGTTCCCGGAAATAGAATGAAGCACTAAGAAGAAACTGGACGAAGAAATGGATGTTCACATGAATGTAAGAAGGAATAAAACATTAAGAAACAATTATATAACTTGCATATTGTACCCATATTGTACCCCATAATGTGGGTACTTTTTGTTCTATGGGATTATAGTAGGCAAGAATGGTAGAAATTTGCATGTTAATGTCAATGTATTAGTCCAAAATAGAATTTAAAATGTAAACTTAATAGTCACTAGTTATGGTGCCCGGCGTTGCCGGGCTTTGAAGTATTCAAGTTCAATTCAAATTTCTTTTCCTAGGTGTTCAAAAGTAAGAGATCTGACCAAAGGAAATGTGAACAGGGAAATTCCAAAATGTGACCTCAAAGGAATGCCTCAACTCATATATGCTAATAAGCAAATTCCAAACTCTGATATACATGCAAGCAAGAGAACATTGTTCCATCCATATCAAATTTATTGTATTGTGTAAGCTTACTAATACAAAGATGCAAGGAAGGGCAATCATAATAACCATAATAAAACGTAAATAACTTGTTTAAGTCTCATACAGATACATTATAACCATGCTATGCATGTTACATTTGTTGCTGGCATAGAACATCATGCCTGCTTGCTTAAGATACTATTGCTTCAACAATCAGCTTAGCTGTTTGTGTCAATATTAAGCAAAACCATATTCAAGAATAAAAATCCTGAATTAACAAACAAAACAGCTACACTATATGTGTGACGCAAGTTGTTAGGTTGTGTCTTCTGATTATACTCGCAGCACTCGCAAATGAAACATATAAGCATCGTCAATAGCTAAGCTCCTACTCTATATACCTGATAGGATTATGATCAAGGTAAAAATTGTATGGACCAGGTGGAGTGGCATGAGCAATTTGAAGTTCAAATTGTTCATGCCACCCCGCTGGATGCATCGGATATCCATATGGACTATGGAGGCTCTTCTGGTGAACTTATTTCCCTCAGCATGTTTTATTTCTTTTAAGATATCCATTGTGTTGTCTAGGTGGTGGTTTGATATGTTCTCAAAGTTTCAATCATATGCCCTTTTTTATGATCCTAAATCATTCACATTTGACACTCTATTTTGTCAATGGACACGATGACATCTACAACTCCTTATTCACTCCATTACTTCTGCTCATTTTACACATTTAAAAAAATGCTCGACATCAGTCGGCATATGTTCTAGTAGGTAAAATCTTTATTTCTGATTGAAGGGTTGTATCAGGAATCCAGAATCTCTGTGTTTTCTTTAGTGACAAAATTAGAATTAACATGCTTTTTTTCATACGATGGCAGTAGTGAACCTTACCCAAATCGTTTGCACCATTGCATAGTACCACCATATCACATGTGGCCATCAAACATTGAACTACCCAATAATAGTAATGCTTGAGGGCCTCAACACCCCCAATTATTGTTCTTTCGCGAAAACATAATATTTTAGGTGCTCTTATGGCTATCTCATCACCTTAGTGCCATATTATTCTCCTCCCTTGGTAAAAACATAATATTTTAGGTGCTCTTATGGCTATCTCATCACCTTAGTGCCATATTATTCTCCTCCCTTGGTGTTACCGTGCTTCTTAGCACTATGTTCCCCTATCCAACCTGTAACTATATCAAACTTCCACTTTGAGCGTTGCCCCGTAACATGTAGCACAATCGACTACATTCAAAGAGTTTAGGTATTATATGCTATACTACCCAATTCTATGCATGTCAGTGCATCCAATCATTATCCATAGGCTTCGTAGTTAGCGTGGACTAAGATGGGTGTATTATACCCTATGCTGCCCAAATCCGTAAATGTCAACAATACACTATGTAGTTACCATAGTCATTTGACCTAGTCTTTGTTCGAAACCACTATGTTTGTACAGTGAGCCTTACCATGTATATCTACAACTTATCCCATTGATAATAATTAGAATTAAGAAACAATGGTACTTTAGAAATGAATATTCTGCATTTCAACAGCTTATTTACAGTCTTAAAAACTAATGTTCAGCAAGTTTGCTACCGGATCCTGCACATAGAGTTCATGTCAAGTTCAAATGCTTGTATATACATGATATACTCAACGAAGAAACATTGCCAATGTCGCAGTTCATGTGTGCACATGAATGTCACAGTTTAGGTGCTTCATGTCAAGGTTAAATGCTTGTCTATACACAATGTACCCAACGAAGAAATGTTAGCATGAGTGTCATAGTTCATGTGGGCAGATGAATGTCATAATTCATATGAACCTGCTTAATTGAACATCAGCTGTAACATAAACATGTTCTCTAGTAAATGAAAAAATCGTGAAATTCCTACAAAGGAAGTGCTAATAATGCATATTGATAGACATCTAGAATTATCTCTAATAGCAGCCAAATTTTCTCATTCAAATGTTAATCGATATAATTTTCTCATTTAGATGTATATTAATTGGTCCCTTATTGGGGGAACTCTGAGAATTGAATTAAAGTCATGGATCTCACTGTCTGCGTATATGGACCAGGGACTATAAATACATTTTAACCATTTCAACGATTGGCCCCAGCAATATCAAAAATCAATCTTAACCCTCAACATTAATCGGGGCTCCAAATGAAATACCTATACACCAACAATGAATGTCAAGAACATACCTCATGGTAACATAGATTAGGTTCAATATAATTATTGTCATGCACTGCATGTAACTTCTAAGTTGTCTTATGCAATATTAATCATGCGCATGAGACTACAGTACCTTGTATTTTTTTGAAAGTCTTCATTGATAAGCATGCAAATAGAATATATCTGCGTGCTGCAACCTCTATGGGATATGCACGTTCTTCGAAAATACTTCATAACTGCATCTGAGGGCACTGCAGAAAATAAGAGAACATTCATGTATTGATCAGCTGCATATAACTTCTGAGATGCCTTATTGGAAACTTTGAGCTTTTGCATGAAACTGCAGTGCCTTCTATGATTTTTGATGATATGTAGATCTTACCTAAATGATTGAACTCAGGTTGTTCAGTTCGCTGAAATGCCTTCCCAGTTATTCCTTCTCAGGTTGTTCAACAGTTGATTGAAATGCCTCCATCTGAATTGAGGTCCTCCCAGCAGTGCATAGAAACATGGCATATCTGCATGCCGCACGCTAAATGGAACATGTATGCTCTTTGGAAATAATTTGTAGCTGCATATGCGGATAGCATATACTGGATGTATGGTAAGCAAATGAAATTGAGATGGGACTGTAACCCTCAAGATAAACATTTACCTGCATAAAAATGTAGAGAACTATAAGGCAATAGAGGACATGAATGTAAAAAAAATGAAAGAGAATAAGTAAATACATATTGTTGTTGGCAACGTTAAGATATTCATAAGCTAGTTGTTGTGATGGCTACCATGCTGAGATATCCATATAGCTATGTGTCGCAGATTTCATGACCATACTAAGCAAGCATTGCAATTTGCAAGAAATCCATGAAATTTTATTCACATATAGGACAGGCCATACAAATTTCATGTCTATCCTAAGCAAGCATTGCAATTTGCAAGAAATCCATGAAAATTTATTCACAAATAGGATAGAACATAAAATCCATCCCTAATATGTAGCATAATAACAGGGGGTTTTTTTTATATTTTTGTACACTTTTTGCAATGGTTTTACTATGATTTGGAGTCCGTATTGCTTGAAGTGTACTAATGCGTACATCTAGAGTGCACACTATATTTTTATCTTTTAATTCCACTATGCTATGGTTTGGCCCATGTTTCTATAATTTTTGTGCCATGCAATTTCTCCCAGGCCATTCCAATGGCCAATATCGACCCTCTCACTTCTAATCTATTAGGTAAATGCATGGAAAGGGATATAGGGTCCAGATCGAAAGCTCAAGAACCCTTAGACGGGCTTATTCCGGCGGCAGACTAGATGAAGATCCGACCTCGTTTAGCCCCTCCTTCTTTTTTGTCAGGGTTTGGACTCCAACAGAGGTACATGAAGTGACCTTTGAGTGCGTAAGATTAGGTTAAAGATGATTTCCAGATCGAAAGCTCAAAAACCCTTAGACGGGCTTATTCCGGCGGTTCTCCAGCAGCAGACTAGATGAAGATCCGGCCTCGTTTAGCCCCTCCTCTGTAGGAGAGTTCTTTTTTGTCAGGGTTTGGACTCCAACAGAGCTATATGAAGTGACGTTTGAGTGCGTTAAGATTAGGTTAAAGATGATTTGTGCTTCATTTTAAAATTTCCTTTTTTTTTTTCGAGACAAATCTCGCGAGCAACTGCATTGATCTGGTCTACCTGTGGAATGCTTTCTTAATGCAGCCGTGTTCACGACAGTCTCTACTTGGAAAAGATGGAAGTAAGATGTCTAACAATTGACTGTATTGTGCTGATAAATTGGAATCAATTGTTGTCTTTGAATGTATCAGCTCCGCAAGATAGCCAGACTAGGAAAGGGTTGCCTCCATGCAGTGGCCAAGTAGTGATGAGCGGCTTTGACGATGGAACAAGGCATTTGAGCTGTAGATTCATGGTTAATCTCAAAGTTTAGCAAACACTCTTTACAGAAACGCGATTCAGGTGATAACTTGATGTGTTTTGCCTTGCAGGTCAGATTGTTCTTGCCAGCCTCCAATTTAGTGGAAACAGAAGCTGATGGCTCCAAATGCTACATATCCAGTAAGTGTGGCTTTCATTATTGCTTTGCACGATATTAATTGTATCTTTGTTTGTTCTCCTGAGACATTTCTTATGCAGTTTCAAACACTCTATTTCCAAATACTCTATTTTGGTGCAATTATCCAGCCTGTCATCTTATGTAGCACTATATTTAACCCATATCATGATGGATGCTTAAACTCCAAGTTTACTATGGCTATAAGCCATCGCTCCATCCAGGAATTTCATGCACATGAATTAGGTGCACAACTATTTTAAAATTTGCAGTTGCTCTTCATAGCATTGTGATGAAGAGACAAATTATGCTTCTATGCCATTCATTAGAGTTCTGCAATTGTTTTGAAACCCCGGTTTTTATTGTGGGAATTGAAAAAAGGTGTGGTGAAGAATAAAATTCTATTTTTATACCATTCTTTGTTTCTCAACTTGGTTCTTTACTCATTCTTCTTGCTCTTTACATCATCGTAGTTTTTTCCTTTTTTTTTTCTTTACATTTAGCAAAGAGAATTAATTTAGCAAAGAGAATTACGTTTCTCCATGCCATTCAACTCAACCTAGAGGAAGATTCTTGCCATCCAACTCAACGTAGAGAAGGATTCTTGCTATTTTGTTCCATTTCTCTGCTTCTTTATTACTGCTTGTATATTTTTTTATTTAATGTGTGTAACATTGTAAATGTGTTAAGAGGTCCTACCATAAAGACCATGTTGTGTTGCATGTTCGAATTTGTTAGGGCCTTTTGTTTCATTTAATAGTCTCTCCCATTGTTTCTAACAATTACTATAGTTTATATTGTTGTTTCTAACATGTCAAATTCCTTCCTAAGGCCCCGAAGGGCCCAAAATTTTTTTTAATATAGAAATCAACACATAACTATCATTAACATTAATTAATACAAACCATTGCATCCAATACATTTGAATTAAAATCCCCCTGAAACCCCCTTTGGTTTGGGTGCATATTCACACGGGGGGTTACTCCGGACATCGAGAGCTGTCGGATGGGCATATTTGCCCTTTATTCCAAGATCTGGACTGCACATAGCGATCGTCGTTTGTGGGGTATGCATGTACAAGTTTTTGTATACTGTATATTAAGGTTTGCAAAATACTATAAGGTTTGAGAGAATGTACTTAATGGTGTTAATTTTGTACATGTATTGTGAGTTCTTAGGGGCTCTCGATGCCCTACGTAACCCCCCGTGTGAATATGCACCCAAACCAAAGGGGGTTTCAGGGGGATTTTAATTCAAATGTATTGGATGCAATGGTTTGTATTAATTAATGTTAATGATAGTTATGTGTTGATTTCTATGTTAAAGGAATAGGAGATCCTCTGTTCTTCTTTGATTCCTATATAAACACAAAGTCCTAATTTTGCAAGACACAATCAAGAACCAGCTAAGATAAAAGCCAAACTCTATACCTCTATTTCTTTGATTCTTCAACCTCTATTTCGTCCATTCTTCAATCTAAATCCCCTCAAAAGATATTTAAGAACATAGATATGCTTCTTGTTAATGAGTTTGCAAGGGAACAACATAGTAATTAAGAACCATCAGGCTAAAAGTAACTGACAAAATGGCTCTACTTCTTTAATTCTTCTTCCTCTGCTTCGTTAACTCTTCAAACATAGCAATCAAGAACCACATCCCAATGTAAGAGATAATGGAGTCTTGTGCAGTAGTCAAGTATCGCTTCAAAGTTTCATAAATATAAAGCTTCAATCCTGCATATATGGTAATATACTATAGAGCCTTGGCCCTATAACAATGTCAAAGACTGTAAATTAAATATCTATATTAAGATAACATGATAGATAAGTTCCTCACCTAATCCGTGGTAGACCTGCAAACCGTGTCATTGATAAACACTTGAGACAACGTAATGCCAGTATAGGATGAAACTTCGTATGCATTCTTTGAAGTAGGTGTTTCGAACATAAAGTAGACATAAAAGCAAGCAAAACTTCTGTATGGAGCCAATTATAGGGCCAATTATAGATCGTTCGAAGGTGCTTTCCCTCAGCAAGACTATACTATCTCTTATCCATAACATCATAACATATATGGTGAAATAGTATAGAAGAACCCCAGGTCATCCTACATGTTCTACATGTGAATGGGTAAGAAAGCGGTGCTTAGAATCTGCAAGGCCAAAGTAATCAGAGCTTCCAAGAAATGGAGATGCAAATCTAAATGATCATTTTATCAAGCTTCTATTTACTGAATGTGGGCATCATCAAATTTTATCCAAATGGTAATAATTAACTACAACAGTCAACATCCCTCTTTCTTGCTATCTAGCTAACATGGTTCTCAAGTAGAACAGATAAGGCATCTGCATAAAGTTCTTCAATAATGTGAATCACGAATTCCACAATATTGAAAAGGCTGAGAAGTAAGGCAATTAGACTTCAAACAGAGATGTCACAAATCACAAACTTTTTCATGCATTCTAAGAATCAGCGGGACCAACTGATAATAGTGAATGGTGTTACCTCGTTTAGAAAAACAGAACAATCGACGTGCAGAGCGACGTACATGTTTGTTGAAATAGAGCTAAGATCTGATGCAGAAAATGTGGAGCTATACGGCAAAATTTATTCCTGAATGGCCTTCGCTTGGAGCAAAACTATAGTTCATCGGATCAACTGGAGCATTAGACAACGATGCGGCTTCCATGCCGTGGCATCAAAATGAAAGAATCAGATAAGGAGGAAAATAAAAAATAATCCAAAACACAGTTATCCACAGCTTCAGAAGATGCATTCTTACACCTGGAGCTTAAGAAATGCATACTGGCGTACTCCAATTTTAGAAGAGCAGTCATGGATGCCACGGCAATGCATGCGAGCTCCTCTGTGGCATGCCCTTGGAGTGGGAAATTCCAAAAGAAAAAATCATAGACAAACTTCTACGATTTTTGGTAATCGGGTAAGTTTTCCCGGTGACCAAAACCCCCAAAATCATAGAAAATCAATTAAAAAAAATTCCAAAAAAGTTTTTAGCCAAACCTGAAAATCCCAAATTAAAAAGATTGATACGGTGGGCAAATGTACAATTTTAGCGGAGATGCATGAGAAAAATTGTAAATGGATAGTAGAGAAGTTTACTTTAGGTCAAATAATAACTTTTGGATATATTATATAAAATGTGGGGAATTGTCATTGGCAAAGAACAATAAAAAACAGGGATTAACTGTGAACCTTGCAAAACTAAAATAATTGCTCTGATCACTATTATTAAATAGAGTTTACTATAAGCTACAATATGCTTCATCACAATTTGAAGCTTCATAATTATCATGAGAAGAAATGATTACTTCTCAATCACTGGAATGACATGTAGCCCCACCCAAATGGAGGCCATCTACTTCGATTACATGGATAGGGAATAAAATGAAATTGATATGGTTTTGAGCTTATCCAAGAGAAAATGGAACAGTCTGGTGATGTGCAATGACGTCAAATTTCGTGGGCATATTTGAATATGACATTTGACAAAGCAAAATTGTCCTACATACAAAAAATTAATGTACTTGATATGCCCTGTAATGCATGCCAAATTACAAAGCGAGATCAGTGTATGGAATATAGTGAATATTGTGCAGGCTTTTCTATATACCGTAGACTCTATCAAGGGAAGAAATGGAATGAACCATGGATATTGTAAGCTCTAATGTAGACTCCATAAGAAACCCACTAAGGTATTGCCTGTCTTGCGAAAGAACAATTCACCTCCATCAAATTCTTTACCCAAGCAAACATTTAAAGCCACTTCTGAGTCATCCGCATGAAAGCCTAAGAAAGAATGAAAATAATAACCCGATTAATAAAAAACATGAACAATATAATAACACTAGTTATATTGCCCGGCGTTGCCGGGCTTCAGTAGTAATTTAGAAAGAAGAAAAATATGGTTGTACAAAGCACTTAGGCCTGTGAACATGGTTAACAACTTGCCCTAATGTACGATGTATTAGGCACTAATGATTTATGTTGTCTAGAATTGCTAGATATAATTGAATGACGATGGTATGTTTTGAATGGACATGAATACGATGCTATAAATGTACCGAGAGATTATAATGCATGGATAGAAGGGATCACGCATTGTAGGAATAGGATGCGTTTGAGTCAGTATGGACTCTGTCAAGTTAGATCCTAGAGACAATAGAGCACGATGGGCATTGAATTCAAATACAAATCCATTGGAATTAGATGGCTAATCTTAAGATAAAGGGGCGTTTGATTACCATTACCTTGTGTGAAAGTTTAGAGGTATAAGAATAAGAATGCAATGGTCTTGATTCATAATGGTTTTATCTTTACATTCTCAATTCAGTGTATATTAATATTACAATTGTTTCTAAATGTAGATTATTGATTAAGTAGTCTTAAGAAACCCATCTATTTTATCAAAGTAGTCTTGTGCCAATAACATTTCATACGTTGGTAGTTGCTCGTGCGCCGCCTCGGGGCCCTCCTGATGGAAATTACCTAGTACATAAGATACCAATACTAAGTTTCCCAAGTAATGCTTGTCATTGAGATTTAATTGAGGTTTATTTTTTGTTTTGTCTCGATGACTTGAACTTTGGACGAAAGAAGCATATTTAAAAAACCTCATGGTATTTGGGCCTTATCTTGGAACTAAAAAAGCACAATTAATTTGTAAAATGTAATGACATTTAAGCTTAAGCAATCAACACTTAAAAAGGGATTATTACAACATAAATAATGTGCTTATGTGCTTATGTGTAATAATATCAATGGTTATGTAAAATGGAACCTTGCTACAACCATGCAATCAAGTCATTCGAATCAAGTATTTTGCATGTCATTAACAACCATGCAACAATTGGGTTGGAATCTACAACTATTTGACTTCCATTGTTCCTTAATAGAACAAAAAAATCGTCTTTACAACTGTAGCAAGGTAATAGTTATTCCATTGTTTTCCGGATGGATGATCAAATCATTATTATACAACTGAAACATGTTAACCAAGCCTATATTGATGTAGAAATTTCAAGCTTGATTCTGATCCCAGCATTTCGTTTGTAATACAGGTATTACATGATAGCTTTCAGTATACATCTCACGATATAATTTTTATATATGATCCACGTGGCAGCTGCACTCAACTACACATGCAGGAAAGTGAAACTGGCCCTTCACAGTTTTGAGGACGTTGATTCCTAGGAGGGCACATGACGATAGGAAAATAACCATTTGCAGTTTGCACATGACGATTTGAGTATTTGCAGTTTGCATAAAGAAATGTGCTTGCATCAAGAAAATCTGGATGGCGTAAGCTTATACAGAATTAAAGTTAAAGTTCAGTTGAATAAGTTGAATAATTGGTGAATTAACTGTCCTGCATACAATTTAGCAGGACAATTCTTGAAAGCCACCATAATAGCATTCTAAGCACACCGGTCATTCTGTCGACCCTGAAATTGAACCTCTGCTCATTTGCTCAAGGGTCACGTTGATGTTTATCCTGCATGAATGAAGAAGCGCCATGAGCCATCCATATTAAAAAGGTCTGGGGGAAATGACATTTTACCACAAAATGCATGAGATAAAAATCTCTTTATGAATATACGACTTAGCAACAGAGATAAGAATCATTTAAGATGTTAGTATCTTTACCAGTTTAATAGGTGCA
Source organism: Isoetes taiwanensis (assembly GCA_021234155.1). Classification (NCBI taxonomy): domain Eukaryota; kingdom Viridiplantae; phylum Streptophyta; class Lycopodiopsida; order Isoetales; family Isoetaceae; genus Isoetes; species Isoetes taiwanensis. The sequence continues at coordinate 15,985,600 of JAJEKV010000021.1, read as the reverse complement.
TTAACAATCTTAATCAGCATTGTCATTCTTTCTTTGGTTGCTTCAGCTACATCCATATGCCCTGTTCCAGAATGCCATGTTCCGTTGTGACTGTTATTATCGTGTATATGGTCTTACTGCAAAGTGGTAATTCAGTCTCCAACTTATTCTAGCAAACACGTGCAAATATAGTTGTTCTACCTCCATCAATAAAAGCCTGTATTTCTGTAATGAATAAAAAGGAAAATGAAACCGACCTGAATGAGAATGAGATGCTCAAGGAACTTGCAAAGATCATGCTATCATGTGATCTTGTTATCATGTAATCAGTTCTAAATTAAACCACTTACCAAAAACAATGGCGTAAAAACTAAGTGCAAGCCTGTACCTTAAATACCACGGAAGATCTATGTCCAAAGTGCAGTGCCTCCGAAATTCTTTTGGCTGGAAACCATTCTTAGTTGCTTGTAAATCTGACAATGAGATAACTTCCTGCAGCCTAGGATTCCCCCACACGTCTCTAACTTCTAGATGAATCACCACAGGGTCTTTATCCCACTCTATATGGATAATTCCAAAATTCTGTTTCCCTGCAAAGTGGCGAGTTCAGTTTCAAAAGGCTGGAAAGGCAACATTGTTACAAAATAGGAAAATATTTACCGTAAACATAGGAGCTATAATGACACTGAGAATTATACACCCTCATAGTTGTTGGCATCAGCCATGCTGCCATGTTTGCAAAGATACCAAATGCCGACTTGTCCGCTGCTTGTGTGAGACCACTTGAAGTGATATCATACAATGGATAATTTACCGCACAATCATCGCTGCTAATTTCACCAAAATGCACATCTCCACTTAAAAAGAAGACCCCACTGGCCTGTCAAGAATAATGTTCTATGAATAGCTTCAACAATGTCGAATAAACACATTGAATTTATGACTACAAACTGAATGAAAGATTACATTTGTACGTGAAATGAGATTGAAAAGGCGTTCCCGTTCTGCTGGATAATGAGACCAAGCTTCAACATGAAAGAAGGGCTGCACTAATGCGGAAAAATTGCTTATTACCTGCAAGAGAACCAACCATAAAATTTGATATACTAAAGGTTAAATAATAATAATAGGCTAAGACCCTTATGTAAGAATGGCTTTGCCCCTGCATAAGGAAGTATGTGATGATACAACCATTCACATAACCATAATTCCGATAAAGGCCATGGTGAAGGAACACAGGCACATAGAACAAAAAGGGTAGCAGTCTAAATAGAAGTGAAAGAAAAAGTTATGGAATAGCGTATGAACTAAAATGAGGAAGAAAGGTTACCATATTCTGCTTGCCATTTGGTGTAGTGTGGATGAATCCGTTTAAGGATAGTATGGTCGCCGACCTTCATCGTGTTGCAATGCCACAGGTTTGTTGATAGCAAATTGAATGTTGCAAATTGAAGGTGGGATTGGTTCATGAGCAAAGTTTTACTGTATGGAGGATAATTTTAATATGTGGTTGCCTCTAACGAAGAAATAAAATCCTCTAGTTGAATGTGCTTGTGAGGGCTTGAAATAGAGTAGTGTTATAATGGCCATAGTAGACGACCATATGGGTGTTGGAGATGATGAAGTATACTGTACAAAAAGTAACAATAAGAATTTAGTACATATTACAACTGAAATGAATGGAGCATTCATTTTGGAATATGAAATGCAGAAATAAGAAATGGATTAAAAGCAGTGTGAGGAAGGTCATGTTGTATGTAAACCTAATCAGTATGGTCCAGCCTTGAGCATGTAGACTTGATTGTTAGCATCTTAAATCATAGATGCATCCTTTATATACATGTGTAGAGGTACCATGTTAATGGCCAGTAACTTGTTGTTGGCCGTCTATTTTTGTTGCTGGTTTAGAATATAACCTGCAAAGGTAATTGTATAGTGCATTGTCGACTGTACATAATTTCATATAAAACCTGTATGTGTGTGCAAAGAATATTAGCTTTGGATTTGAAGAGAGGAATAAGACACGGATTACAAAATACATTATGTCAATTTTGGTACTCACATATTATGTTGGTTGATTGACGTCGCTTCCTTGTCATGCCTGGTATTAGAAGTTTGAGCAACGATGCATTATCGAACGTTGCATCAGTAAATTTGAGAATGTAACCTAGTTTTGGAGAAGAGTGAATTAGGATTCTTGAGGAGCAAAGAAGGGAGAAAAATATTGGGGTCACATGTAAGACGCATAGCTGCACTAACAGAGGTAAATGCATAGATATTGGACAGAACAAAAGAACATAAAATAATAGAGTGAAAGAAATATGTTTGGGATTTACCTGTTGTATTTGCAAGCTGTTGGAGTGCTTAGATGATTGACTGTTTGTTAAAGTTTATGGCAGATCTGCAAATATGCAAAATCAGAAGTATGTGGTAGTTCGTCAATGACAGTATGAAATTAGGTGTTGCATGCTTGCCGTAAAGGAATGTTTTGGCTGAAGATATAACAGTGTTGCATTTCTTACCTGAAGCTTTGTTGTGTCGAAATGTAGTATTACGTGTGATGAGTGGTGGCAGAGTTTATAGGGCCTCTCTATATACTACGTTTGATGTGTATGTTGCAATTCCCTGCTGATTCATTGATTGTTCCTGCTGGTCGATGATAAGTACTTTTATGTCTTGTTGTTGCCGTGCTCTTGAAAGTGCTACATATAGTTGTCCATGGGCGAAGACAGGCCTTGGTAAGTAAAGTCCTAGTTGTTGTAGTGTTTGTCCTTGTGCTTTGTTTATTCTCGGGCGTATGGGAAACTGAGTTCTTTCGAATTGGAATGGTAGTTGTGTAGTATTCTTTGTATGAAGACTCTTTTTCCTATATTCTTTCCAGTAACTATTTCTGTGTCTAGTAGTCTTTCTCCCATCCTTTTTATGATTAGTCTAGTTCCGTTGTATGGTCCTAGCTTGGTGGAAGTTGTTCTTAGTAGCATGATAATCATTCCGATCTTCAGGGTAAGTTTATGTGGTGGCATGCCGCTTGGTACCTGGTTGTTGAGGAACTCAGTTGGATAGAGTTGCTGATTTTCTTGGTCAGGTATTCTGTCAGCGCTAAGGTATGTCTTTGGTTCTCCTGGAAATATGCTTGTGATGATGTCGTTGATTTCATCGACATGCTCATTTAGGGGAGTGAGTATGGCCCGGTCTGTCCAGAATTTGGGGTCACTTGCATTTTCTCTGATTCCTGGAAATGTGGCTTCAATGAGGTCACTGAGATTTTGTGTTGGTATGCAGATATTGCTTGGCAACTTGATGATGTTTTCTCCTCTTTCTGGGTATGTTTGTTCTTGGCCCTCGCCAATCCTTTGTAACCAGTTTGGAAAGCTGTTGATTTGTTCGTTTGGTTGGGTTTGTTCTGTTTGATGGGCTCGCATGTTGAGCTTCAAGTAATGGACTTTGATATGGTTCCAGATGTATGACTTGTTTATGGCTGCATCTACTATGGCTGGTCTAGTTCCGTGCGGGGCAACTGGTAGTAGTTGTTTGAAGTCTCCTCCAAGAACTACTGTTATTCCTCCAAATAGTACGTTTAATTTCTTTCTGTGATGTCTCGTAGTGTTCTATCGAGCGCTTCAAATGCATGCTTGTGTGCCATTGGAGCCTCGTCCCATACAATGAGGCAGGTAGATCGTAAGAGTGTGGCTAGTTCTGATTGTTTTGGTATAATGCATGTTGAATCCTCGTGGATTTCTAATGGTATCTTGAATCGGGAGTGTGCTGTTCTTCCTCCTTTTAATAGGACAGATGCTATTCCTGATGATGCTACTGCTAGAGCGATTTGTCCTTGGTTTCGTACATGGTTGAGGAGTGTGTTGTAGAGGTATGTTTTGCCTGTTCCTCCTGCTCTGTAGACGAAGTGTTGACGGGTTGTTCTTTGTTGCATGTCTGAGATGATTTCAGTGAATGCTAGTCGTTGCTCAGTGTTGAGGAGGTCTACTGATGTTTTGACGTTCTGTGGAGTGGGTTGGTAGATTTCTTCTAGGATGAGTGTGTTTGTTGTTGGCTGTGCGTTTATGTTTGTGAATCCAAAGCTCTCCAATGTTTGACCTGCTGCTTGCATGTGCTGCTCTACGTCGTGTAGTGCGCATCATCTTGCGTAAGGTGTGGTTTGGTTGGATGCATTTGCTGATGTGATGTTGTGTTGTCGTTGGTAGTCTTCTGTAAGGTGGTGTTCGAATGTGTTCCAAAGTTCTATTGGATTAGTTGGGTGATTGAGAATGAGTATAGCGGCAAATAATTGGCCAAGTTCAGGTGGCATTTGCCATGTGCAAGCTTCTTGAAGGGATTGCAATATGTCTGTATCATCATTTAGTAAGAGTAATGCATTGCATGCGTCTTTGAATGTTGGATGGATTGTATTGTGTACTGTGCGTAGGTATTCGAAGCTTGTAGCGCCTGGAATGTTAGCGAGGAGGAGGCATAAGTAGAATCTCTCTCCTTCATTTGGATTGGCGAAGTACATGCGTCCAATCATTGGCATGCGTTGGTTTGTTCTCTCTTTGTGTCCAGGTTTTGCTGGCTTTTTGCCAGGTGTAAGATGAGGGGAAATCTTGATATAGAAGGTGACGTGTGTTCGGAGTCTCTGCATTTTTTTCAAAGTATCTTGTCAGTGTTGTGTGTGTGCCTCGTTCGAATGTGTTGTTGAGGTCATCGGTATCTCTAAAGTGTAATACATTTTGGTTAGGTAGATGTATGGCAAGCCTCACAACGTGTGGTTCCTGTTCTTGTAAATCATAGGCTAGCACTCTCCATGAAGCTTCTATTGCGGAGAAGTATATGGCATTCAAGTAGTGTGCGATTTCATCTTGGGTTGTGCCGGAGGGAGTTCTATTTATTGGGAGATTTTGGTATTCTAATGTTGCTGAGATCATGTCTGGGCCTTTGTATATGTATTTGTATAGGTACTTGATGGACCTGATATGGGCACATATTTCGACATTGATGTGGCAATTGAAGTACGTTGATAGCCATGTATTGTATGGTACGACCCATCTATTGTCAATACGATGTCCGTTGCATATAATGTGTCGTCCATTGTCGCGACGTCTATATTTGACCTGGCCTTCGTGTATAGTAGTCTCGTTTTGGAAATCCTTCGGGTAATTCTTTGTACACCTTCCGTCTTTCATGCACGGCGATAATGGATTGAGGGCTCCGCATGGTCCGTGTATCATACTGGTTGTGACGATGTTGTATAGCTCCGGGTTTGTTTCTGGGTCTGGGATTTCTGCTGATACGACTTTGTCATAATCTGCAGCAGTTTGTGGTTTGTCATTGTGGCAGACAATGAGTAACAGGTGGGCATGTGGAAGGCCTCGTTTTTGAAACTCTATGACATAGACTTTGCCTATTATTTTGCCCAGGATTTCTTTTTTTATTAATAAGTCCAGCAGTTGCCTGAGTTTCATTTAGAACACGCGTGCTATCAGGTCTGATCTATCGGATGCGGTTTGTCTTTGGAGTAGTTCTCTTGTTATTTCTAGCCAGTTTGGGTTGGCAGTGATGGTAATGAAGTAATCTGGTTTGCCTAATGCACGTACAATGGCCATCGCATCGTGGTATAGTTGGTTTGTATTTCTAGGCGAACCAATATGACTTGACGGTAGAATGACACGTCTTCCTATTGCTGATGCTGTTGTTGCTGGTTGGCCAATTGCATCCTCTATGCCCTGGCGTATTTCTCGAAAGATTTGCTGATTCATTCTGACGTAGTTGAGACGCGCTTGCTCTATTTTTGCAAAGGCAGTGCATATGTATTCTTGGAATAGTCATCCAGCATAATGGATAGGAGAAATATGGTTTGGATGCAAGTGTATGTGGTAGCTATCATGGAAAAAATTAGTGGCTATATATAGCCAAATGGCAATTTTTTAGGGGGCCTAGGCAATTTTTGCGGCGAATTTTATGAAGAGAGATTTCTTTTTAAAAAATAAAAGATAGCCATAGTTAAAACAAGTACTCCATTATTTTTTTAGGATTAGCCAAACTATTTTCCCCCTTTTCCTTAAAGAAAAGAGGATTAGCCTTTCTTTATATTATAATATTTATATATTAAATCATTAATAGCCAAACAAAAATGAATTCTTGTTATAGATTTTTACACATCCCCACCTACCATCAACAATGATAGTAGTTTTATAAACTATGAATTTCTATTATGTATACCACATATGCATCTTCAAAAAGGAACTGTAAGAGATGGCCAATATCCCTCTAGATGCCTGAGTTGATTGTATAACTTCTTCCTTCAAGGATTACAGATAAATGCAATTTGATCACCATATCTACAAGGTGTCGTTGCATTGAATGCAGTTCAGACTATAGATGTTATAAGCTATGTTGTGACCTTCTGTTAAAAGTTTTTCAATATTATTGTATGTTCCTTGATTGTTGATTATTATTCGTAATTGTAGTACAATATATCTAAAGCTACAGCATTTAATTCACATTTTTCTCTTTTTCCAATTAAAAAAAAAATTAGCCATATGCAAGTTTATAGTACATAATTCAAAAGTTTCGACAAGTCCAAATATATACAAATGTAGTAATAATAATAATTTTAGCCAAATTAATATCATAAAATACTGTAAAATTTTGAAAAATAGCCAAACAATTTTTTATGAAAAAATATATAGTATGCTTAATTTTTCCCTGGTAGCTATAAAATTGAAGCGCTGTGACATTTCTTTGCCTGTGGTTTTGTTGAGGTGCTGTCTGTGGAATGTTGATATGCCAACCATCTGTTCCGTATGGAAATATTAGCACAAAGTGTAATGGGTCATACGATGCATGACATTCATTTATCGATTGGAGTGTGCCATTCCTTGAGCGTAGAATGATGTTTTGATGGCCCTCTACTGGGTCTGGTTCGTTTGGCATGAGTAGTGCGATCTCATTGGATGTGGGTGCATTGTATTGTCTATTTCTTGCATCTGGGCTAGTTGGAGATAGGATGCGTAATCTGATATCTATAGCTGGGTTTGTGCGAATCAGTTCTGCTGCAGTATGTATAGCACGTGCAAATGGGTTGTTGTGGCTGATTATGTCTTGGAGCTCTCGAAGTGTGTCTCTTCGGAGGTCATGTACATAATCCTGTCTAATATCTAGTTGTTGTTCGTCATTGTCTAAGATATATATTTGGGCATACATTGGTTGGCTGTTGGGTTGCGGTTGTAGTGGGCCCATGAGATGCGACATTCTACCATTGACTCTCAATGTGTATGGCCGCCCTGGTGTGTTGGTGATTTGGCGATCTATTCTGATCGCAAGAGATCCAAAAGCTAAGGCGTTGTTGTACTTTCTGATGTTTTGGCGAAAGTCCGTAGTTCTTGGGCCTTCAGATGTGTACCGTTGCATTAGCAGAGGTGGTGGTGGTGGCATTAGTGGGAGGCTAATTTTACCATTGTAGCAACATTTGGATGATTGTTCCATTGGCCATAGAAGAGCATCACAATGGGAGCATGTGTTCTGCATGGTGCCAAGGTCGTGTAGATGGGGAATGTTTGTGCTCCATGCTGTTTTGCGAAAAGATGATGTTCGATTCTGTCCGTGGGTTTGAGGTATTGGTCGATCATTCGGTGTATTTGTCTACTCTGTATGTGGTATTGCGTTGGAGTCAATTTCTTGTCTTGTGGGCGATGGAGTGTGTTGCAGTCTGCGCATATTGGATGGGTTTCGAGCATCTCGTCTTGCGTGTCTGCAAGAGTTGTTGTGTGCTTGTTGCTGGTCATTGTGATGAATTTCCACAGGTGCTTGTTGTTGGGAGGATGATGGAGCGAATTGGTCAATGAATGTTGGTGTAATTGGATTTACCGTGTTGTTGGCAATGGGTGCTTGCCTGTCAACTGGTGGAAGGAGTTGTGTAATGCGAACACTTAGTGGGTTTCGAGCATTTCGTCTTGCCTCTCTGCAAGAGATTGTGTTGTGATGGGAAATTTGTGGTTCGTTTGCTGATGGTCTTGGTAAGGGTGCTTGGGTAGTAGCTTGAGGTTCGACTATACTGTAGCGTATGGGTGGCGATTGCGAGGATGATGGTGCAAATTGGTCGAGGCATATTCTCTTAGGGCTAGATGGAGCTCCATCAGTCTCTCGTTGGCTTTGCATTAAGGTAACTTTGTATCTTTTGTAGTGATGGTTTTGGAAGAGCTCTGGAAAACAACAGACTGGTGAGTGTTATAAGAATGATAATGAGTATGGGAAACTGGATATCAACTATTAAAGACGGTATAAGATTTGTGAAATGGTAATGGAGGATGATGAAATGCGTACGTATTTGTTTCTTGCCTCAAGATCTTAAGCTAAACTAAATATAATATGCAGTAATTGAAATGAAAGGAAGCTAAATTAGAGAAACTACTTAATTAGTTAGACGAAGTATAGAGATTGGTAAAGAAGTGCAATAAATAGAAATTCAAGTACCTTTTTGAAGCTATTGGAGTGAAGTATAGGGTGTGACCCCTGAATTAGTTTGTTGCAGTTGATTGTTCATTGTTTCAATCTTGTCAGAAATTAGATTGTTCCTGTAATCACATTGTAGTTTTAAGATCGTAGACAATAAAAACTAAATTCCTAAGATTTGCAAATGGACATGATGTGCAATGGCCAAAGAACTTTATTACTCATGAAGACGACAAATTTACATCGGGGATTCTAGTATTATTAAAAGAATTTTAGCAAATGGATGTCATTGTGGTGAAAGGAAGGATGTGGTATCCATATAGATTTTCCAGATTATGACAATATAAGCAACATCTAGTAGTTTGCGCAAATTGGCAAGGTATGAGAATAAATTTTAGGGAAGTGATCCCATGGTGCTTCAAGACCTATTTCTACAAACTACACCTATCATATTGGAATCTTGTTAGGAGGCTAGATATTGAAAGGCACTATGTGGCATTAGAGCTTGATATGTACGGTACTCTTAGTGGCCAGGAGTACTTGTCATGGGAAATCAAAGATGCGTATAGTTTCGTGGCTCAAAAGTTGTAGCTGCAATAAAGGCTTAGAACTTTCAGAATAGTAAAAGCTTGTTATGTGATTAGAGACAATATAGGATATTGGGAATAGCTCAGACTACGGCACATTATAGTGTCTTTGGTATTGAATGAAAAGTGGCTATTTGCTACATTTTTGCAATTGTAAGGCCTGCAATATGAGGCCACTTGTCTATTGCCTTGCAAGTACGTATGTTTATCTCACGTTATTGAACTATATAACTCTAATGCAGCATTGTACAGGGACAGAGAACATGGACAGTGTAGATTCTATCTATGGAATTATTACCAAGTCCAATGGGCGCAGAAACTGGGATCTATCTCTAAAGCCAACCTATAGACCTGTTTCGACAAACTACACCTATAGTATTGGAATCTTGCTAGGAGGTACGAAATCCACACATTTAGAAATTGCTGCACCGTGGAAGGATTACAATACATCCAGTATTTTGATGTCTGCTAGAAATTCCATGTAACCTAAAATTTCGGAATGTACAGGATGTCACTCTGCTCTTTAGGTCTTGAAAGAGAGCAAAAGTGACCAAGAATTAATTGCAGCTATAAAAGGTCAACTAATTTCATAGTTTAAAAGTGTTTTGCAGTGCTTTGGTAGTTTTCTTCTGTATGTTGGTTACTTGTTACTCAAGAAAGTGAGAAGCAAAATCTCTTAGAGCACTTTTCCCTGAACATACATTTACACACAAATGTTCTAGTTAAGTTCTTAAATTGGTAATTGCAACATACCGTGCAATCGCAGAGAGTTCGCCTTCATAAGTTTCCTCGATTGACTGCCATAAGCTGAGCTATTATGTACACTGCATATCCAAACCATAAAACCAATGACAAACTTGCTAGAAACAGATTGTACTACGCAGGTAGGATCACTATAAAATAAAAATAATTATGAAATGTCCTAGGCGAATAGTTATGTCTGCCTACAAAGCTTAGACATCCTAGACAGCTGATTCACCAATGGGCTTTCCTATCATGATGTCTTGCTTTATTTTCCCCTCTTTTCTCCACATCTGCAATTGCAGTTTTCACTACCTATAGGATTTTCTTGCCTTGCACTTGCAAACGCTGCGTTGCAGATCATTAAGCAAGGACAATTGATTCTATTTCTTTATAAAGACTGAGACAATTTTCAAGGTTTCCTCAAGGTAAAATAAGATGATTATGTAAACAGAGAATGACAGGGTTCATCAGTAACCACCGTGGGGATGCTCAAAGACCCCTAGACAATATGAGCTAGGGTAATGTCTCATACATCAATTTTCGACCGACACTTCTAATTATCCCGATGCAATTGTAATATCTTTCGAAAGAAAAGAGCGCTATAATCGAATCTTTGTGGAAGCCGACTCCTTCATGCAATCATACACTTTAAGGATCAGCTTCTTTACCAATGCATCGATAGATATGGGATATTATTGGCTCCAAATAGTGGTCCATGTTATCATGGTCAATGAAACAATGTAATGTTAAGTTTGGAACTTGCCATAATGCCATCTTGGTAACTAATTTCCAAATTGTCTTCAGAACATCAAGTTCAAATTCCCACTTTAAAATTGGATTGGCCAGCAGTAGCAATCTAAGCACTTTAGTGCTCCTCATTAGAGGGCAGAGCTGGTTTTTCTTCACCTGTGCAGGACATGAAGACACAAACATCTGCCTCAGCTGTATTTCCAAAAACCTGAGGTCCTTGCCATTTATTTAAGTTTCTACAGACGAAGGCTCAATAGACACTATGGAATAGCTACTACATAGTGCAGCTTTATCCTGGCCCCAGAGCTTTATCCAGCAGCAAAGAGGCTTGTACCTGATTTCCTCACGGGAACTATCATATATAAAAGGAGGAATCCAGATATGTCTTTCCAACATTTCATTGGAAGCAAATCAAAGATGCTTATAGTCTTGTGGCTGAGAAGTTGTGCCTCAAGGATGTATTTTCTGTTGGTAATAGAACACATAGAGATATATACAAATTTCAATTGGAATTTCTTTCTGTGTTCCTCAAGAAGTGGTGAATATGAACGTAAAGACATATTAACTGTGGCCTGCATTGTGCTCTTCCTTTTAGTTGATGGTAACGATGCTTACAAATTTTGTCATTTCTTGACATGCTGAAGAACTGTGCTCTATATGCACAATATGATGTAATCACAGAATTCCATTGTGATAAGCTTGTTATGTGGTTAGACAATATAGGATATTGGGAATAGCTCATATCATTATTGGGAATAGCTTAGACTACGGCACATTATAGTGTCTCTGTTATTGAATGAAAAGTGGGCTTCTGCTACATTTTTGCAATTCTAAGGCTTGCAATATGAGGCGAGTTATCTACTGGTTTGCAAGCATCTAAGGATCTGGAAATGGTCGAAGCTTAGCTAACCTCAATGAACTATTTGCATCCAAAGCAAATAGACCTATTTGCCAATTCATCTAAGCTATAGACCTATTTGGCAATTTATCTAATGAACCCAAGTGATAAGCGCATTCAAACAATATCTAACATGTACTAATTGTCTGTGCATTATACAAAGTCTTATGTAAGCTTATGTAAACTGATTCGAATGTGTACCTGATGCAAGTGCATGTTGCAAGACCTGCGAGGGGATTAGAGTATCATTAAAAGAATTTTAGGAAATTCATGTGATGTTGGTCAAAGCAAGGATGTGGTATCCATATAGATTTTCTAGATTATGACAATATAAGCAACTAGTAGTTTGCGAAAATTGGCAAGGCATGGAAATAAATTTTAGATGTAAGCAAAATCTGATCAATCAAATGATATTAGAAGGGAAGTCACTCTAAATAACATGATTACTATTGTGGTCTCTCACCTGTTACAACATACAACATGTCTAGGAAGCTGGCAAAACTCAAAAGGATGCATTAAATACAAATGTTTAAATTCTCCTTGCAAATTCACATGTCACCCATTCTACGCATTGCTTTAACAATGAACCAATGATATTGCCGACGTGAGCATGAATTCTTTAAGTATGATAAAACCTAATGAGTCAAATTATATAAGATAGATAGTATTTTTACGTCATGCCACATTGGCAGCGTCCATGAGGACATATGACGGACCCCCAGAGACTTGAACACAAGATCTCTTAATTGCTAAAGCAATGGACTAGCCACTAAACCGAACAAGGGGAATGTGGCTCAAATGGTACATTAGAATGTGATTAATGGATGGTTCACATGGTTCAAATTGTATGTTAGAATAGGGGAATGTGGTATAGAATATTATTTTGAGAAGTATAGGAAAATGTGTCTTTTGCCTATAAAACTTTCACCCAATGTCTTCAAGTTCTATATACCAATACATGTACATTGCCGAAGTTCAGTGAGCTGAGAACATATTCTAGTGTCCAAAGCAATGGTGGGAAATTGCATTTCATGGCCATTTTCTATCGGAATTGTAGCATCTTTGCATGTATGCACCACATGTAGCATCGCTCACTAAAATGAAGTAACAATTCTATGATTCCATTGGAGCTTGATATCATGCAACCAGTCATGTCAAATTGAACTTTTATTAATGATCTTTAAGGACATTAGCTACACAATCTCCAAAGTGGCCTCCTAAAACCCAGCAGCGATGCATGATTTTAAATGGCATGAAACTCTAGAAAGCAATATCCTTCACATAACTAAAGAGCTTTAAAGAAGAAAAACTTGCATTTTTTGGCTGTTGAAGATCTTCATGCAGCTACATAATGCTGCTTTGCAACCCTATAGACCTCTGCCAGCAAAATTCATAATACTTGCATTTTTCAGCTGTTGTGGGTCTGCTTTGTAACCCTATAGACCTGTGCCAACAAAAGCCTTAGTCACAAAACCTGCTACATCAACCACGTTACTGACAATCTCCTCATATAACTCAGTAAAATACCTAAGCATTGGCCATCAATAATGGTGTTTACTTGTGAACATGATATATGTAGACATCAATAACATTACCTGGATAACATATAAAGATAAGGAGTTAACCAGAGATGTCGAGCAGACCTGTTACCCACAAAGCTAAAAGTTTTGGCCACCTCCACTTGTTGTTTCTCCAACTGGGTAGGGAGGCGCAATTCTAGATTGAGCAGCACTTTCTAGGCTGAAAGAAGGACATGAAAATTCTAGATGTGTATGCTGATACAATTTCTAGAGGTTGCCCATCAAAGAAGAAAGAGTTTTCCTTCAATGCCTTCCAAGAGGTGTTAAAACACCATCACCTTTGTCTTTGCGAATTAACCAGTAATTCCCTTCCTTTACAAAATTCCTCTAAAGCTATCAAGTGTTTCTGAACGCCTTGAGGGGAGGAAGACATCAGCGCAGCATCATCAGCATAAAGCAATATAGGAAAGCTTTCTTTGTCCGAGCATGGAGTCTTGTCCACCCAAGGTCAGCCTCCAGTTCATCAATCTAAAGTCCAATAGAGTAAAAGAGAACGCACAACCCTGGTTAACTCCAATGTGCTGCGCACTTCCTCCAACCATTGCAGACACAATGGTTTTAATGCTAAAAGTTTCTTCCAAAGCCTGGCTGAAGCATTGCCATTTAAAAGGTTCAGCGTGTCCTCCCTCACCTGAAATTTAAAAGCTCTTTTTTTTTATAGTCTACTTTTATTACAGCAGCTGTAGCAGGGCAGAACACCAAAGCGTGCTTTAATTGCTCATCATCATACAACCCACTCTGTGGCATAAAGCTCTGGTGTTTATGTTCTTTTATAGTGTGAGGAAAACTATTAAACAATGCCTCAAGATTGACCAACATATACATGTTGCTTTACTTTCCAAGGTGCCTTAACTCCCCAATATCAGATAGGAGCAATTGCAACTGCTGGTTATAGCAATGCAGAGAGTGGTCTGAAAATGATATTCCAACAATGTGCTATTCGGCCTTGCTTCCAGCAACATTTCTGGAGACTTCACAGTAAACACCAAGGGAGGCTTGGCATCAACATAAATTTGCCCACTTGTTGATAGATGAACATAGAGGACCCAATAGGGTAATCTACCACTGATGTTACCACCTCTATGAGGAAACATGTGGAATCTGACAACTTCTGATGCACGTTATGAGCAGCACCAAGAAAATGCTAAAAATGTATTGGCATTTCTCAAAAACTCTCCTGAGTGGTCTCAGCAGCCAATCCTCAAATTCTATAAAGATTCTGATTTTGCTGGTGCTAACTTGGATAAAAGAAGGTCCACCATGACATTCTACGTTGATTCTTATTTTGCAGGTAAAGACTTGGGGAATCCAAGATTCTTAACAGACTATGTCTCCTCATTTGGCAAGCACATGATAACATAGGCCTCCACACACAGCCTTACTGTGTCTTATCATTTGCACGTTGCACATCATTAGAAAATGTGGTTGTCAAAACGTCAAGCACTGCTACACACAATATCAGGTAACCTGGAGTGCAATAATCCAAGTCAAGCGAGGTCAACCATTCCCTTTCCAACATTTTGATCTACTTGACAGAATCTTTAAAATCTCTATTTTCAATTCAATACTGTATTGTCTCAAGATCCCAACAGTTCTTTTTCTCATGGAAACATTAGCATATTCCACAACTGGTCAGAAATCTGGTCGAGTGAAGGTCCTATTTGGCTGAAGCCTGTCACTAATACTTCACGGCCAACAATCCCAGCCAACTAATTCTGCTTTAGCCAATGATGCAACCCACATGCTGTAATACTATGTTTAACATTCTAAGAATGGCATCGATAGGATCTGTGCTAAAATGCATGGTTGTATTGGAAAGAAACATGCGTACTACAGTTACAGTTGTATGGATTAGTCTTTGCAGCCACATCAATGATCCAAGTTGTAGGCATGCTGATTTAACCAAGTGTAATAACTTTATTTCTGTAAGGGATTATGATGTAGTGGGGCCAAGCAGTTGGCATCTGTACACTAATCATAAGAGAGCATTAGGTGATGGAATCAATTCTTGACGTGGATATGTCCTAAATGGCAACTCACCTCTGACATAACAGGGTGCTCAAAGATTCGACGAAGTGTTAGTAATAGCTCAAATTACAATATTACAATAATTAGAGTAATTACAGCTGATCATAGTAGAGCAACATAGTAAAGGATGCAAATGTAACATACCAGATAAGGCTTGAATCCTTACCAATATATGCTGAAGTTGAATCTGTAAGATGCTCAAGCCGCTTTGTGGATATGATTTATGACTATCTTCCACCGCAACAATTAGATGATCCTATGCAAGAATGAGCGTTGCATCATTAAAATCCTGAAGCCTGTGAAGAAGAACAATAGGGGCCTGCACAGATTTGATACCTAGAAACAACACTCAAGCGGAGCCTACTGAAGATATTGTATACTAATTGTTCTTCCCAAAATCAAAGAATTATGCATGCATGACAATAATGAATAAGTCAAAAAGAGGTCAAAGCTACCTCAAGTTGGCAAATAATGATTTGTTCAAGCTCTCATCGATGACATTGAAGTTTGAATCGTTTCCACTGGAAATCATTGCACATCGTAAAAACCCCTTCATTAGAAAGCAAAGACAAAAGTCTTCTGATTACTTAGCACATAAGTTGTTATTATGCAAGAGCAGAATCCAAGATACATGACCAAAAGCAAGATGCAATCCCAGCCTAAATTGCTACTCAAATTATGAAAAAGCAAGCTTCTGCTCCCAGCAATGGGGCAGGATTCCAGCCTTTTGGTTTATGGAGAGGGTCAGAAATGTAACACTTGATTCATGTTGCAATTTTGTGCAATTTAGACGATCCAAAAAATACAACTGTTTTAATTATTCAATACATAAGCTGCTGCGACATCGCGCACAAAATTTATAGGCAAAATTCCCATCAGGAAGTGAGAAGAAAGGATATTCTACACTACTCACAAATCCACATTGAACACAATACGCAATAAGTACAATAAACCCTAACACAATTTCTGCATTGCTTCGATCAGCTGCGCACATCCCATCGAATAATTCACAGCATCAACTTTTTCCACAATATACTTGTTCCTTTCCACATCATTATATTTCTCCTCCTTTATTCTAATTCTGAACTGGAAGGTTTTGAAGAATGTTGCTTGCACAATCGCATTAAACCTTCAAATGTCTGTGAGTTTCCAGAGATCTAATTGCTTTGTTGTACAACCAAATATCAGCTCACCTATATCTTGGAAAGCAGTGACCCATAAAGTTCCTGTATGGTCTGATACCTACAGCGAGATTACATACCTGTATGAGCACTCTTTCACACAAACATTGCAGCTAATGCAATGCCATAGACCATCTTCAGTAGCCCTCACCTTCTTCAGACATTGGCGGTTGCCACATTTCAATGGGCATGCTGCATAGTACAACAGATCATGCTTCATATTTGTTATTGTGCCTCTTAACTTTACTAACATTGGTTTCTCAACATCCCTAAGAGCCACCTCAGATAGCTCAGAGACAAACTTTAAAGAATCATCAACAGCCAATGGCTGTGCAGTCATTGTGAGAGAAACAGAAACACTCCTTTTGCCCTCTTTAATAAACCATGCCCTTAATGCCCTAGCTTCAGGAATGAAGGGGTTTACTTGCATGCCTGGCTCGATTGAAGAGTAACCAACGATTTAGTTGCATAATCACTCACCTTCGCCCCTCTTATCGTGACAATTGGGTCCCTATTCGCACTCATAGCCTCCTCGATTTGCATGCCCTCTCGCAATGACACCTGCCCCCACATAGTGATCTCAATCTGCTTACCAGATTCATCCTTCATATGAATAATTCTACGATCAACGGGGCTTCCATTCTTATGATGCACATGTCATGCCTCCTCTACTCCAGTAATAACACCAATAACATCAACCACAGAATCCCTATCTTTAAATTCTAAGTCTGCAATGGACACAAACTGATACATGTGATGCAGAATAGTTTTATCATCGTCACACTCTTCAACGATAGAACCATCTTGTAAATACAATTCCCACGAATGACTTAACTGATTGAAAATCTTATTTGCAGGCTTAAACATCCCTTTTGATATAGTCAAAACCTTGCCAATTTGGATATGTCTATCAAATTTTGTAGCCAGGGCATTAAAACATACCACTCGTATCTCAGATGATTCCAAATCCATGACATCAAAATGGAACAAAACGCCAGTAACTCTGGAGGATGCAAATTTTTTTAATGCTACCCTTGCGGTCACTCTACACTTAATCTTCCAATTCAAGATATAGGGACTTAAACTACGAATAGGAACGATCCTAGTCTCTCTGCTACTTGAAAAGGAACATGGAACAGAGGAAGGAGGATCAGAACATGGGGCATCACATCCAACAGAAGAGGGCACATCAGAAGAAGAGGGCACATGAGGAGCATCAGATTCAATAGAAGAGGGCACACCAGAAGACCGAAAAGAAGAACAAGGAACATTATCAAAACATCACACATCAGAACTGCCAGCCATTCTAAAAATCAGAAACTTTCAAAACTTTACTCACCTCCAATCTCAAATTCTAGTGCTGATCACTTTCGATTCTCACTCACTCTTATACAATGGGCATCAATTTCGGATGGCAGGCCTTCAACACCTCAAACTCACCACTCTTTTTGCACACCTAGGACATGGATTCGTGGAGCAAATCGTCCAACATGCATGGACGGAAGGCCAAAAACCCTCAATACTTCCCAACACTCGATTTTTAGAACAATGGAAAATTTTTCCGGCAACGAAATACCTAACAATCTTAGTAAAATCGATTAAAAAAAAAAAAACCAAAAACTTTTCCGCCATGCCGGAAATTTCCAAATTAAAAAGGTTGATAGATGGCAACCATCTTAATATACTGCTCGTAACAGAAAAACATGAACAATTTAACACACACAGATGAAAGCCATCTTAATGGACTGCTCCTTAGTAGGCAGAATCAACCTCGTTTACCAAATTCAAGATCTTTCCCTATATTGTATTCTACAACATATCCATGGTGGGTATCATGTATTGAACCACCAACGTTAAGAAATGGCACTGCATGCAGCAGGCAGAACTTGTTCAAAATAAGAAAACTCACCTGAAAAAAACATGTGACGTAAATGCAAAGAGGACAAAAACATACTTGAGCAAATGGGCCGATGAACTTCATCATAAGCAGATCAAGCATGCCTTCCATACCAACGTCATCAAGCATAACCCCATAGTTATTCATTGTCTTCAGTCTCATGACTTTTACTTTAGTTTCTTGAGCACATTATTCGAAGTGCTCCACCTGAACAAATTAAAACTACCATAGTTATTATAAGAAAAAGCCAACATAATACTTATGAGCCAAGATACCTCATCCAGCACCATAGAACAAAAGGAGGGTTCTAGCATTTCAAAAGTGTATACACTAGGAGCATGCCCTGTCAATATTGAGCTTAAAGCATGTACATTGCCTTCTTTTATAGCTTCTTAAAAAGTTTGAACCAAAAAAACCTTTTGCTGCAAGTGTTTAGAGCTCTTCATGTAAGGGCTGTGAGGAGTTTACTCACAGTTGTATTGGCACCATGAAAATGTAGGATACAACAAAATCATCCTAGTTGAACCATCAAGAATTCAAAGAATGACATGGTTTTAGTGTATCCTAACCTTTTTGACAGATGTGACGGTCACACACATTTGCAATTTTCAAAATGTTTATAATAACCAGGAACTCCACTGCCACAGTCCACAATGACATGTGTATCTTCCCTGGCGGTACTTGCCTCTACTGGAGACCTATACTATGATCGTCAAGGCTGAACTTGGAATCCACTTCTTTAAAAGCATTGACGCCTGGGCAAGTCAAGTTCAGCCTATAGTTGCACATGTACAAATTAGTTAAAATTTGTACAAAGATATGGCTCCAGCATCTACGTTGAACATGTAGCAACGAAATAAAAGCCATGGGCATATTCTGATAACATTTTCTTTCCTGTGAAACATTATAACTCCTGAAAAATCTCATTGCAAGGAACCATTGTCCCATGTAAAACATCCTTTGTCATTTCATTGCAGCAAACTGGGCATCACCTATGCAAGCTGCAAACATACAGTCAGTTATCTGCAATGAAAAATGGATAAGGAAAAATTGGAACTCTTAGCATTTAAGAAAAATTAAACTTGATTTATCTCACTGCAGCCCATTTTGATGATGTCCAGACCCTATAGAAATGAATAGCAAACGCAAAAGCTGATTTAGGAACGATGGTTCCATGCCAATTAGGCAAATAAAAAGCAAAGAAGTAATACTGATTTCATGCTTCAGAACTAAATCTTGCCCTAATATTCTACATCATAACCTCTTCTGGCATTTAAAAACTCCAGTAGCTCAGACTCAAGCTTGACTAAGGAGCTTTCAGTATGATATTTTCGATGGAAAATCCAAGAGGAAGTAGTGGTACCATTGAAAGAGCTCGATCGATTCAAGACATCCATGCTCTTCTCAGTCTCTCAGTGAAGAAGTATAAAAACGACAACAGATACTGGTAAAAGAAAACAGGAAAAATTGTGCACGGAATAGAAGAAAAAGAACTGATTCAATGCTAACCTGCTACTCGAAATAGAAGAGCGAATACCCAGTTGAAAAAAAGATTTAGCCGTGGAAACAGGCCAACTCGGAAGGAACCCCATTCGGCCCATATTGCAATACAATGCAAAATCGAACATGTTTTTCTTCGGACCAGAACCTGCCGGAACTGCCATAGCCAACCTGCCGAAGCTGCCATAGCCAAGAAAATAGAGATCCCACTTCTTGAGGAATAGAAGGTTTGAGATGCAGAAGCCATAGGCAAGTCCGATGGTGAGGACGCTTTGCCAAGAAGATTCGAACTGAGGAATGCCAGAGGCAGAAGAGGAAAAAGAAAAAATTCGATGTTCAAATTCATGGCATTCAATTCCGGCAACCTGCGTCCCGCTAGGGGGAACGCAAAGTGGAAGGGAACGCCGCATGCGGTGTAAGATGCGGCGTTCCCTGGCACGGTACCCAACCCACTCCAAAAATAAAAAAAGAAGATTCGACTTATATAGGCAGCAAGCTATGGCTATGTCGGTGAATCCTTGTTCATGGATTTCGCCACCTGGGGCTTCAAACCTCAGATCCGACTACCACGCCTAAACGCGTGCTGAAGTAGATGCTGTTGAAGCAGATAAGGATAAGAACGTGGCTTCATCTGCTATTTTTCCCCAAATATTTTTCCCTCGCGGTTTTTTCCCCCACTCGGGAATCTAAGGCATCAAGGAATCGAATCTTGGTGTGAATAAATTATATAAGAGTAGATATATTAAGATAAGGGTTATCATTTAATTCTAATTTATCACTTTTTTAACATGCAATTCTAAAGCATGCTTCAATATATCTTTGAAGTTTTTAAATTGAAATACGCCAAAAAATACCCTTTCATTGTAAACCCCCATTGTAATAAATTAAAAAAACTAGGGCATATATACAAGTTATAGTTTAAAGTCTAATTATCTACTGGTTTACTCAAGACAATTTCAATGTGCAAGAAGTTTATAGTGGTCGTCAAGACTGCCGCAAACATTTCGCTTTATGTCTCCTTGAGCTGGTGGATCATGTTGTAGTCATTTTTTTTTTGGATTGCCCCCGTTAAGGGGCAATTTGTTGTTTTGGGGGTGGTGGCTTTGGGTATCTTGAAGTGATCCATTTAGAGTGCAGGTTGTGTTATTTGAGGCAATCTTGAATGGCATGAAAGATTGGCAATCGCATTAGATAACCAAATTGCTACTTAACAAGTTAGTTTACAAGTAGCAAGCAATACGTGTGGGACATTATTTCCTTTTAGGTAGGATGTCAATTGCACAATCTAAGAGTAAGATGTTCAAACCTTAAGTCGCAACAAAATATTTCTCGAAGAAAATCACATAGGCCAATTGGACTCCACGGAATTCAATTCAATTCAATTGTTGCTTGTGATTTGTTGATAAGATGCACCATAGGAATACATGTACGTGGCAAATTCACAGCTACATGTAGGGATTTAAAGCGCTGGATGAAAAGTTACATGACGACTATAATGAGGTCTAAAAAGGAGGAGGAGAAAAGTCCATAAACGTGCATGTTGTCTGCATGCACATTATTCCACAAAGTGCATCTAGACGACTCTTGCAAATGTGGACCGTCCAAAAAGGCAGCCGTGCTAAGATGATGAACGGCGAGGATGAAGCGAGAGCTAAAAGAAACCTCTCATCCTAAAAACGTGTTTTTGCTCCTTAGTTCTTGCACAGGGGTTGAATTCCTGAGGTCGGTTGATGGAATCACTGGCCAATTCTCAGCACTCCTGGGCTAGTCGTACAAATCTGCTGCTCGGAAGCTTACTCCAAGTCAACTCCAAAAAATTCAGCAATAAAAGGACCTCTGTACCTGATCCGGGATTGAAAGCCAGCGCAGCAGTATTTCTGATCAGGGATCAAATTTGCAGAGTCAATGCTGCAGCTGTTTGTGGGTTGAGATTTTTCGGAGATTTGGGTTTAAGGCCGGATTTGGGCTGTCTACAACAGCGACAAATTGCCGGAAAGTTCTGACGAAAATCGGGTAAATAGTACGTAGATTTGTTGGGCATCTGCAAAAAATGAATAGAAAGGGAGGTAAGATCAGCAGGCCAGCGGTTTTGAAGATGAACAGGGAGTCTGGAGTAATTGGCAAGACGAGAAAGCCATTGCCGGATGTGCAGCATAGGCAGCCAGTGATAATCCATACCCGTTCACCAAAGGTGCACCAGACAGATGCCAGTAATTTCATGTGGCTGGTTCAATCTCTCACAGGAAACCCGGGCACGCGCCTGCGCTGCAAGACAGCCAAATCCAAATCCAAATCCAAATCCAAATCTCATGAGAATTGCCTTCCTAAGCCAGATCTAGCCTCCTCTTCCAAATCATGTAGCCAACACACTCAACCTTGTGGCTCCAACCAATGCCTTCCTTCTCAAAGTAAAGAAAGTTTTGGTACTAAATTCCTTGGCACTTCTCCTAGCACCATCACCCCCCAATATCATTTGCATGATCTTCCTCATTATTACTCCGAATGCCTTCCTCAGCCCTTCTATGATGGTAAGTTCTTTCCTTTTCAAACCCCTAGTCTTCCAAGTATAGCTACCTTTCATTCATCTGCCTATATTGAGTGCAAACAAAGCCTTGGTGATCAAATCCATGGCACTTTTACTAGCGTCATTACCCCTGAGTATATTACTAATGACCTTCCTCAGTTTTCTTCTCCTAGTTGAGCCTTTGATAAGTTGTATTTATAGCAAGTTGTTTGCTCTTCAAACCCTTAGCTTCAGGGACATGGGCTGGTCTTTCTCAAAATGGGTTGTACAACTTACTCAAACATGTGAAGCATTCTCTCATTGCGATCCATATCAAATCAGATTGATGATCTCCCACTGCATCCTCCCCTTGTTCTTGAGCATTATTACATGATACATCCATGAGACCCCTCACCAGAGATTTTGTCCCTTTTATGTAGAACTCATCAAACCAACTTGGGAATTTATGCAATTAAATAAAACAACTACTGCCTATTCACAATTTATGATAGAATCAAATCTTTTATCGGCGTTCGCCCTTTGTGATGTTGAAGCTCTTGGTAGGGCACAACATGATTGAAACTTGTGCAAGTTTATGGTGACTAAAGGATAGGGTCTTTATCATATAAAGTAGAGGAACATTATACAACATGAGGAAATTCCTCTTTTCAAGAATAATACACATTACATTTTGTTAGGAGTCCACAGATTGTGGAAATGTCAATTTTGGCTGCAGAGTAATTTACATTCTAGAGTTCCAATCACTATGTCCCACCCAGTATTAGACAATTGTATATGAACTACTTATTTTCTTTTTATACATGTCTCTCCAACATAAAATTTCTATTTGCCTATCTAATTACTAAATAATCAAGTACTGAATAAAGTATAAACTTGATGTTCAATCATTTGGACCTTGGGCATGCTTTGAAACATATGTCAGAAGGTGTAAAAGGTACCTTTTTATGTTAGAAACATGGACGCTCATCCCTCCATAGTGGTCATCAATCAGATCTCATTTTATATAATCAATAGATGGATGGATGGATGGATGGATGGATGGATGGATGGATGGATAGATGGATGGATGGATGGATGAGGAGGTTAACCTCCCCTCGAGATGATTATGGCATATAACCCTCGAGACTGATAGGCCGAGAGGGTTATCTGCCATGATCATTGAGAGGGGAGGTTTAACCTCCTTTAAATAGCTGTTGGAGGTGATTATCACCATTGATTTGATAATCTTCCCAATCTTATTTGTGGAATTGATAATTTGTGAGGACCAATGGGATATGGCAAATAACCTCTACTACCACGATGTTGATCCAAGCATGGAGTTGCTGCAATTTGACAATCACATGACAACTATTTATTTATGGATGGGTGGGTGGGTGGGTGGGTGGGTAGATAGATGGATGGATAGATGGATGGATGGATGGATGGATGGATGGATGGATGGATGGATGGATGGATGGATGGATGGATGGATGGATGGATGGATGGATGGATAGATAGATAGATAGATAGATAGAATGAATGAACAAGGACGTCCAAATCATGGCTTGAGGACAAAGCTCCATCAATGAACTAGGGCAAATGTCCAATCAAAACATAATATTATAAAATAGAGGCACATCAAGGGGAGTCACCATTACGACCCTACAAAGCCACGTGCATGGCTGAGAGGAGTCCAAAATTATGGCCTGCCGTCAGTATGTGTAAGAAAAAGTACATTTTCCTTTTTAGTTTTTTGTACATATATGGGAAGGGGTTGTAGTTCACATAGAGATTCAAAACTGTATGATACAGGAGCCATTTGGGATTAGTAGAAAATTGATCTCCTTCATATACTACATTTATTTTCTCGCTTTAAGATTGACAAATTTACTTAATACTTTCAATTGTAACTTTCTTGGTTGTTTCAGAAACTCTATTTTGTGTAGCAAATGTCGTACAATTAGGGTGTATGAGAGGGGTGTCTTAACAATAAAGTATCATTTATAATTAGGACGAGTTAGAGATACGGCAATACTCAAACATCGTACAATAGGAGTTTTTATCTAAATATTGACATACACAGGAAGTTTTCTAACTACCTTATACATGCACATGGCATATCCCTTTCTAAGAAGGTGGATCCCCTGGATGCCGAATCATAAATAGAAATGATAGAATAAAGGCAAAAATGAACTCCAAAGAGCATTGTGTAGTCAAGCATAGATCTGTAGGCCACTTGTGGAGTACAATGGCCATGCCACCACAATAAATAGCCCCCTTTACATCCAATCGCACTTTTGAACTTTAGCTAATTCCTCTAGTCCATGGACAATTCTCTATTCTAAATTTGTTATGCTCGAGATGTGAAAAAGTGGCAAATCTTCTTGCGCTGAAAAAGAAGACGATCTAAGATATTGCCATGACGAAGCTCTAGCATTTGTATGTCAAATTGACTTTAAAGAACAAGGGTCCGGAGTGCAATGATTGATGAATATGCATATCATCATGAAGGATATCTTGCCTTGAATCGAAGAAGTGAGAGAGAAAGAAAAGCTCCATCCATCATGTTCATTTCGTGACATCACCTTCAAAAACTAAATAAGACAATCCATGAGGCTCCGGGTTTTCAGATTGGATCAAGCGCAAGGCTCCGGAGTGTAGGACTGCCCGTGTTCAAGAGGCTTTGAAATTTGTGGAGGATCATCACTCTGTTGACCTGCAGGCAGCTCTTCCAGAGACTCCATGGATAGATATTGATCATACCAGGCATGTTCAGACCATTGAGAATCTAGTTTCATTTGCAGTATTGGGCTACTTCACGGGGTACATATTGGACACGAGGAGGTTTAGCTCTTGGCTTGCCGGACATCTGAGGCGGATTGGTTTGCCCAGGTATCAGTCTTTGAAATTCCTACCAAATAATTTCTTTATAATCATGTTTGAGGTTGAGTCTTCCGTGCGGCAATTGGTTAGTCGGGGGGTGGATACTTTGGGTGAATCATATGTCTTTGTATCGATTATTATACTCCAAGCAATGTCCACCGGTTCTTTGACAATGATTAAAATCCGTGTTGCTTCATTCGAGGATCTTCCTCCCGATCCGATGGTGCCTCGATTTTTGGTTTCTATGGCTAATGGCACGGGTGTATATTTGGCTCATTCTATTGTGCGGGTCCCCAAGATGCGTGTTGCTCTGCTGCTGCGACTGTGCCCACTTCTCTTCCGGTCGCGTAGTGGTCCACGGCATTTTCTCTTCCGATTGAAACTTTTGAATGGCTCGAGATCCGGCGGATGTTTAGTCTATTGTGCTTCCATCGACCACTGTTGATGATCCCCGCCGGTGCTTGTGATGTGGTAGGGGTTGCGGGTGCCTATCACGGGGCGGGATTCCTCCCTTCACGAGGCAATAGGGGGAGGACTCAGGTGGTGCAATGGTGAATGGAGTTGGGCGAGGTGGTGTGGTTGGGAGAGGTGGTGTGGGTGGGGCGGGGCGGGGCTTCTTTGCTGCCCGCCCATTGGATGGCGGGGCTAGGGGCGTGGTGGCTTAGGGGAGGGCTCGGATGATTTGGTTGTGGCTAGGTCCGAGGGCGTGGGCGTGGGAGGGGGCTGATCCCGCTAGGGATGTCCAGTAAGCGGTATGTCTTTGAGCATGAGGTGGCTGGAGCAGCCCGGTTGGAGGTAGAGACTAGTGTGGCCCATGACTCTATGGAGGTGCCTGGGGGACTTCCAACATATGTTGGAAGTGGAATGTCACGATAGAAATTTTGTGGGTCACATTGCCGTGATTAATCCTCGGCTCTAGATGATGACTCGTGGAGTGGGCTGATGGCACGGTGGGTAGGCATGTGGGGCTGGACACTTTTCCTCCCGGGATGAATAGGTCGATCCCTCATTTGGAATGTGGGGGGGGTGCGGTCCTCTAGTAGTAAGAGGGGCCACGTTTCTTTGGCACTTGATTCAGTTCGTCGATATTGTTTGCATTCGGAGCATAAGTGTCCAGGGGTGATATGTCGAGCTCATGAATATGGTTGGTAGGCGGTTTGGCTTTGTTGCTTCTTCTTCCGGGCGGACTAGTGGGGGTACTCTTATTGCTTGGAGGATGGATGTGCAGGTCACGTACTCACATGTGAGCGCAGCGGAGGTTTGGTCGGTGGGCAATAATTAAGTGGTTGGAGGGAGGGCAGGAGTGGGGGATTGTTAATGTTTATGCCCCTAATCGGCCTTTCTCGGTGGGTGCTTTATGGGCCACAGTCAGGAATAAGTTCTGCGAGCCCTTGGTGGGTTCGTGGGTTGCTTGGTTCTTTGTTAGGGGACTTCAATATGGTAGAGCGAGTAGAAGATCGCTTTGGTTTACGGAACCCGGGTTGTGCATGGGTTTGAGAGGGACCCGATGGTCTCGCTTTGTTGCGGATTTGGCCTTGGTTGAGGTCCCAGGGACTTGTCTTTCACTTATTGTAATAGGCAGATTGGCGCGGGCCAGGCGTATGCTAGGCATGACCGGTGCTATGCTTCCCCATGCGCACTGGATGGTGTGCCCTCTTTGCGCAGGAGTAACATTCTGTCTACCTCCATTTCTGATCACTACCCTCAGGTTTTGTCCAGTGAGGGTGTGGTTGCCTCTCGGCCCTCTAGGACGGTGTTCCGTTTGAACACCCGCCCGGCCGATCTGCGGATTTCTACCCGGTGCCGGAGTTGTGGCTTGATACCTTCTCATCTCTGAAGGGTATGTCTGGTATGGTGACTGCGTTGGCCAAGGTGAAGCGTTTTGCCAAGGTCTTTGGTAGGCAGCGTGTGCAGCAGGAGCGGCAGGAGCCATCAGGAGTTGGAGAAGATTCGGGCGCAGCCTTCTGATGGCATTAGGGAGAATGCAGTGTTGCAGCGTATTGTTGCTCTGGAGCAGGTTAAAGTGCAGGAGGCATGCGTGAAGGCGGCCCTTACCTAGTTGAATGAGGGGGACACAAGTTCGTCGGTGTTCTTCAGAGCAGCTAGGCAGCGGCGTTATGCAGCATCTATGGCGTCCCTTGCTTTGCCTGATGGCCGGACTTTGGAGGATCCCGCTGATTTGCAGAGGTATGTGCATGCTCATTTCTCAGGGTTTTTCGCGCAACGGTCTCTTCCCTACGAGCAGGAGATGAGGAGCTTATTTTGGGGGCACCAGCGGGAGAGCTTGGAGCAGGAGCTCTCCAGAGAGGATTTAGCGGAGGCATGTATGTGCATGGCCAAGGATAAATGTCCTGGGCTGGATGGCATCCCTGTGGAGTTCTTTCAGACTTATTGGGAGTGGGCTGGTGAGTCTGTGTACCAGGTGTATCTTGAGTTGCTGCAGTCTTCTCAAATGGATAGGATCTTGAATACCGCATGCATTTTCTTTGATTCCTAAGGTTAATCAGCCTTCTACTTTTAATGATTGGAGGCCAATCTCCTTGTTGTCCTCTGTGTATAAGATTATTGCGAAAGCCCTGGCAGAGAAGTTGAAGCCGGTGTTGACTTCTTCCATTAGTAAGGTGCAGTCTGGGTTTGTTCCTGGGAGGAACATTTTGACTAATGTTGCCGCAGCTTATGAGGGCCTTTATTGGGCCAGGAGAACAGGTCAGGACATTGCCTATCTTAACTTTGCCAAAGCTTACGATAGTGTTCGTTGGGAGTTCTTGTCTGCCATGATGTTAGCATTGGGATGTGGTCCACGCTTTACAGAGACAGTCATGAAGCTACATAGGTCAGCACGGGCTACGATGGTGTGCCAGGGTGAACCCTCCGCCTTTTTCTCCTTAGGCAGAGGGGTGCGTCAGGGGTGCCCTTTGGCGCCATTTTTGTTTACGATTGTGGCGGAGGCATTGTCTCAGTTGTTTTTGGCTGCAGTGGAGGAGGGGGTGGTGGATGGGCTTCGGATGCAGGATGGTAGCCAGCAGATTATTAACCAGTTTGCCGATGACACTTTCCTCTTCTTAGTGGCAGAAGAGAGGAATTTGCGGAATGTGAAGGGTTTGCTGGATACTCCTTGGCCTCAGGCATTCTTCTGAATTGGGGTAAATGTGACTCCGCCTCCCCCTTGTTTGTCTCTATTCCCTTGGAAGGTGCTTCCAGGTAATGTGTGTACTGAGCTGTTAGGTACTCCCTTTGGAGGGGATGTTTCCATGGGGAGGGTGTGGGATGAGATTTTGCAGGGGTTACAGAAACACCTCAATTGGTGGAAGGGCAGCAAGTTGTCCATGGCAGGTAGGATCACTATTGCCAAGTCAGTGCTTTGTAGCACTCATGTGTATACAGCATCTGCGATGTTAGCTCCTGAGGGTAAGATACAGGCTTTGGATAAGATTGTTCGAAATTTTGTGTGGGGTGGGGATGATGAAGGGGCAGTTGTTAAAGTGGCTTGGTGGAAGTGTCTCCGCCCTCGGGAGGATGGGGGCTTGGCCATTCTGGATTTGGCACTACATAGTAAGGTGTTGGCCTCCAAGTTTGTTTGGAGCATTCTGCAGGATGGAGCATCTTCTCCTGGTGCAGCGCTGTTGGTGCAGTCTCTTCGCCATTGTGTGGCATTTGGGAAGCCGTCTGTGCATGTGGAGTTGCCCTGGGCACTGTTGTATGGTCTCCGGCCTTTCCCACATGCATCCCCTTTTCTCACAGGGGTGTTGCGGGCTTGGGATCATGTGCGTGTGCTCTTCCAGCTAGATTATGCCTCAGTTTATCACCACTCTTTCTCCTTTCTTGTGGGTTCCTCTACCCCTGCCGCACTTGCCCTTGGTTGCCACCGTGCATGCGACAGGCTTGAGCCCGTTGGAGGCGAGCTCTTTGTGCTCACCTTGGAGGATTGGTATTGGGATGGTCAGCTAGCCCGTGGGAGTTCTTCGAGCTTCGCCGCCTAAGGAGGCGTGTGGGCTATCACGGGAACAAGTGGCGGGGAGTATTCCTACACATACCTATAGTCCCTCGGGATGATGTGGTGGTGCGGGTTTGGAAGGTTCATCGGATGTTGTGTCTTCTTGTTTTGTGCGGTCTTGCTACGGGGTCCGGCTATTCATGACACACCTTGCCCCGCCGGGCAAGTGGTCTCGCGGCTTCGGGTTCTCGATGGGCTTCGGTTTGGGCGTGGGCGTGGAGCTCACTTCCCCCAGAAGGTTAGGGTGCTTTTGTGGCGGTGGTGCACCGGGCCGTATCGTGGTGAATATCCTTGTGAGTCGGGTTTAGGCGGGCGTGAGCCCTCTCGCCTTTGTTGTGGCCTTCGTCGTGAGACCGTGGAGCATTGTTCGGTTTTATGCCCTCACTTGCGGGCTGCCGGGATTGGGTGAGGGCTCGTTTCGTGAGATTGACTAGCCGCCAGCTTGTCGCTTCATGTGTATCCGGTGCTTGGCCGCTCTTATGCAAAGAAGCCTTGCATCCCTGGCGTGGCTTGGTTGGTGTGGCTTATTTGGAAGCGGCGGCGGTTGTGGATCTTTCAGGGGATTCAACAGTCTGCAGCCTCTCTGATTCCTCGACTCAGGTACAAGCTATTTCAAAGCTTTTTGGTGTTCCCGGGATTGGTAGAGCGGAAGTTTGCCATTTGGCGGGACTTCTTGGGGGTTGTAGATGGTGATGGTCGGTTTGTACAGCAGTAGAGTTGCAGTTTTTCTGTGAGTTTGTTGTGGAGTGTCGAGGTATCGTTGTCTCTTTGGGGCAGTTCTCCTTCCTCCTCACTTGCTTTGTAACACTACCATTCCTTTAATATATTGACGACACAGTTCTTCAAAAAAAAAAAAAAAAAAAAAAAAAAAATAAGACAATCCATGAGGTAACACCATGTGCACTAACTATTGAAATTAGAGCAATCTAATCTGCAAGTTGAACAAAAATGCATCACTATAATATGTAGCACAATAATAAGGGGCTCCAGGGGGATTTAATATATATATGCATAAATCACTATTCCTGAGTACTATAGACCATACCCCTAAAATAATTTAATAGGTTATCATTAAAGAAGAAAAAACATAGATACAATAGAGAAAAGAACCATGTTAGTTTGGTGGTTGCATTGGTTAAAGCATTCATATTAGGATATTGAATTATTTTGGTAGAGGTTTGAATCTTTGTATCTTAAAATCTAAAACCTTAGGCGAACTTATATAGAGATAAGTCCCAATATTTCATATTCCAAAACCTTAGGCGAACCTGTACCCCGTATTTCAAAATCATAAGCGCCCCCAGTCATAAATGACCACAATCGAAACAAAGGCACCCAGAGGCTCCAACATATGATCTGGGCCATAGGATGGACAGATCCGACGACTGAGGTAGTCGGGGTGCACATCGTTTAAAATATATAGCAGTTGAAATATTTTACATTGTAATGTTTTGTTTAGAATGAAGGAGACGAACTTCTGAAAAGGCATCTAATCATATTGAAGATGTAAATGATTGACAGAGAATATGAGTTGATCACTCATGTGATGGAAAAGTAGCTACGACTTCTTTAGTGTTGGTTATGCACATTCTAATGATGTCATACATGGATTTCATAAACTGATAATTTAAAGAACATCAATACACCGTAACTCAGATTGCCAAGCTTGTTTATGTGATACAACACCTGGCCATCTACTTAAGTGGGAAATAAAGCATGTGGTCTGATACTTTTATAATGTCCTAGCATATTGAGAATATATTGATGGTTGTAGTCACACCACTAGAAGGAGAACATGGAATGTTGCACCAATACATATCGGATTGATTATGAGAAAGTCTCAAATTGGAGTCCAATCCATAGAAAGAGAACAGTTCAGGATGACTTATGCATTGATGAATATTTGAATGATTGTCAAGAAGTTAGAAAACATTTGCAGTGACATTCCCAGAAAGAGAACATGTCATGGATGACTTTTGCACTAATGAATATACGAATGATTGTCATTAAATATCCAGAAGAAGTTTTCCATACAAAAAGGGCACCACAACTCTACAAAGCAATTGTCGAGGAAGTCCGTTGGTCATATAAGAAATGGATAGATTGTCCATATGAACATTCATCACCAATTGATAGTTCCTTACAGGCTAACAATTGAACAGCTGAGAGGATGAGCTGCACCCTTTTAGAGTGTGCTAGAACCATACTATCTATACTCGGCTATCAAGCAAATTTTGGGGTGAGGCCATCATGATAGCAACCTATTTAAAAAATAGATTGCCCACCTGCATTGCAATGTTTTACACCATATCAAGCTTGGACCAGCAGACATCATTTAGGAATGTTCATTGTTGATTCCAAGGCATACACATTTTATCTCTTGACACCAACACTTTGACCATCAGTAGGGATGTCATATTCCATGAGAGTATATATTATGGAGGAGCAGCGCCGCTATGGTGGGTCAACAATTCATTGGGTCGGATATGTTGGATGAATGGTGTGTTATGGATCCTTCTGCCTCTTCCTCATCAACTCTTGCCTCTTTTGTGAGTACATCAGAGAATTTGCATGAAGCACCCACTGAGTTTGAACACACTGTGCCAGAAGCATCTCAAGTTCATATCAGTGATATTGAAGATGTTCCACAAGTGCTGCAACATCCCAACACCTATGCTGTGTCGCACGCCCCTCCAAGAACATAGTGATAGCTCCGAATGGAAGAGGAAGCGCAATCGTGGAGTTATTAGATCTGGCCATCTGAGTCATCTCGACCAAAGCTTCTAGATTCTCAAGCATCCACCTCTCCTCACATAAACAAGCGTGAGACCTTCTGGTTGCTACTGATAATACAGTTATAGATCTCTTAACAGTGAATGAAGCACTTCTTGGTCCATTTACATACGCAATGGCAGCAGGTCATGGATGATAACTATGCCTCTATTGTCAAAAATTAGACCTGAAAGCTTGTTCTGCTTCTATCAGGACGTCAATTAGTCAGTAAGAAGTGGTTGTTGAAGCTCAAGCGAGATGCAGTAGGCCAGATTCAAAGCCAGGTTTGTTGCACGTAGCTTTTCTCAAGTGAATGGCATTGACTTTCCATAAACTTTCTTTCCTGTCGTTAGAATGTCCTCCATATGCACATCACTTGCCATGCCCACTCAGATGCATATGAAAGCCTATCAAATGGACGTCCAACTGCTTTTCTTCATGGCATTCTTAAAGAGCAAGTATATGTATCTATTTGGTCTAAAGCAATCAGGAGGGCTTGGTGCAATCGGATTAATAGTTATCTCATTGCTCTTGGTTTTGGAAGTTTCTTGGCTCTGAATGTGTATCACAAGTCCCATTATAGAGATATTGTCTACCTGGCTGTGTATGTAGATGATGCATCTCTGTTTCTACTAGTTTACTGCTCCTCAACAAGGTGAAACATCAGTTATCAGCAGAATTTAGTACATCGGACATGGGAAAGATAGCATATTGTCTTGGCACACACATTACAAGAAATAAGGACCAAGGATGGATAAGAGAATCACAAAATAAGTACATTGAAAAATTCTGAACAGGTTTGAAATGGCTGATAGCAATTCGGTGGCAACTCCAATGGAACAGAACATGAAACTAACTTCAGATATGGCTCCTCAAGCTGAAGACAAGAAAGAATACATGGAGAAAGTCCCTTACTGCCATGCAATTGGAAATCTGATTTACTTAATAGTTTCAAGAAGATATGATATATCGTACGCAATAGAAGTTTATGAAAAACCCTGGGCAGCAACATTGGATAGCTGTGAAGTGCATTATGAGAAATTTGAAGGGGATTCGCATTCATTCTTTGGAGTATGAGCAAATTTCAAATTTAAATCAATTCATTTTGGTTAGACCCTCAGATTCAGATTGGGCTGGAGAACTGAACACCATGATGTCATCAGTACTTGTATTCGCTTATTTAGCATCATGTGATTTCATGGCAGATTAAACGGCATTCTATTGTGTCATTCTCAAGCACAAAAGCTGAATACATGGCAGCAAATTTGGTAGCCCAAGAAGCCATGTGATTGAGACAGTTATTGAGATAACTGATGCAAGAGCACGTGGTAAACCATTATATTTTGTGATGACAAAAGTGTTATTGCATTAGCTCATTTACCATGGAAAAACCAGACACATAGAAGTCTGGTATCACTTCATTCAAAAACATATTCATAATGGTGTACTTGATTGGAAACTTGCACAAATGAAGGCATGTTAGCTAATGTTTATGAAGACACTTGGTCAAATAAAGCTTCAACATGATCTCATGACAAACTAAAAATCATGTTCCATGATCGAAGCTGATACTGATGGAGGAGTGGTTACCAACCTACCTTTATTTATACATATCAAAGAGAGTCGCATTCTTTCGATGCAATATGTTGTTTTTCATAATACAAATCCATATACATAGTTTGTTATAGATCCTTTCTCTTGTTTGTGTCTTCTGTTCAATCTTGCATTTAATATTTTCTACCTTCAGAAAGTCATCATATATTGCAATACTTGGAAAACCCTGCTTCTTTCAATGTCCATCTCACAACTTCCTGCCAACAGAACAACAAAGCTAAGGACATCACATTTTTTGCAAAGGCATATCTGGCCATTGTAGCTATAGCCAGAAAACATGTTATTTTTGAAAAGAGGCTGCAGCTTTATATTCATCTCATTATGATGATATTCGAAATGTTGTCATAATGTAAATCTGCATGTGGTGGCACCACGAATTCAAGCATATATACAAATATTCAAGCATAGGTGGGCTAATTTCAAATAATCTTTAGCAATGACATTGAGGACAATATCTACACACAAATTACCTAGAATGTCAACATCCAAGCTATCTCAATTATCTTATTTGGCCTATACTTCCAATACAATTAGTGTATCTCTTAAATCCAAAGCCTCCTTCATTTGTGTAAGCTTTTCCACAATGATTTTCCCGTGATGATGCGCTGAGCTTATGCGTACTTGTAAGTCTCCATCTTCTTTAATTAGGTACATAAAATCCAAAATTTGAAACTTTCGACATTCATCAAGGCGCTAAAAACGGATATATTGCAAAAATTCATAAATCGGCCCTTTCCATTTGAGGCTAGTGCACGAAATCCCCGACGTATTTATCTTCTGCTCTCTATTTGTGAAATGGTGATTGGTCTACAGTGCACCTACACATGAACACCAAAAAAAAAAAAATGGAAGAACTGATGTATGCGACCTGATGAAGTCCTACAAAATCGAAAAACTGAAGGAGCTCGAAGGACTCTTCAACTAGTTTCAACATATGAATACCTCTCGAAGCCATCCCAAATCATATGCAATATCTGACTCTTTCTAAAATTACAGAAGATAATATGTCAAATAGAATATATAGGCCAAAACCATTAGCAAGTATCATAAAGAATGTTAAAAGTATATGTGCACTGTAGATGTATGCATTAGTACATCTTTTTAAATACACCATAATATCATACCAAAACCATATTGAAAGCATACAAAAATATAAAAGGAACCCCCTGTTATTTTATATTACAAAATCGTGGCCTCTGTCTGTTCCTCCGCCCCAATCAACGGCTTAGATTGTGCCATTGTCCCTCCATCGCGATCGACAGCCCAAATCGTGCCACGAGACATAAGATGTAGATCATGTCATGTGGCATCAAAGCCATTCGAAATCAAAGTGTCTCACAAAAAGGTTGCATATAACATCACGCCGCAAAACAAAGTTTTTATTTTTCTATATGGCGTTGTTTCATACTCTTCATTCTCATGGCGGTCTCAATTTCGTCAGAGATGCCCTTATACAACATCAAAGATAAGGTATTGCAATATTTTTGAATAAGCCAATTTGTGTGATTTTCTCAAATGGAGCGATTTGGAAATGGTTCTTAATCTTGGTATAGAGCAAAGTCTATATTTTTTCTTGGAAATTCCTTCTATTGCATGGCTGAAGATGTTTTGAGATGCAGTGGTGATGCTTCTACATTTTTGTTCCTAACGAGGAGCGGGTTCTTAAGGGCACAAAAGGTCGAATTGAGTGCCAAAATCGATCTAATATAATGGACTGATTTAACCTGCTCCAGCGGAGGTCCAGTCGAAAGTTGCAAGGGAGTCTAAAAACCTCAGGTAGCCTTTGAAAAGCTAAAGTGCCCATCCATTGGGGAATTTAACAAAAACCTTAGCTAAATCTAAATTTGTTCTTCCATAGAATTTAATTTGTTCTAAATTTGTTGTTGTAGGTTTTATAATTCAATGCATTTACAAGTACTCATAAACTTATCTTGGATGTGGACGACCATCTCTTGATCAATATGCTTATGGCTTGATCGCATCGTCGCTAAGAGTGCATCCATTCATATATATTTCATCTGTTGTTCTATTATAGCAAAAATGCTAAGAATATAAAATGACAAAGTGTAACTTACTAAAATGATGGTTGCTACCTTTACAGACATTATCTGCATTTCTCCATAAAGCCATCAAAAATTCAAATGTAGTTCTGAGCCCGCCAAACGAAAATGAGTACAGTTATCCGTAACCATAAGGCAACAAGGATCAGAGCTCATTGATGATCGATATAGCATTTATCTTCACTTGGGACAACGATTCGTCTTCCTCATCTTTCTGCACACTCTCAGTTTCCTGCATCAACCAGTAAGAATTACACATTTTAACTACATTACTCACAAGCTAAGAACAAGTTGTAACCACATACATACAAATCATAGGTCAAATATTCATATGTAGAACAAAACAGAATGGGTATAGATGGTTCTACTTAGAAAATTGATCCTATGAGAATAACATCCTTCATTTTTCAGTAACGTATAGTCACTAATCCTTATTTTAAGGACTGTCACATAGATTGGTTGATTATGAAATGGTTTATACAATGAACTTGCTAGAAATATTGAAAATACTGATTCTTCTTGCTCTAATGACATGATCGTTTGTATGTATGTTGCAAACAGATTTATTCATTGTACTAATGCATAAATTCCAACCTGGCTCCACATAGGTACATTTGCATTATGCCGTTTAGTGGCAGATTTCAAGCAGGATTTTGAGCAAGGATCAGAACATGAAGACTAAACAATGGATGGCGGCTAATGAATAATGAAGAGGCCGATTAGGTAATTCATCTCCCGAATACCCTAATGCACATGGCTATGGAGATCTCTCACTGCAATGCCAGCTTCTGTCCATTCAGATAAGCTTAATGACTTTCAATATAGATTCTTTCAAATTTTATGAATGCAGGTTATTTATGATTATCAAGTCTACGAGAAGGCTTTGGATACCTTGATGTACATGGCTATGGAGTTTTTTCACTGCAATGCCAGCTTCTATCAATTCCAATGAGCTTCATGGGCCCTTATGTTTTTTCAGTATAGACATGTTTCTACCAGAAGATTATGTATTAATTTATCTAAATATGTTAACAAATTGAAAGGAATTAAATTTCATAGCCTGTCATACCAGCATCATATGTTAAAACAAGGATTAGAAGCGCAGATATTTTAGAATGGCTGTCTGGCTTGGCCTTCTATCTTTGTCGAGAGAAATCCCTGGTGATAACTTTTGTAAAATCAAAAAGCCTATTGTAGCAATAAAAGTTGTTTGATTGTAGCAATAAAGGCTTTTTTATTTTACAAAAGCAGGTCCAATAAAATCAGACATGAAGCTTTGAAAGGGCTCAGGTATGACTGTCAGTTAATGAAGATAGTAGTATGAAGCTAGCTATATGACTGTCAGTTAATGTAGCTCTGTTGAATGGATTTTTTGCTTAAATTAGGCATCCTATTTATGCACACCAATCATTCTTTGTTATCTACATTCCTTTCCCTTCTTGCGTTCATTGTTCCCGTCCTATTTCCAGCATTCAAAGGTTATTTCGACAATGGCTTTGCATTCAATTTATACATCTAGAATTATGGTTAGTGGGGATGCTATGGCTAGCGGCATGAAACTAAAGAACTTATTGCATGTTTGATTCTTTTTTTTTTTTTTGCCTTTATATGCCATGTCCATCTGACAGACGTAACCTGGTTCATGCTTGCCGGTTTGCTCTTAATTTGACATCAAAGGAAAAGTATTCTGTTATGTTAATGTTTAGATATCAGTCCTTATATTGATATATTTATGATTGTCAAATACTCAAATTCACATCAAGAAAGGCATATGAAGATAGTTGTATGGTTGTCAGTCAATGTAGTTGTGCCCAATAGATTCTCTATCTCAGCGAGGCATCCTATTTGTGCACACCATCTCCAATGGTTGGGCCCCTGTGCTGGACTCTGCAAATTGCGCTTCTCATTATAAAGGTTTGCAAATGTGAAATGAAGACAGGTATTTTGTTGTTTTCTTTTGCCATTTTCTTGATGGTTTCCATTCCATATTAGATGCTTTTAACATTAGACATTGGACATCTATGTCTAGCTTTTTCTTGACAGATATGCTGCTGGTCTCAGTGAATTCTTTATTGACTTTTCCTAGAACCAACACTTCATGATCTGTTTGCACTAGAGAATCCGCAGAGCTCTGCCATTATTTTCTTCTTTTTATGGGTATGCCAGTTATATACTAGTGTGATATATGACATTAGAAATATGTCTTTATAGTTTCCTGCAACCAATGGAGCAAAAATGTCCAAGGGTTATGATCCGAAAGTCTCAAAAGTTCTACATTCAATAGAAGCATAAACGACTAACCAATATTTAAATGTCGCATTTATCTCATTTAGAATTAGTAAAGCAACTGAAGAGTGGTATTCTGTCGTTTATTGAGCAAGAGCTCCATTATTCAAAATTGTCTATTCTCTATATCATGTATATCACTACAGACCATTATATGCATTTCAGAAATATACATCCAAGAGACATTTGAGGTGAAGTTAATCTTCCTTTCTTCCATTTTCTATTGTCAGAATTTCAAATGTTTTCATCCATTTATTTGTTGTAGGTGAAGGCTATATGCATACTTTTTCTCTTAACATTTTCTGGCTGATGCTTATGTTGAATATGATTTTAATGATGAATAATTATATGCAGGACAATCACCATTGCTTCCCTTGCACTATGATAGCCGCAAAGTTGAAGTTGTAGATAGCTACAAGTATCTTGGTGTAGAATTCTGTAAGAACACACTTTGGGAACAATGTATTACCAAGCGGGTGGCTGCTGGATGGAGAGCACTCTATGCAATGCAAAACAATTGTTTTCGCGCAGAAATTCATGATTGGCCACAGAAAGCCCACTTGTTTCGGGCTTTGGTAGAGCCTGTTTTACTCTATGGTTCTGAAGTGTGGGGGCCTGCCATTAGTGCTAGTGCTTGGGAGAGCTTGGAGCAGGTGCAAAAGTCCTTTCTCACTTACAGCCTTGGAGTTAAAACAATGGTGCCCTATGCTATTCTTTTACAAGAGACTGGTTTTTGGCCTCTTCAACATTCTGCCATGAAGCGCCATCTCCACTATATCTGCAAGGTGCACCACATGGATGATGTTAGGTATCCTGTTCTTGCACTTGCCATGGCTGAATCTCCTCAGCGTTTGAAACGATGTTGGAAAGAGCATTGCACTACATGGTTTGCCCGTTGGGCTGTGCAACCAGAGCACTGCCTGATGCTTGCAAGTTCTGATCCTGAGCTTTTGCAACAATATCTCAATGGTCGTTTTTCTCAAAAGATCTGGGACGCAGTTACTTTGGCCCAAGTGAAAACTGGTCATTATCATGCACACATAAATCCCACCTTGGCACCAGGGCCCCAAGCTTATTTGCTTGCTTCATTGTCCAGGAACAAGCTTGTAGCTATTGCATCAATTCGCGGGGTCCCACAAAGCACGGATTGAGACGGTAGATGGGAGCGGCGCAAGAATTGCGAGAAGTTTAGACTATGTGTCTTTGCGATTCTGGTGTTATTGAAGATGAAAGCCATACTCTTCTGAGTTGCCCTGCTTTTGAGATAGTCCGGAATCATTTTTTGACCTTAGCATTCCATTCCACGCTTCCACAACTTCTCAGAGCACCATCTGTGCATGACTTGGCATTATACATGCTTGAGGTTCTAGATAAACGTCTGCAATTACTGAGCCCTCAGTAGTCATTATCTCCGCTTGTCTAGTATCATCATTACTGCAAAGGTTTTTCCCTTGAAAACCTTTCGAGGCAGGGTTTTTTTAATCCTAGTAGTAATGATTGTACTAGCCCATTGTATGGGTCCCATGACCTATTGGTCTCCGTGGACTAACTATTCTATTCTATTCCTTGCAGATCATGTGCGTGTTATGGAAAAAATCCCTCAAGTTACATCAATATTTCAGTAGAAAGCCAGAAATGAATTTTCTTCAAAACTGTTACACCTTAAACAACAAAGAGTTGCTCCAAACTTTTAGAACATATACAACAAAAGCTATTGTATATATTCTAAGGGCGACATATATAATAAGGTACATAATCGTGGTTGTTGAATGGCATCACATGTCTTATGTATTAGGACTAAGCCAAAATACATTCTATTGTGGCTTTGTAATATCTTTTTCTTGATCTTTTTCTTTTTCTATTCTATTCTATTCTATTCTTCAACAAGTAATATAACAGTTAATGTTATATGCAGACAAACACCATTGCTTCCTTGCAGATCATCTGCGCTCTACTACAAGATATTTTTTTTTGAAGAACGTGTTTTACTTCATATTATACACTCAAAATATTACAAAGTACTTCCACTACAAGATCTTGTATATCTACTACAAGATACGTTGTAATGAGTTGCTCACTACAGACTATTAGACCTTACACAAGAAAAGCTATTGCATAAATTGCAAAGGCCACAACTGAGATAATAAGTATGATTACGAGACATCAAACATAGAGTTTAACATGGTAAAGGGCTTTTTGTTTGAGCAAAAACAAGATATAGTTTGTTGAAACAATACAACTGCAATTTATGCAAAAACAAATGGCAAGTAAATCAAATGCATTTGCAATAGTCGTGCTCTTCATGGCATGAATTATAGTATGCTGCTCAATGATACTATTTTTTGAAGTCTATTTCTGTCACATTGAGTTATGAAAGTGCAGGAGCATTGCATTTCGCAACATAATATTTGATAGAATCGCAGGCTTTGTAGACATCACTGAGCTATGAAAGTGCAGGACCATTGCATTTTGTGACATAATATTTGATAGAATCACAGGCTTTGTAGACATCACAGGTATTAGGTTTCCTTACATCCTTGCATCTTGTAATGATATACCATGTTGACATGTTCGAAATCTCTTATTAGTTTTTGCATTCACTTACATCAATAATTCTTCCATATTAGAGATTTCTCACCTTTTCCAGGGCTTGAGGTTGGCGATCTTCATTCATAATAGACTTGAACTTCTTTGGATCTAACAAAGTTTTTTGCGGGTATGACCTATATGTTATGAAGTTGATTAATTTTCTCTATAGCAATTTTCTTGAAGTCACCTTGATACACTCTTCTATAAGCTAAAACATATATACTTTTGCCTAGAGCATCAACACGAGGAATTATCTATTTGTGCTAATAATAACATTCAGTTCTATGTAAGGTCCATATTTCACTATTTATTCAAATAATGGGGCTCACATGTTCTTCTGATTGTCTATACACAGCACGATCAATACATGAATCAAAGACACGAAAAATTTGATATTCAAGACATTTGCAATACAATGCACAGAATAATAGAAAATTATGTTAGGCAAAATAGGAAGCTTGAAATCCTCTAAAAAAATTACATCTCGAGCCTTATAATTCATAAAAAACATTACATTCATCATCAACAAATCTAAATCTCTTTCAAAATTTCGTGACTTCACCACTAACAAACGATTTCACTAATAAGAAACATAGTTGTTTTGCAAATATCACTTCAATATTTACGAAGTTAAACAAATTTTTAAACAAAAATTGCATTCCATACATTTCAAGTGACAATAAATGAATCATTGCATATCTAAGATAAGTTACCTTTGTTCTTTTGGAATGATCAGTTCTATATTTGCTAAGTTGTTTAAACAAATTGCTCTAAAGCAACACTTTAAAAACGAAGTCACGTTTGCATTAAAGATTTGATCCAGTGCCATTATAAAACAACTTTACATATCAAACACATACAACAGGAAGCGCTATTCTCATGCAACCACATGTTTTGCCTATTCAATACGACAATATTATTAACTTTTTGAACATATACAAGAAATAAAAAATTCTCATGCAACCACATGTTTTGCACACTAATTATGGGCAAAATTATCAACTTCTTTACAAGTGGTCGTGATGCAAATGTTCATGCTATCTAAGTTCTTACTTATCCTAAACCAAGTTCTTACATTTTTCGTCTACAATCACATTGCATTCTTACATTCTTCATCTACAATCACATGGACTGCCCACCGAAGGTGGGCAATTTTCTAGTTATGCTAGATATTTCTACTACTTTTCCTATTTTTACGGACTTTCTAATTTATACCTAGGTGCTTATTCCTACGAGTCGTTTAATCCAATTTCCTAATTTTAAAGCATCTAGTAAAAGTTATTCCTTTTTCAATTTTTAGTTTAAGCTTGAGATGCTTATTCATGACAACTACTAGTCAGCCCTTATATTTTAGAGCTGGCAAAAGATCCTAATTTCAAGAACCTTCTCTTTTATGTTTAACGTGCTTATTCTTGCTAGTTGACCACCGATACCATGGGTCAATTGAATTCTCTGAGCATTCTAGAGCATCTGACAAAAATTGTTATAATTTTAGAAAGTTTTCATATGCGATTCATTGAGACCTTCTAATTTTGTCCTAGAAATTTTTCATTTTAGTGGACATGCTTAAGTGATCCCCATGATTTTAAATATCCAGGTTGGACATATGGGCAACCACAATGACATCCACCTTCAAATCCCGAACCTGGACCGGATTGTCAGAACATGGAAACTGGCTCGATTGTTCTGCCTTCGGAATGGAAAATCACATGGCGATTCCGCTCAGCAGGTAATTAGAAGGTAAATTTGAAGCTGCGACCCAGTTACCATGTTGTGGCGGCCTGGAACTGGGTCGCTGATTCCAGGACCCGCTCCCACCGGTCGCGGGACTTCCTGGAATCCGCTCCCCAGATTCCATGCCGCCATAGATCTTCGATGGATGACGAGGATTGTGGTCTATAGGCCAATCAAAAGAGATATATAGGTCAGATAAATAGAAACAAATTACATATGTAGACTAGATAAATAGACAAAAATTACAAATTACTTTTTCATGGAGATACAAATAGGTCTTGAGTTCGAGTCTACCAAGAATAGCATATAATAGAATCTCAAACAATAGTTGACGGTATGGGTGGAGGAAACATAGGTACGAGCTCTTGCGCAGGCAGATTCATGCCATAACACTCCATCATTGACCATGTTTTCACTCTTCGAACTTAGTTGAAGATAGCAAGAATTGATGGTAAGA
This sequence comes from Isoetes taiwanensis, assembly GCA_021234155.1. Classification (NCBI taxonomy): domain Eukaryota; kingdom Viridiplantae; phylum Streptophyta; class Lycopodiopsida; order Isoetales; family Isoetaceae; genus Isoetes; species Isoetes taiwanensis. The sequence goes on along the minus strand of JAJEKV010000021.1, from coordinate 15,943,119 downwards.
TTTGTATTGTTTCTTTGTTGATTTTGCAAAGGCTTTTGACACTTGTGGGAAAGATTAAGGCAGTTGAAGGCCTCTATAGATTTGCAAAATGTGATATGCAGGTTGTATGAGTCATGTTCAAGCCAATTGACACTGTCGAGACATACTATCATTTAGTATAAGGGTTTGTCAAGGATGCCCAATTTCTCCAATGTTGTTTGGTCTATATATTGATTAGTTGGAAAGTTGGATTGTTAAATATGGGGGGAGCGAGAGCTCAGCTCGTGCAACAAATACGTAGATAGCTCATATACGCCGACAATATGGATCTCTTTGCCTACCTCCAAAAGACATACAATGCCATTTGAATGCCCTAGATACTTTCTATCAAGCCACTGCCCAGCAAATATATTCTCGGGCATACACGAGGTCCACAGCACCACATTTGTGCACATGTGCCCATGAAGAAGCGCAAACTGATCGTTTTTGTTCGCACAAGTGCACATAATCTCCACATTGAGACATACAGATGGATTCAAGTGGCATGGGAGGACAAGCTCTGTTAGTGTTGCCAATTAGAGATCATTAAGAATGAATACCATGCCCTTCAGATTTGTCTAATTTTGGCAGGCTATGCTTAGTTGGTCCCCCCTCACCCGTCACTCCATGAGTTGTTAGATATAACCTCAGTAGAGCTACTAGAATCATATCTTTGAGAGATCATGGATATGCACACTCATATATGTTCCCCAGCATGGCATGAATATATAACTTGCCTAAAGCATTTAAGTTGATATCAAGTCGAATTTTGCTTTGTATTAAAATTAGACCAGGTTGTCAAAGCAAATAGAACTTTGGCACAAACTCCCCCTTCTCCAATAAGCTGGATCATAAAAATCAACATTGCCAATTACTGCATGCATGACTTTAAATTATGAACTGAAACCAAGCCAGACATCATACAAATCAAAACCCTGTAAGTGAGACAGCAAAGAAAAATGTTTGCGGTGGCCTTGAAGGCAGGGCTGCCCTTAAGGCCAAATTTATGTAGCATAATTTAGAAGGTCGGGCGAATATAATAGATTTGTAGGATTAGTTTTGCTGGCGAACATTCCTTAAACATGAATGTTTATCATAAAAATCTAGATGAATCACGACCAATGTTGTTTAGCCAAGATTTGTTTTTTTTTCTCAAGCACAATTTATGTAATTCACCCATAGTTAATCAAACGTAGAAACACACTATAACTATAGTTGCATGATACAACACCACAATTTAACCTTTTCAAATGAGAATATAGCCATATCCTTGTAGATAAAACAAAGCTATTAAAAGAAAGATTTAAATAAAACAATATGACACGTGCAAACCAAAACCAAAGGTCAAGGACAAATTCTCTCCAATTCATCATTGGAAGTTTGAATTGCATTACAATAGCCACAAGTCACTCTTGATATTATCATATGTACTTGGATGGACACGGTGAGTAGACCAGATCATGAATTAAATCTAAAATATTAGGCTATTCTCTGAGAATCTTCTAGAAGGAGGATAGAAGATGAGTCAAATCAACTGTTATGTCACTTAGTGGATGTGGAAAATTTTCAGTGTCGTGAGATTTGTTTGTAGAAAAGTTAGCTAATTTTATTATTTTCATCTATAACCACTAAACCATAATGACGAGATTCTTTACTACCATTAAAAATTAGCCTTTAGACAAAGTTTCGTCCTTAAGAGCTACCCTGTTTGACAGTCGCGATAATTTTCTTGTAGATATAAACAACTTCTTCAATCTCCACCTTTAGGATGTTAGAGGCATTAGTTTCCTTCAATGAAACCCACTTATGATGTAAAATTTTAGAAACATAATGCAAGCACCCTTGTTTTTGAGTTGCAAAAAAAATCGTGCTACTTTTTAGTAAGGTTTTCGATGACTTCATTGCCATATAGTGTGTTTTTTGCATTCTGGTATTTCTAAACTCCCAAGGAATTTTGCATGCATATGGAGCTTTTTCTAAGGCAATATTTATAAATGCCCTTATACTTTTACGTACTTATAAAAAAGCCCCTAAACTATCTTAATTTTTTATATGCCTCTTATGTTATTGCGATGATCCCTATTTCCTATGCAATCCATGAATGCAACTGGGGAGATCAATCTCCATATACAAGCTTCAGAGCGCGTTTCAAAGGTTTAATCTCTATTCTGAAGCACTACAATGCCTATTTTGGGATTTAGTCTTTGGAGCCCATTTCAAGGATTTAAGCTATATTTTAGAGAATTATAGTTTCTCTTTAAGAGTTGGATCTCCAAAGCCCATTTCAGACATTTAATTTGTATTCCGGAGAATTACAATTCCAAAATTGAGTCTTTAAATTAGGGCCGTTGCTTTCAGTTATAGCAGAGATTTAGATAGTCTACTAGGCAAAGCTTCTTTTGGATTGCAGCTTCAATGATATCCTGAAGAGAAGAATAGAATTCCTGCAACATTGGGAGCAAATCTATCTAAACTAGTTGTGTATTTATTAATAGAAGAAGTCCAATCTTGTTTGTAAAGGAAATCTTAGTTGTATAGCAAATGTAAGGTCATTTACGAGGGCATATTCCAGTTTTCATAAAATTACAGGGGCATTTTTATAAATGCCCCCGTTTCCTTTTTTTTTTTTTCAACATTCAAGCCCAACCAAACCTACAGCCTTGCTTGCAATTCTAGCCTGTCCACATCTCACCTTTCACCTCAATTGAATCTGAGGTGCACCAATTCAAATTATTAGATGCTATATGTTTTAGATCGATGGCTAAAAATATTAGAAACGACATAGAGAATTGAAGCAGCGATGAAATAGGTCATGTTCATCAGTGTCTTTACAATGGATGCCAAAATAGGTCTGCACACAAGTTATAGAGAGGTATTTGATGAAACACCTACGCCTACCAAGCTGCAGTCTTCTCAAATGGATAGGATGATCTTGAATACCGCATGCATTTCCTTGATTCCTAAGGTTAAGCAGCCTTCTACTTTTAATGATTGGAGGCCTATCTCCTCTGTGTATAAGATTATTGCGAAAGCCCTGGCAGAGAAGTTGAAGCCGGTGTTGACTTCTTCCATTAGTAAGGTGCAGTCTGGGTTTGTCCCTGGGAGGAACATTTTGACTAATGTTGCCGCAGCTTATGAGGGCCTTTATTGGGCCAGGAGAACAGGTCAAGGCATTGCCTATCTTAAGCTTGACTTTGCCAAAGCTTACGATAGTGTCCGTTGGGAATTCTTGTCTGCCATGATGTTAGCGTTGGGTTGTGGTCCACGCTTTACAGAGACAGTCATGAAGCTACATAGGTCAGCACGGGCTACGGTGGTGTGCCAGGATGAACCCTCTGCCTTTTTCTCCTTAGGCAGAGGGGTGCGTCAGGGGTGCCCTTTGGCGCCATTTTTATTTACGATTGTGGCGGAGGCACTGTCTCAGTTGTTTTTTGCTGCAGTGGAGGAGGGGGTGGTGGATGGGCTTCAGATGCAGGATGGTAGCCAGCAGATTATTAACCAGTGCCGATGACACTTTCCTCTTCTTGGTGGCAGAAGAGAGGAATTTGCGGAATGTGAAGGGTTTGCTGGATACTTCCTCCTTGGCCTCGGGCATTCTTCTGAATTGGGGTAAGTGCTCCGCATTATGGGCCCCAGTGACTCCGCCTCCCCTTGTTTGGTTCTATTCCCTTGGAAGGTGCTTCCGTGTAATGTGTGTACTAAGTTGTTGGGTATTCCCTTTGGAGGGATGTTTCCATGGGAAGGGTGTGGGATGAGATTTTGCGGGGGTTGCGTAAAACACCTCAATTGGTGGAAGGGTAGTAAGTTGTCCATGGCGTGTAGGATCACTATTGCCAAGTCAAGACTTTGTAGCACTCATGTGTATACAAAGATCTGCGATGTTAGCCCTCGAGGGTAAGATACGTGCTTTGGATAAGATTGTTGAAATTTTGTGTGGGGCAGGGATGATGAAGGGGCGGTTGTTAAGGTGGCTTGGTGGAAGTGTCTCCGCCCCCGGGAGGATGGGGGCTTGGCCATTCTGGATTTGGCACTGCATAGTAAGGTGTTGGTCTCCAAGTTTGTTTGGAGCATTCTGCAGGATGGAGCATCTTCTCCCGGTGCGGTATTTGTTGTTGCATCCTCTTCGCCATTGTGTGGCGTTTGGGAAGCCGTCTGTGCATGTGGAGTTTCCCTAGGCACTGTTGTATGGTCTCCGGCCTTTCCCACATGCATCCCGTTTTCTCACGGGGGTGTTGTGGGCTTGGGATCATGTGCGTGTGCTCTTCCAGCTAGATTATGCCTCAGTTTATCACCACTCTTCTCCTTTCTTGTGGGTTCCTCTACCCCCCGGGCAAGACTTGCCCTTTGGCGCCATCGCATGCTCGGACGCTGGTTCGCCGATTGGAGGCTGTTGTGCTCACCTTGGAGGATTGGTATTGGGGTGGTCAGCTAGCCGTGGGAGTTCTTTTTTCAGCTTCGCCTCGAGGGGGCGATGACCAGGGCTATCTGGGAATAAGTGGCGGGGAGTATTCCGCTACACATACCTATAGTCCCTCAGGATGATGTGGTGGTGCAGGTTTGGAAGGTTCATCCAGATGTTGTGTCTTCTTGTTTTGTGCGGTCTTGTTTACCGGGTGCTAGCTATTCATGACACACTGCCCCCTTCAGGCAAGTGGTCTCTGCAGCTTCCAGATTCTCGATGGCGCTCGGTTCGTGGACATGGAGCTCACTTCCCCCACCGAAGGTTAGGGTGCTTCTGTGGCAGGTGGTGCACCGCTGTATAAGGGTGAATGCCCTTGTGAGTCAGTTTAGGCCGGGTGTGAGCCCTCTATGCCCTTGTTATGGCCTTCATCATGAGACTGTGGAGCATTGTCTGGTTTTATGCCCTCACTTGCAGGCTGCCTGGGATTGGGTTAGAGCTCTGTTTCAGGTGAGATTGACTAGCCAGCAGTTGCCGCTTCATGTGTATCCTGGTGCTTGACCGCTCTTGCGGCAGCAAGCCTTGCATCTGTGCGTGGCTTGGTTGGTGTGGCTGATTTGGAAGTGGCGGCGATTGTGGATCTTTCAGGGGATTCAGCAGCCTGCAGCCTCTCTGATTCCTCGACTCAGGTACAAGCTATTTCAAAGCTTTCTGGTGTTCCCGGGATTAGTAGAGCGGAAGTTTGCCATTTAGAGGGACTTCTTGGGTATTGTAGATGGTGATGGTCGGTTTGTACAGCAGTAGAGTTGCAGTTTTTCTATGAGTTTGTTGTGGAGTGTCGAGGTATCGCTGTCTCTTTGGGGCAGTTCTCCTTCCTCCTCACTTGCTTTGTAACATTACCATTCTTTTAATATATTGATGACACAGTTCTTCAAAAAAAAAAAAAAAAACTTTGGTATTCCAATATTATGTCATTTCTGGCAAACAAATTCCACAGAAAAAAATATATCTACTACCTCGATGCCTTCTTCTATAACCCATTTCACTTCTAGCTATTTCTAATTAATTTATTCTCAGTCGTCTTTCTAGGATATCAATAAGTTATTTTACGCTTCTTTAAAGCACGAATTCATTAATTTGAGAAGAGACTGGTAATTTGAGAATTTTAAGCTACCTACCAAAACAAATTTTAAAACTCGAGCTGAAACACAATTTATTGTTCATACTCATCGTCATCCTTATCATTAGCCACCATGTCTCCTAACTGAGAGGCCATATCGCCTGGGATCAAAATAGTTGAAGGCATCCCTTCAGCAATCCATGCAAAGTCAATTGTTTTTATTGGTTGGTATTGAAGTCAATCATTAGGGTTATCCTCCATCTCTTCTCCCAACAATTGGCGTAGTTATTGGGGTGAGACACAACCTTTCCTATTGGAAGGCTCCCACCAAAAGACATACATCTCTTCATAGTGAGGGTCATTTGGATCTTCTATGGGATTTTTCTCTCATAAGCTAACGATGTTGGACAGCTAACGGGATTTTTGGATTTCTGATTAGATGGGCCTATATATTCTAGTCAAAGATGACTTTCTTGCTAGATCACTAGATCTATTTAACCAAAGCATCTTGCTGCATGAGGAAAGAAATCATGCATGTCAAATGGACCAGCATCCATCTCTCCAAGCACACATAGTAGCCCCAACCAGTAGTCAATAAAATTATTTATGTATGCATTTGAGCATGGATTCTTCTCAAAGATCCTATGAGGTTTCTCAAGAAGTACAATATTTGGTTTCTCATAATGAATCCTAGGTGCGCCCTCTGCTCTGCCTTCCAAATTTTGATACACTTCTCCGGTAACCACTTTTGGTGCTCAGATCTCATCTTATATTAACATTAGAGGCCAACTAGGATGTTCTTTCTTATCAAGAATGTAGTCTTTCACAAAGCCCTTCCAGTCAGGGACCTCATGCACAAGGCAAGGCCTTATCGAGCATCTTCATCATCATATGTATGCCCAACCATCGCGAACTTCAATTTCACCTTATCAAATACACCCTGCCATACATAACAAGAAACGTATGAGAACACGTATATGTTCTTGTTTTGATCAAAGCAATTATCAAGCTGAAGGTAAAACCTCCTCGGTAGCTTTTTTAGTTGTGAGATCTCCTTAGGAGGCACATTATATGAATTGCCTGTGGTATCGGTAGTTATGGACCAGGTCCTCAAAGTCTCAGACTCTAAAATTGAAGGAATCCATGCACATGTACGTCTAGTTGTATCCTAGTCAGCTGAATCATCTAGTTTAATACATAATTGAGAGACTCAATGTCATCCTGCCAAAGCTCAATTGAAAAATGGCCTGGAGCTCCTGAATCATGAACATGCATCAATCCTCTAGTGACGCTAAGGGATTGATGATTATCCTTGCTAATATGCAAGGAAGAAGCCCTGGACAAATGTTTACCAGTGAGCTCTTCCATAGTAATATCAACTTCTTGATGTATATCCTTCCTGATCGTCTTCTATCTATGTGGCATAATCTCATCATTATAAGCAACTAGAAGACCAGACATCAACTCCTACATAGATTCTACTTTTAAACTATGTACATTACATACATGATACATTTGCACGACTAACTAGCATTGCTAACAAATCCTCCACATAATGTGCAAATGTCGTCACTCTATGACGATGATTTCATAAAATGTGATGATGAGACCATCCCAAGACATTGCATGAGACCCTCGAACTTTGTTCGGGAAGTCTTTTTGTTGAAAATATCATCCACTGCAATGAACTAGATTAGCAGTACCATTTTCAACTACGTCTCTGATAAAATAATAATGGGTGGTAGTGTGTTTCTTCTGCTGTGAAATACTGGATTTTTGGTCATATATTGCTCGTACTATCACAGTATATATTTACCGATTCTTGCTGTCTATAGTATTGATAGCCTTGTAACTAGGGTTTAGGGTTTAATGGATGATGGGGTTCCCTTATCATATCAAGCTCATCATAATATTACAGAAGATTAGCTAAAAACAATGAATTAAACATCTAGTAAAAGAATTCTCTGAATGAAATGAATATGCCCTAAACAAGTTCTTAGAAAGGTAGACAATAATACTAAAAGCAATCTTAGAAGTATTGACCTCATCTCTAAATCAATCTTCTTGATGGCCTGAAACGAATATCTGAGAGCGCCAGAAAAATGCCAAAGAGCGCCTGAGAAGATTGCCTGACTGCCTAAGAAGATTGAATTCAGGAACCTGGGGATGCCTGGGCTGTTGAGAAGAAGGCCTGACCAGCGCCCGAGAAGAATGCCTGAGAGCGTCTACCTGAACAAGAATTGATCTTCTAATGCCATCTTTAAATTTCGCGTGTGGAAAATTTGAATTCTGTGTCAATTGCCCCCAAATATATTTGGTACACTGTAATATCAGTTGTTTTGGTTTACCTGTTTGAATTATTTGAATTTGCACTGATGGCAAGTATTTGAAAAAGGATCATATTTTCGAATTTGAATTTGAAGCGTGAAATATACTTTAGCTGAAAATGGGCATCTAATTTTTTTGGCATTCGAAAGGGCCATAATTCTCTCGCCGAGATTAATTCACCAATGTAATGAATACATCGACGGTAATTAGTACGCATGATGTATTTATGACGCCCACCATATTTATCATATGTACTTCATTCATTATTGCGACATTAACTGCGAAGGGAGCAATATTTGTCATCTGTTATTTGCTGATGCGTGACACTTCCTGTATTAATGGCATTTTCTTCTATATAATCAAAGTGAGAATTTTTGGTTCAGTTCAAAAACTTTGCGAGCATCTGTCCAAATCTGCCAGTACCTGCCCGAGCCGAATTTGTAAATGTCTGCTACCCAAAATTATTTAAGGCCATTGGATGCTGGCATATGCCACAGCATATGCCATGGGGCGAATTTGGAGCCCTCAAACGCAAGTCAAGATGGGGTCAAAACCCCCATCTTTGACTTACCCCTAACATTTCATTAAACCATTGCAAAAATATGATGTTTCACAATTACCAGCCAAACAAAAATATTAAACAACCATCATTCAATTAAATTGGGATTATGTCTTAATTTTGGGATAAATTTTATATTGCACTTTTTTAGTAACTTTGTTAAATTCACTTTTTTAGTAACTTTGTTGCCCTTAGACTAGAATAGACGTTAACATATAATCACACACGGGAATATAAATTCACACCTTAACTTCAAATTACAAAATCATATATCATGAAACTCAAGTAGTACACAACTTTTATTAAAAGTGATTGATACATAGTAACTGTTTATCATTTTTCCACCAACATCCCCAAGGATATGAGAACCTTATTCCTTACATCCTGAGGTATTGTAACTCTCGCTGTTTTACTAGGAATAGTTTTTGGAGTCCATGAGTACAATACGGTTTCAATGTCTAGCCAAAGATCAGGATCACTAGGATTTCTCCTCCACCTCTTTGTCCAACAATCTGAATATCTTTCTTTATCGGTGACATTACTCAACCGATGTCTTTGGACACCACCATTCCACAGCGCACCTTATTGAAGTTAACATCACCTTCTTCTTTGCAAATATCTCGAGATAGTCCATCCCAACCACCTTTGGATAGGTCTCTAGATCTCTTGGTTTTACTACTACAAATTGGTGGCACTCCACGCCGTTAGAAGGTTCATAACAATCCATGCCTAGATATTTTGGCCTATCCTTCTTAGGACCAACATAGTGTTTATCGATTGAGGAGGAGCATATGCCTTCACAATGCTAGTAATGGTACCATCATCTTCGTCGACCACCTAATGTTTTCCACTTACTTTTTAGGGAACCACCCTTCCAAAGAAATTGCGAGAGGATGTGTCTACCTCATCCAACAAGTTGATCACCTTCTTCCAATAATCTATCAATGCGATTAGTCTCATCCGAATTAGTTTGCCAATGCTTGATGTAGTCATTGATGCCATCCTTAGTCAAGCCCAATTGCTTGACTTCTTGATTGGTTTTAGAGCTTTTGGTTGACCGGGGAGGTATCATAGGCTTGCCATTTGCATCCCTAGCCAAATTTCTGCCCCACCTCTCCACTTCTCCTCTGAAGGTCTCATTTTCCATTGCATGATTGGAATCCCTTCTCTCACCCAAAAAGTGAATTGAAGAGGTCTAGAATGACCTTCCATGTCGAGAGCATAACCATCCACAAAACTCTTCCAATCAGGCACTTCTTCTATGATAGATCCTATAGGAGATGGATTTGTACATCCATGAAATATTTCCAATAGCCAGGAAAGTTGGTAAGCTGTCTGCTGTCTCAATACATGACTATATTTTCCAAACAATGCATCCACATCCTCATGAGTATGTCGGGCATTAGGAACCCCAAATTGACTCTTTCAAAAATACCCACGGTACTGTTAAGTAGGATAAGAAAGAAAACATCCACCTATTCTTATTTTGACCAAAGCACAATTATCTAGTTGCAAGAGGAGCTTTCTCGGGGCGGATCTCGAGGTTTAGCACGAGATGTTGAAGCTCCAACATGTTCATTAGGTCCATTCCTCCTAAATCTTGCCTTGCTAAACTTTTCAATACTATTAGGGGTTCCATCCAACAATGCACTATGTAGTGCACGGCTAGTATGTAGGATCCTGTGGGTGACCATTGTAACCCTTCTCATAGTTTCTTAAACACCTCATGATACTCCCAATGTGAAAATCTGGACCATCACTCCACAACTCTAAACTGAAATGGCCATAATAGGTGCGAGGCTGCCCATGCAATATTGCCCCGATCATTGAAATCTGCAAAGGGTATGATCTTCCACATGACTTAGGAATGTACTTGAATTGTGGAAGACAAGTCTTCTGTTGGTCCATTTTATCATGTATAATACATAGATAGTTATTAGGTTCCATTGCGGATAAGGTCCTCCACATCCAATAAGTTGATCTACATGATAGTTGATCTCGTCATATGGTCCTTCATATGTTCCCTTATCTTTGCCCTTAGACTTGGTTGCCTGAGTCTTATCTAGTGTCTCCTTCAAACTTAGCACATAAATTGCACTTGGCAAAGTTGTTTGAAGTTGCTATGGTCACATGCTTGAAATGCTTATTCCATAGCCTACTAAAACTGGTTTGGGATATAGAGGCCACTCCAAGTTCGAAGCAATGCATTTATTTCCTCTAATATGCTTTACGGGTACAATGGGATGGCAATCTCTTTTCAACAATAACTCTACCCCTGTTCATCCTTCTTACTCTTATGTGGCATGTTTTACGCATTGAAATCCACATATCTTTCAAATATTTCCTTTCTTTGACTATAGTTCTTGAGGTAGGCCTTACCGGGCCGGTGTTCCCATGCAATGCAATTTTACTACCATTTTCATGTCTCTTTTGCCGGTTGTGCCAAGAAGAGGTTGGAATTCCATGTATAGCCATCCATGCTTTTGAACATATCCACTTTCCATTCAATGGGAATCTTTTCTTCTTTGATCTTTCATCCCGAATTGCATAGCCAAATATGGTGTACATGAAATTCCTCCTGCTATCACACTTATGTTCTGATATGTAGCTCTTGCTCCCACCAACTCCTCTATTGTGAACATTCTAACACAAGAAGCCCAACAACATTCACCTCCTCTAACCTTCATCATAGCTTCGGAGAACAATCATAATCGACTTGCATCTTTTGGTGGGATAATGTTTGAAAGTTGGAAGTGGCCTCTTGCTACACTTGTGTAAACATTATTGACAATGGTTCTACATCTATAGGAAGCGTGTAGTTCCCCTCGGTTGAATCTCGTCCCTAGGCCATGCAACAATAGTTGGAACCTCTAGTTGCTTCACACAAGCTAGGCATTCTTGTTTGCCCTGAACCCTTTTCCTTCCAATTGTCATATAATTTTGAGATTGCCACACCTAACTTTGTCCTCCCCTAATCTTTCATCATTCATCGCATTGATAGGATCTGCTAGAACAATAATCCCTTCTCCCTACGCCTCTGTTGCATGCATGCGGGATCTTGACCTTTTGTTTTTCCAATCGACCCTAGTATAAAGTACAATTTCCTTTCTGTGGCATCATCCTTTTCATTTGAGGTCTTTTCCTTTCCTTTGCCATCATCTTTGTCATCTTCATCCTTTTCATTTTCGGTCTTTTCCTTTCCTTTCCCATCATCTTTGTCATCTTCATTAGTTGGGGATTTTTCTTTGCTTTGATCACCATCATTTGGGGCCTGGGGGATTTAGCATTTTGCATGCCATTGACCTAAAATGAATAAAACCTATAGTAAGTTAGCATATCCAAATAACATCTCCCTAACATGTTCTTAAATGAAAGTTAACCTTAATAATAACCTTAATAACCTATAATAACTTAATCTATAATAATAATAAGTTAACCTATAATATAGTAACTTCTAATAACCTTTAATGTTGTAACCTTAAAACAACTTTAAGGCTTTAGGTTAGCACTTTTTAAGGTTAGAAGTTGTAAGGTTAAAACTTCTAACCTTCAATAAATATAACCTTAGCCTAAAACTTTTTAAAACTTAAAACTTCTAAATTCAAATTCATAAACCTTAAATCTTAAATCTTATATTAACCTTAAATCTTAAATCTTATATAAACCTTAAATCTTAAATCTTATATAAACCTAAATCTTATATTAACCTTAACCTTAAATCTTCAAATTCATTAACCTTAAATCTTATAACTTATATAACCCTTGCAATAAATGTTCATGGTGATTATTATATAAGTGATGCTGAAATTTTTAAAGCGGTTATTATTTCCAGTTCACAATCCCTTTCCAACTTTTCCGGCACTTTTACGTCTCTCATTCGAACTTGAACTTCACGATTGCGGCCAGAACTTCGCTTTCGAACTGCTTCGCTTCGAACTGCTCGAAGCTTTCGCTTCGATCTATCTGCTTTCGCTTTCGAACCATTGCTTTCGCTTCGAACTATCGCAATCTGCTTCAATCTGCGTGGGCGCTTCAATCTTTGCATGCAATCTGCTTCAATCTCTGTGGGCTTCAATGCACGCTTCAATCTGCATCGGCGCTCTTTTAGGCTTCTATATGCTTTAAACTTCGGCTTCTATATGCTTTAAACTTCGGCTTTTCGAGCTTTTAAACTTCTACAATCATCGCTTTAGGGTTTTCGGCTCAAAGGTGTTTTCGGCTCAAAGGTTTGTAGGCTTTTTGGTTTTTGGTTTTTCGGCTCTTTGACTTTGGTTTTTGTGTTAAAGCTTCTCGGTCTCCAAATCATCACTTTTTTTGTGTTAAAGATTTTTTCGGCTTCTTAAGGCTCAAATCATCTCGAATCAAATCATCCGCTATTGGTTTTCGATCTTTTGGTTTTATTTCGAAGTCGGAGGCTCAATTCTTTACCACAAATAGGTTAGTATGTCTCATTCTTTACATAAATAGGTACGAGAACACAAATAGGTTAGTATCTCTCATTCTTTTAGTTATTTTCTGAGAAAGGTATTTTACATGCATCGGTATATTTACCACGATTAATTTAATCAGTTAATCGAGTTACTTTTACATGAATCGAGAATATATCGCTCTATGATCTTGTTACGTGATCTTGCCTATATGATCTGCTCTTATTCTATTTCACTAGCTCTTCCTCTATCTGTTCTAATTAATGATCTAAAATAATGAAGTTATTCTATTTCACGAGCTCTTCCTCTATCTGTTCTAATTAATGATCATAATTCGAGTAAATAATGATCATAATTGCGAAGTAAATAATGATCATAGATCATATCGCTCTATGATCTTGCTCTATGATCTATATGATCATAGATCATAGATCTTCACTAGCTCTTCCTCTATCTTGCTCTAAATAATGAACTAAAACAATGAACTAAACAATGAACTATCTTGGCTTTATATTTTTTTGCATTGCGCATTACGCATTATGCATTTTGTTAGAATAATATGTTGGAATAATAGAAATCGCGCTTGGCGCATTTCTATTTTTGGGTTACGTTTTCCACTAGGTTAATCAAATCGCGCCAGGCGCGTTTTTAGTTTGGCATTTCAATTTCATGCGGCTCTATACAAATCGCGCCCGGTGGCGTGTGAAATAGATCCGTGCTAATTACTTTCTCTCGTTCTAGTGCCATGGATTTTCCTTATGCATGGACATCGGCCGGTTCAAATACAGCGGCTGGTTCTAGTTCCCTCGGGGCGACCATCAACTCTGGACCACTGTACAAGATATTACTTGAGTGTCTTTGTTCAAAACGTTCAAAGAGAGTTGGAGAATCCATTAGGCGGCTGTATCGGGGGCCATGGGTACACTTCCATCGCATCTATGGACATATCGGACTCCTCATGCTCTTAGTAAGGCTCATGCCAACAAATAAGTACAAGGATTTGATTTATAGTATCGGGGATCGATACAACACTCTGGTTTGGAGACTCGACATCCTCGGGAAAGATGAGGATCTGTCATATCGAGGGTGGTTCGGTGGGACTTCTTCGGGATTAGGCGGATGAAGTGGGATTTGTCGACATATTGTAGAGATAGAAAGAATTGGCGCTGGCGCATTTTGGAGAAGAAGAAATGTACATAACTTTTTGGAATATGAATACAAACTTCGGCGCTGGCGCAATTTTGCACTATACTTTTCTCGTCATTAGTTTATTTTTTTTATATGCAATGTCGAAAACATTGAATCTGTGATGCCCTCCGGCCCGGTATGACCAACCCCAAGAAACTACATATTTTCATTAATGTGTAATTTCATGGGGTTGATAAAACTGGCTAAAGACCATCCACAAATTCAAAGTTCACAACATCACGAGATGATATGATATATTCTTTTTTTTTTTGAATATCCAAATATACATACCTTTTTAGAGACGTTCTTTTGGCCATGCTACAAATGTGCCACGCTTTCCTGTTGTATACGCCCGGGATGTCTTCTTGGAAGAGCCTCATCTTCATAATTGCAGTTTAGAATAGAAATCTTCTGAAACTTGTTCCAAGAGGAACACCATGACACATAGAACTTGGATTCAAATCTTGATTTTACACAATCCTACTCGGCTTCAAGTTTCTTTGTTAAAGATAGCATTCTTCTCAGCGATAAAGAACCGGAATGCATTGTAAAAAATAGAGGACGAAAAATTGAGAACAAGAGAATGCATTCGAATTCACCATAGTTCAGCAGACATCGAATGGGAATTGAAGGCGGCTCGATCGAATGGATTGAAGGCGGCTCGATCGATCGAATGGGATCGAACGGATCTTGGGCGCTCTGATAGTCGATTGTTCTTGGGCGCTCTGATACTAGGAATGATCTTGGGCGCTCTGATAGTAGGTGGCCGATTAGGTGGTAGTAGATTGCCACATATGCGTTTCTTGAAATTAATAATTAACTAGTTATGGTGCCCGGCGTTGCCGGGCATATATACAAATATAAGTTAATGCGAAGCATTTGGTTGGATGGAATGGTGATTTTAAAGAGAATGCACAAATTTAGCAACAATATGTAAAGCCAAAGGGATACCAAATGACATGGATTTTGATTGAATTGTGTCGTATATGAATCTGAGAAGGTGAACACACAGCATAATATACAATATTAGAGAAAATAAACAATGGATAGCCTTGGATTCCTCTTCAACCCTTGTCAATATCAGTAAT
Source organism: Isoetes taiwanensis (assembly GCA_021234155.1). Taxonomy (NCBI): domain Eukaryota; kingdom Viridiplantae; phylum Streptophyta; class Lycopodiopsida; order Isoetales; family Isoetaceae; genus Isoetes; species Isoetes taiwanensis. The sequence goes on along the minus strand of JAJEKV010000021.1, from coordinate 15,927,992 downwards.
TTTTTCTGCTATTCTATTTCATAGTATATTTTCTTGCTATTTTAGAGAGCTAGGTACGCTCACAATGCATGAGCTTTGGGCACGGGTTTAACGTCCTCCAAATTGTAGAGGAGATAGACTTTGTGTATGTGGCCTTTGAGATAGGCTTGATTATGTTATCTTGGATTCCATACCAATTTGAACATGCTCATTCGATGCAGTGCATGTCCCACATCAAATTAAGATATGTCATATAATAAAATGCGTGTTCAGATATTCCTCGTCAAGTATTGCTATACATGACATGTTTAAGATAACCTAATAAATAAGATATGTCATATAATAAAAAATAAGATATGTCATATAATAAAAAGCTTGTTCAAATATTCCTTGTTAAGATTTACTATAAATGACATATTTTTAACTACAAATAGCTTACACAATTGTTTATGTCATATAATAAAAAGCTTGTTCAAATATTCCTTGTTAAGATTTACTATAAATGACATATTTTTAACTACAAATAGCTTACACAATTGTTTTGTGCCATTCATATATTCCTCATCAATACCATATGACTATGCATGATATATTTCTAGCTATGAATAGGTTATCAATTGTTTCGTGCAAAATTGTGAGAATCTTAAGAAAAGCATATAGTGTGCCTCTGTCAGACTAATGGGGCTACACATTCTGCTTTTACAATGAATAAAACTATCCTATTAATTTGTGCAAAAATAATATTATATTGAGAGCCTACACTCCCATGAATGCATGCATTACGATCCCATCCATAGAATTAATAAATAAGATATGTCATATAATAAAAAATAAGACATGTCATATAATAAAAAGCTTGTTCAAATATTCCTTGTTAAGATTTACTATAAATGACATATTTAACTACAAATAGCTTACACAATTGTTTTGTGCCATTCATATATTCCTTGTGCCATTCATATATTCCTCATCAATACCATATGACTATGCATGATATATTTCTAGCTATGAATAGGTTATCAATTGTTTCGTGCAAAATTGTGAGAATTTTAAGAAAAGCATATAGTGTGCCTCTGTCACACTATATGGGGCTGCACATTCTGCTTTTACAATGAATAAAACTATCCTATTAATTTGTGCAAAAATAATATTATATTGAGAGCCTACACTCCCAGGAATGCATGCATTACACTCCAAGCATTTGGATCCCATCCATAGAATGGGCATAGAAGCTTCATATGCTAGGGTGGTCATGCACAAATAGAGATTTAAAGTTATACAACCTTAAGACTGATGTACATTTATCAACAACATATTAACAAAGCATACAGCTAGAAAAATCCATAAAGACCACCACTATGAAATGGAATTTTTAAATCTCCATTGTATAAGAATCCTTGAACAATGGCAATTAAAGAATAGAATAGAAGAACTTGTACATGAAAATGAAGTAGATCTTCAGTGAGAAGCCTGAGAACCTCCACAACAATGTAGATAATCTGGAAGCACAAATGTAATGTGATGTGCAAACACAAAAGAAATTGGTGGAACTCTGCTTCTGCTAAATTGTAAACGTTAAAAGAAGAAATGATCTATGTGTATTACATATGTATTGAAAATGTTAAGTCTGTGGAGACCTGATGCTATTCTAGGAACAGGCAGATCTATGCTTTTCTTGCATGAGTAGCACCAGCATCTATGGCCGAACAATTTAGTATATTGGCAGCATTAATAGAAGAGATAATGGGATCACAATAGATACTATGTCTAACATCCTCCCAAACAAAGCCAACAATAACAAAGCCTGGCATGTTGCAAAGATTTCCACACGCCTTGCAATTACTACATTTTTGCTATGTGCCCATGTTCAAATATCTATGTAACATCTGACTAAGCCCTTCTAGCTCAGATACAACTCTACAAAATTTGAGAATATAACTCATCTTGAAATGGTATTCACAACCAAGTGTCATAAGGATGGCAAATGTGCCACTATCTAGTAAAAATATGAAGGTTACCTTGTCACAGGTTTCTCTGCCCTAGGTATAAGTCCTGCCAGCCCAGATACCACTGCTACAAAGTTTGAAGACATAGATTGACAGAATAAATCTCTTAGCAAGCTTGCAGCAACTCTAAATGAAGGTTCTTGTTCTGCCATTTAAAATATTAGCATATTCGACAACTCCAAGCCGCCTCAAATCTAAAAGATACGACAACTTTTTACAGAATTCCCAAATTAATGAGTAGTTTTGAGAACATGCCAGAATGACCTATGGCTTAAAAGAAGGCCTGTGAAATAGACTTATCTGTTAGACTAATAATTGTAGATGTCGTAAAGCAAATATGCAGAAGCATCAAACCTGCAAAACATGGAGGCAATCCAATTAGATTAGCTTGCACAGACATGTACTTGATACTAAAACATTAACCCTAGTGGACTACAATCAATTTTGTTGCCCTAGGCATTCCGATGATACACAAATTGTTGCACTGATTCTATGTTAACCAGAACAGAATTGCATTTAGAATTGAAGATGGCTAAAGTGAGGAATGCCATTTAAAGGACATATAGTAGCAAAACTCGAGAAAGATCAAATAGCAAACCTTGTTCATGTAACTTGCTCGTGAGATTTTGCCTCCACATGAATAATCTAAGCACATAGTAGAATCCCTAAGAAGGCAATTGAATGAGATACATTTTTATAGCATTTTAGAAAGAATGGAAGACTAAAATGACAACGCATAAATTAATTAGGCGTCATTGGATGCAAAGGCAACTCAACGTTTAAATCAAAATTGCATGAAGCATGAACCCAAGCCTGAATCTATGCTTGAATCGTATGCAGTAGATGACAAACAAATTAGAGACGATTTGCCTTTGCCTATGATGCGAGATCTGGCATCCATACCTTCTGTTTGTTGTTGTGCGGTGTTCCTTTACCAAGATGACGGTGTAAAACTGCAGGCACACATGGTACTTTATGCATATCTCCAAATTCACAGTCTGCACATGATAAATGCATTCAACAATACACAATAACTTACACTGAATCTAAGATAATGCTTTAATCCAAACTATGTTGCAGATTAAAGCATTTAATCCACGTCAACAATAGACTATTAGAAGAAACTTGAAGATCACCTCAGCTGCAAAACCATTATGCTCCAAAAGGTCAGCCCCATTATGCTCCAATGTTGTCTACAAAATCCGAAAATGACCTGCTCCTGCTCCAAATACAAACACATGATTGCAAGAAATTACCCTGTTGCAAAGCACCATTTCAAATGAAATTGCAAATTAAGGATAGGATATACAAATACCAATCAATATAGCATAAAAACATGGAAGGAAAGGAAAATCAAGATCGCTCTCCCACTTACCCTGAAAATATACTGGACTAAACAATAGCCATCATATATATGTATATGAAAGAGCAGCAATTTATGCATGACAGGTCGAAATCGGCATGCAACATAATCGGAAAACCAAGTAATGAATGTTATTTACATTCAGCAGTATATATTTTCCTCACACAAATGCATCTAAAACCTTTAAGATAGAAGAGTACCTTGAGGTTGCATCTTCATATGATTTTAGCATTACATTGATGCAGAAACATTCAAATAAGTCCATATGAACTCCAATTGTTCGATCTATCACCGACGCCTCAAACCCACATACTTGTGCAAAAACATTTTACAAAGAAATCTGCAAATGCAAGGAAGAAACTGTCAGCTAAGAGACAATGGTTAGAGTCAATGGTTGAGCTAACAATTCTGGGGCTAAATTGTGCTCCAAAATACAATAGAAGGAATTGCAACTCAGCTCAACAATTTACTTACTACTATATATAGTCCATTTCAAATATGCAGAGTGTGCGCCTCTTAAATGTCTTGGCAAATCTAGTAGGTGTTGAGGCAGGCCTCTAGTTTAGTTCGAACCACACAGGGATGCCACATATAAATGCCTACCAAGCAAATCATAAACAAAACAAATCAATTGCATAACTGAAACATAGCTAAAACAGCATCGTATTCCTAAACTGTCTCAAATAATGCAACCTCTAGAAGAAGACATCATTGCCAAAATCATAATATAATGTGGACTTCTAAAAAACAAACAAATTCTCAAGAATCATGTAGCTCAAGGGAAAAGCCTGACAAACATTGCAGGAGATCTCTATTTTACATACATCTTACCTTAGATGTTAGTTAGAGAAGATCAGTAACTTTGTTGTACTTATTGTCCAGGTTTGGATCTTAAAAAAAAGGACGGTAAAAGGTGGTCAAATTAACTTTACAGGAACTCAAATTGAAGAAATTGGATAGGTTCAATAGTCATCATTGGAGTTATAGTTGGCATCTAACATAACATTTGCACGCAATACAATATATATTGAAATGCTTAGAAACAACATGGCTGACCATGATGACAGAGGGCCTCCTAAATATTATGAAGCAAAGGAATAGATAATTTTCAAATAGCTGAAATACATTACTGCCCATGAAATTCAAAACAACTGCAATAATTTTCTTATACCTGATGATGTGTTGTTAGGAGTTGCAGCCTTGCAGGGAATGTGATACTATTCGTCGTCCTTAAAAATATCTGGCCTCGACAATGGAATGCACTGGATAGAACTACTTTGTTGTAACGTGAAAATTAAGCAGCAAAAACAGATACAAAATGGAAAGAATAGATCCTTTGCCATAGATAAACATGTTACCAGTGTAAAGCCTAAGTGTTTCGCAGGTCGTATTGGAATATCTCTCCAGCAGCGACGACGACGTGAATCAACAACAAATACATAAAAGGACAGACATCAAATATATTGTTGTGAACTTATTGCAAGAAAGCATGAAACCATAATCAGAAGGGCAAAAGCAATAATGATGGCATTGTGGAGATGAACACATCTCAAAAAGGAAAACATAAGCATTACCTACAGTTTGAGATATGAAGCCATATTTGGAAGCTCTTTCAAAAACTCGAACTTGCAAAACATAAGTCCAAATCGATGCATGGAGGAGAAAACTCCAAACATTAAGGATATACCATTTTGATCATTGAGATTCTGCAACAAACGGAAAGCATCAGAAGAGACCAACTCAGAAAATATGGAAGGGCAAGCACGCTATCTAACCAGCTAGCAAACTGAAAAAGTATACCATTGCACGACTCAAATAATCTGATATGCACTTACCTTTTAAGAAATGCTACATGAACTTGAAAAATGCTGTGGATCATTTTCTTTTGTATTTGGCTGCTCCAAGATGATAAGGCAGCTGCAAAAACATCTAGCACTTATTAGCAACCGAAAAAAGCCCTCGCTAAAAACATCGCTGGATGCGTTGGATGCGTTTTCCATTCTATATTCTATAGGTACTCTTACTAAAGCATGCCAAAAAATGGAACACGTATTTTATGAGACAAATGCTATATACATCCCGCCACAAATCAAATAAGCACTTATTTGCAGCAAATTCTAAAGAAAACGATGTTTGAGTCTAGCAAAATGGAGAGAAAGCTTGAGAAGAGAAATTTATTGATACCTGAAAACGGTGAAGGTTCTCTCTGCCAAAAGAATACAAAGCAAGATTGAACCTCAAACCTCGGCCAAGCAGCAAGAACTTCAACCAAAATAATAAACCTAAACCCCGTAGAGCTATATGCATGCAACACAAAGTATCATAATATAGCAAAAGACTAAAGATACTGCTGCTGTTGGTGCCGCTATTGAAACAGATGTTGCTCAAAGGTGGGCGTATACCTATTTTTGCTCGAGTTTACTTCATCAGTGTACTCACAGAACATAATCATGTCCAAAAAATAGACAGGGCTCGAGTTTACTTCATCAGTGTACTCACAGAACATAATCATGTCCAAAAAATAGACAGGTCTCCATCACACCGGTTCTGAACATGGAAAATTTAACAATTTGTTGAGCATCGTCCTACAAAAAGAATGTATTCGCTCTCTTAGCTAGGCAAGTTCCTATACTAAGCGGTAGAATCATAAGAAATAAGAGGAGGATTTTTACCTGCCAATCGACTTAAAATGATCCGGACTAAATTTGAGAGAGGATAAATATCAGACAAAAGTTTGTTGATCCTGCATGCCGAAAAAACTTGAGCCCAGCAATCGTGGCGTGGTTCAGTTGCAATCGGATAAGGAGAGCTGAAAAAACCAAAATCAAACGAAATAATTTCTCCCGATTTTGGGAATACCAGAAATTTATTCCGGCACCAGAAAACCCCAAAACCTTAGAAAAATAATTTAAAAAAAATTCCCAAAACGTTTCTCACCACGCCGGAAAATCCAAATTTAAACAATAGGATTGTTATCTTGAAATTGCACTAAAAAGAAAAACACAATTTAAATTTGTAAATGAGCGGGACGGGCGGTTAATTAAGGCGGTATAAATTTAAAAGGACGCGAATTTGAATTTACGGTTGTAAATCTGACGGCCTAGATTATGAACGCATACATATAAGTTTAAACCAAAACCCCAGTCTCTTACTATCCGCACTTGCAGTTCTATGGCGTCTAGAGGATCGGCATGGCCCGGCGGTAGTAGAGGTGGGCGACGACCTAAAGCACAAATCCCAAGCACGGAGGTCTTGAACAAGCGAAAGTTTTGATCCAACAAGCGCCTCGGGTAATTGATCTGTTTTTGTTTTGTAATTGATTTACGTGTCTCTTTTATTGTTAGGTTTCTAGGATGTTTTTCAAACGGTGTATTTTTACGTGTATCGTGTCTCTCGTGTATTGTCTACCTTTCATATTGTTTACGTGTCATTTTCTTTGCTTCTACTACCTTGTTTTGTGTGTTTTTGTTATAATCTTCTCCTTTACTCCGATATGTTTTTGTTGGAACAATTATCCATTTTGTATAATGTAGACCGTGGAAGTCTTTACTACGTATTCTCCAGTTCTTTTGACAAGTCTTTTTGTAGCCTAGTATGTCTCTTATAAAAGAGAAGTGTACAGAGGTCCCCTCTTAAGAACGCGCTTCGGAGCGATTTATAATTATGAGTGGTTTTGGTTGTATGCGCTACTTTCCACGTGTACAATTTATGTTTTTGAAAGTAAAGGCGTCTATGAAAACGCTTATGAAAGCGATTTCATTACTCACCACATGATTGTAACTTTCGGGATCTTCTAAAAATGTGAAAAGAAAAGCAAGAACATCCGCACGGGGTCGGGGACATCCGCACGTGAAAAACCAAGAACGGATGAAGATGTATCGGGTTGCAGATTTGGCACACGTTGTGACCATTGACGATCTGGCCGAAATAATGAAGGCTCGTGTAGAGCCTCCATGTCGAAGAAGATCTACGAGAGGGCTCACGAATGGTATGTGGAGATCTTCAAGACTAGCGGAAGACAGAGTCGATTTTCATGTCTAGAGTTAAGGAAAGCGAGATCAAATGAAGAAACAAGGTATTCGATCACATGCGAAGAACGGGGCGATTCTTTTGTTGTTCAGTATTACTTGAAGCGGGTCGAGGAAAAAAAAAAAGTATTGAAGAAGTTAAATTCTCTGCGGTGCTAGTTCCTTTAAAGAGCGCTGCCCTAAGAGCGGATGAGGCCGCAGATAACCTCTTCAAATTTATCGGGTCGGTGGTGATCTATTGACACCAAAAAAATATGTGAAGGTCTCTCACCGTGAGAAGAGCAATGATTACAAAGGCCGTCGGCTAGTCTGTACCTACAAGCTTTAAAAAGAGAAGGAAGATGCAAGTTCTAGAGCGAGGAAACACCGGGCGTTCTAGGCATTACTGAGATATGACTAGTGATGATGACAAGGCGAGGCGGTTAGAGGCCATGAGCAAACTCAAGAAATATGCTGACAAGTATCCACTGGGCCTTAGCTTCACGCATCCTATCCATGTCGACAGGCTTTTCAGGTCCACGAAGGCTATGTTTGTCAGCAGAAGATTTGACAAGCAGCACGCAATGGAAATAGTCGACAGCATGATAGAAAACCCAGGACAGGTGCCAATGCCGGCAGATGTGGTGCCTTTTGATATGAAGACGAAGAAGGTGTTGATATGGAATAAACTTGAAGATTTAGCGGCAACCTCGATATTCACTTCATGATAATAGATGGCGGCGATTGATGGAGGCTTGAAGGTTTTGATCGATCAAGCACAAAAACTGGAAATCAGTTATTCTATAGACTGTATTCAGTCAGAAATTGCCGATTCCTCAGTGGCTCCACAACAGCAGCAGAATTAGCCGAAATCAGCGCGCTACTGAATGACATGGGAAAGACATTCCTGTACAAAAGGTATTTTATGTTCCACACATAGCGTTCCAAATCGCGCCAGGAGCGTTTTCGCTAATCACGTATTTACAAAGAAAGCGGCGGGGCGATTTCTTCATATGGCTGCGATTTTCTAAATACGTGATTAGCAAAAACGCGCCTGGCGCGTTTTATGTTGTTATTTGTGTGACGGATTTACAAGAAACGCGCCTGGCGCGAATTCTTCATCATGAAGAAATCGCGCCAGGCGCGTTTCTTGTAAATACGTGATTAACGAAAACGCGCCTGGCGCGTTTTATATTGTTACTTTCACGCGACTGTTTATTTTTTTATCTAACGGCCCATATTTTGCGGTCAGTATGTGGGAGATTCTTACGCACGCCAGAACCAATGGATCGAATATGGAAAACCAATGCCGACCCGGACAAGGGCAATCTAAGAGTGCGAATTCAAATTACTAGAAAGGACACGTGCCAAACCATATCTGGGACAAGAACAAGGCCACTAGATCAAAGAAGAAAAAAGGGGATGCACAAGCTGGCACAGAAGAGCAAACGGTGCCAAAGGATGCCTGCAAGATTATTTTTTCTTCTGACCAGGTATGGGAAAAGTGGAACGAATTTTGGGACGCCTATTCGGAAAAGAAGTTGCCAGATTCGTATGGCAGGTTTCCTCCGCAAGATACGTCTATTTTTGATATAGGTATCACGTAAAATGAGAAAGGCACAAGGATTGGATGATGCAGAATTAATCTCTGTTCTAGATAGTTGCATCAGAAAGGAAGTTATCTACAAGAAAACGTCTGCAGCAAAGCACTTGACATCTTTCGAAGATGCATGCGAATCGATAAAGAATATGAAAGTCCTGAAAAAAGCTGTTGGTGAAGAACTGCAAAGGCTCTCAGGAGACATGATGTTATCAGAGATAGGCTTAATGCAAAAGTACAACGTATCTAATGATGACATTAAGAAATATGTATTTTGGTCAAAAGATTTTGTGAAGCAGCAAAAGGCGAAGAATGTGGCAACTCTTAAGGGGATTCACACGAAAGTTGCGTCTGACCTAAAAAGAAAAGTTGCTTTGGTGAAGAAGACGGCAGTAGACGAGTCTCCTTTTTTCTATAAGGTGTCCACTGGTTATAAGTGTGCCATGCCAGAGGTAGGTGAAGGGCCAACCGACATCACTCTATTTGTTCTTGATAGCCGCGGTGTACGAGATGGACAGGATGATTACAAACACCTTCTTCAACACATGCGGTGGTTTGACGACCGAGATGCATTATACTATCGCGGACAGTTTGCCACTCCGGCATTTCCTACGCGATATGCACTAGCTGCTGCAAATGATGTCGAATGCATTAAAGTGATGAGGCAAGCAGAAATGATAGATGAAAACAAAGATAGTGAGTTTAGTACCGAAAGTAAGATCTCACATGTGCTAGTCCATATGATAGCCATTATGGATGATAAAGAATACGAAAGACTCAAGGGGAAACCGGAAGGTGAGAAGATTGCTTGGCGGTGCTATCGGCTAGATGAACCCCTATTGAAGAATGTTTTTATGTCGAATCCATTGCGAAGACAAAGGGAAAGGGACTGCAGATGTGGATGTGGACCGGACGAAGAGGAAGAGGAAGAGGAAGAAGAAAACCGGGTCGACCACGCCCTTAATTCACCAATCAAGTATGAGCTACTTGTGGCGCATAAGGGGAGGCTGAATAAGTACGGGTTTTCTTTGGCCCTTTCGAAGTTTTCTCGATTGAAGCCTTACGCCCGTTAGAGTCTACGTGTTGGGAGTTTCATGTTGGAGGTTATGTCGGGCGGGGAAGCTCAAGCTAGCTAGGAAATGCCAAAGTGTGGTCTCGATGGTCAAGCCAAGGACTTCCTCGATATTTTTTCGGAGAAAGTGCTAGAGGTGGCACCTAGGGGTCCGCTAGGTAGTGCAAAAATAAAGCTTCCAGCTCTAAGTCCAAATTTTACCGCAGATCCGGCAGCAGAGCGGGGGAAGAAATGAGAAAGCATATAGAGGGCATAAGGAAGAATATCGACAAGCAACAGCTTAACTATGCGGCCGAGGCGTGCCTATCCTTCAAATCACATTGGAAAATCCGGCGAAGTGGATGTAGGTAACGCAAACGAAGAAGACAAAATCCTAGATGATACAGTGGATTCGGAAAGCTCGAGTAAGGTTAGCATAAAGAGTAATGAAGTATCAACCATAGTTCAAACACTAAGTGATGTGGCTGACACTTCTCGCAGACCGAAGACAGCCGAGAGTAAGCTCATCATTGCGGATGTTGAACAGAACCGTAAAGGTATGTTATTCAAGCGAAATGAAAATCGCGCCAGGCGCGATTTCAATTCTTCAAACAGAATTGAAAATCGCGCCAGGCGCGATTTCAATTATTCCAACAGAATTGAAAATCGCGCCAAGCGCGATTTCAATTTTCTTTTTCCTTGTCTCACAAGTGTGTGCTTTATTATTACAGACCTAATCCAGTTTCCTCCAAAATTCTGGTGTTCGATTTGAATGGAGTGCTCTGCAAAACGTTACCTAAAGCACAATTTCCTTTATCATGGTATGCACGTAAAACCATTTGAGACATATACGAAATGGGTATATCCGCGGCCAGATCCGAAGGAGATGTTAGACCAAGCTTTCTTTTTATTTCACAGCAATTTGGTCGCCGATGGAGAATAGAAATATCTGAGGAAGTTTTGAGAGTAGTTCCCGAAGTTACATAGAGATTGGGCATCCGTTTGGGATCGAGCAAATGTAAGTCATTCAATAACCCAAAGGATCCTACAAAAAAAAAATATTTGTGAAATGCTTGAGCGACATGATGGATGACTTGGGCGTTCGGAGAAGGAAGACATCATTATAGTTGATGATGACGCCTTTGAAGTGTTGCTTCAATCATCCGATCACTAAATCCACCATCCTATCATCCTGAGGATTTTGAAAAAGATGACTTCCTGCTTCGTTTTGTCAGCATCTTGCACGAAATATCTACAGGAAAAAAGGTCGAAGAGATACAAACACTATACCCGCAACTTAATCGGACAGGGGAAATTGACAGGGACCTAGAGAAGATCGTTCTAGAAAGGGAACTTTTTTGATATATATATATATGTATACAGGAAATACACTTTCCAATAAGTTTTGAATATGAAATATACTTTACACCAAACTCTTTCGAATATATATTGTGTTCTTATATCAGCATTATTGGTTACGTATGCATTATTGTTCTTTTTTATATTACGTGTATGGTTTGCTATACTTGCAATAATTTGTATGTATATACCGTCAATAATTTAGGTGTCTATAAATACGTATGCATGAAATTGGCAAACCATCGGCCGACTTCATATACGCTTGTTATTATGGCACATTCTATTACCGCGGATGAACCACTTGAGACCTCTGCAGGTGCCGCATGAGCTAGAAATAGAACCGGGGACTGGCTTGATGTCGTTGCTATGAATCCCGCCCCGCTTCTATCCCGATCCCTTTGATGTTGTAATCCATCTTATATGGAATCCGAGCATGGTTTGTTCATGATCGAAAGGATCTCAAAGACCACCGCAGCTGCGGCCTTTGTCGGCGATGATTCGGATTAGTTTTTAAAGTTTATGTTCCACTATAATACGTTATGTATGAAAATAAAATCGCGCCCCACGCCACGATTTGACCCTTGAAAATCTACGTCGCTCAGAAAGCAACTTGCTTTGTCGTTATTTATTCGTAAAACACTACAATTTCAATGTTTAGATTTCGTTGTCGTCGGTGATTGTACGAATTAATAAGCAATTTCCTACTTTTTATATTGCCAACATTCTTTCATAATATGGGTCATTTGGACCGAATATTTGGATGCCCTTGCATTTCAACATAAAATGCATCTTCCTAGCCCGAAAATGAACTCAGTGCAAAAGTGTGGTTAATTCAATATAATGGTCAATAAATAGCTTATACGGCGCGATTTTGGAATAGACATAATCCCAATTTAATTGAATGATGGTTAAACACTGAAAATACAGAATGATGAGCCTGGGGAGTCGAACCCCAGTACAAGATCCCACGCTCATCCAGGCATACTAGGCATCTCAAAGGAGAGATCCCTAGTATACCTAGGGGCCGAAGCCCACTAAGAAACAAAAGAAGTTAGTATCAACAGATTATTTCAATATTTAAAGAGGCATTCTGAAACTCGGATTATACAGCAGCCTCATGCAAAAGATTCAACACGTGTCAAGATCATACCTGCCAATGAAGACCAAGCTGCAACAAATTGAACAACACATTCAGAAAATAAACAAGTTTCTCATTTATAAAAGCATAAGCGAGCCTGGGGCCACACAAAAACAGAAAGAAGGAGATGTAAACAGATCAGTTCATAGGCGCGCCACTCTGAGCATGCCTAATCAGTTCATCCAACTGGCGAATCTCTTGCACGAGCAAGACTCTAGCTAAGCTCATATGAGAGCGCAACACATGTAACTCAGACACAGATACCCCCAGTTGATCCCATTCCACAGTAGAGATAGCATTCTGGATCGAAGCATAAAACCCTCTAAGCTGCCGCCTAATGCGCTTCAGTTCCCACCTGGATGATGCTATTAACAAATTCTTGAGCACAGAAAACTGCCTCAGGCTCAGCCGAGAATATGACCGGATCTGGATGTGAAGCTTCAACACTAGAGGAAATATAGGAATCAGGCAAAGATACTGGCCAGAGAGGCTGTCCCACGACAAAGAATAAATGTGTCCATCAGTAACCATCACTACCTGCAACTAAAAACCAAACGAAGCCATGAAAAAAAAAACAAACTGTACACTCGAAAGCCAACAAACATGATCACCCAACAGCCATGGTGCAATCACCCCTGTGCACGGGGATGAAATCCACACCAGGCTCCAAAACAACTACATCATCATTGTCATGACTATAAGACTCATCACAAACATCCTGGAAATTAATGTCTTGCTCATCCTCAGGGATGCTATCATCCTAATACCTTCTCCTCCCAGGCCCATTTCGCTCTACAGGTACGAACCCAGCAGGTAGCCCAAACAAAATAGTTCTCATGTCGGAGGGCATGCACTGAGAAGGATTTAGGAGCACCCTCCATGCAGCCCGGACACGGTGCTCATTAATGTGGGCAGTATTGGAAGGTATAATCCAAGAACTGGATAGCGTAAACTTACCAGAACGGATCATTCTGGCCAATGTAAACAGGAGGCTAGCAGTCATCTTACGGTTGCCATGATAGTTAACATAATGGGCAACACGATTAAGCAAATTCTTATTATCAAGAACAACTAAGTTTTTGGTGTCACCAGCTCCCCATCTTAAGTATAAATCCTTACCTTTCTCGATGCAATCCTCACTGATATTATGAAGGTGCCAGACATAGTGGACCTTTCCAAAATCTTTCATACAATAACCAACCATATCTTCAAAACAGTGAAGGCGGGTATTCTTCAAGGCTTTACAGATCAGGATCACACCAGGAGGCTTACAAGCCCAGTTAAATTCCTTCTTTATGGCATTATTCATGGCCCTGGGGGTTTTAAAACGCCCTCTAAAGACAGCCTGACAGTGCAAGTGGTCTACAGTAGCACCCCTTTCCATGGCTCTGACTCCAAAGAACACACCTCCTATCACAAAACCGACAAGGCCATCGTAGAAACTCACAAGGACATCCCTGCCTGCGGACAAACCTAGGGTCACACTCACATCTCGGGTTCCAATCGATCGGCAAAAGAAATCCTGGCCTCTCACTCCGGAATTGGAATTCAACACATGGCTCACAGAAGCAGGGCCAGAGGAACGACCACTCTGAGCCTTTCTGGCTGCCCTCTTCATCGACATAGCAGATAAAAACAATGCCACAAAAACAACAAGCTTACCTCTGTCTTCTTCAACACTGCACCTCCGCTCCCCGCCAACGCCCGCGACCCCAGCTTATCCACCCAAACAAATAAGGAAACAAACCAGAAAGCGGACACATCACCAGGAGCTCCGCCATCCCTGCAGAAGCCCAAGGAGAAACCACCACTTGCGCCCAACCAGCGTTCCGGAACTCCAATATGCCCGCCCAAGATTCTAGGGTTGGGAATCCCAGTTGCCACCGTCAGCAACATACGCTTTTACATACGACTACAAGCCTTAACCATTAGGAAATCTTATGGTATAACTATACCATTCCTAATTTCGGACACATTATGGCGCCACAAAAAGTTCCTGAAAAGATATGTTTTCCTTAATATTTTAGCTTTAGTTTCAGTTAGTTAGATATCCATATCTCTCTATTTGAGCTTGGGAGGATCGCCATGGCAACCCCCCTGAGTAGTTACATTACATATTTCCTTTCTTTCTAGCTCAAAAGGATCGTTGGGGCATTTTTTTTTTTTTTTTTAGCTATTCCTAATTGTAAGAGACGTATTTTTCTTCTGTCACTAGGACAGCCAACCCTTCCTTTTGGTGGACTCGGGTCTGTAGGATCACATACGTGATCCTTCTTGGTTTGTTCTGACTTTGTTCTTTTCTTTTCTTTGTATGGGTCCCATGACCTATTGGTCTCCGTGGACGTTAAAAAAACTATTCTATTCTATTCTATTCCTAGTCATCGAGATCGTCGCAGGCGTGATCCTTATAAGCTCAAAGGTTGAACCACATAATAGCATTGCTTGTCTATGCAGTGCTCAGGCTATCAGCTAGACATAGCTTCTTCAAGCAACACGAAAGGTTCTGAAGAGAAGGAGTGGAAAGTCCTTGGTATTGTGCAGCAGCATGTTGTGCATAATATTGAGTGGATTTTAAATGCTCCTATAGAGCCTTCACACTCACTGACGTAGTTGGTTCAACAGCCTTGGCTCTGTCTTGCTTTGCAAAATAGCATTGTACACCACATCTCTCTTCATAATGGTCTACAACGTTGCAAAAATTATTATGAAGCATTTTGACATGTATGCACCAAGGTGCTTGATTTTTTACATTTCTTAGGCCAATGTTTGCCTTTTCTAGATAAATGATGTCAAATGTGTACTTTCTCTCCCTAGCTTTGTCTCTAGAATGGAATGGAATGGAATAAAATAGAGTAGAGAAAAAGATGGTCAAATTTAATGGAGTTTTAGAAATTTTTTCATAGATGGTGGATGAATCATGTGTGAATGGTGTGCGAATGGTGTGTTTTTTTACTAGAAAAAATAGTTTTTGTTAAGTTTGATCTTAGAAAGTGCCAATGGCGCCTAAAAGGAGGGAAAATGAGACATGGAAAATGGTCTTTGGATAAAATCATGGTAGCAAAGCCTTGGAAAATGGTAAATCATGCCTTGGGAAGTAAAACATCATGTCAAAAACTTGAATCTAGAAAAATACCTATGTAACTCGAGGGGTCTTCCAAACTTTGACACAGGGATCTTCAAGCTTTGTCCTCAATTCTTCAAAAATGCTCTAGATGGTCAAAAGTTCTTTTCGCAATGCCCATATGGTGCCAAATCAATGTCCTCCCTTGGTTCTTCATACAAAAAGGTCTCCTACATGTTTTCAAATGATAGATGTCTTCAAGATCCATGTTCTACTAGCACGTGCGCACATATATCAAGTCAAATATTAGCAAAATGTGTGAAGTATGCATATAGCTTTGCTAACATTAGCAAAATTCTGATGTATGCTATAGATGATGTCAAAATGTGGCCGCATCATGAAACTTTGAGGGAAATCCTGAGAAACATTATCAAAGAATCTAGAGGGCATCTAAGGAAATCCCAGAGACCTTGGAGAATCTTGATGCCGTTTATGGAAATCACAGAGAACCTAAGGTTCTTGAAAATCATTAACACAAGGCACTTCTAAAAAACGAAGGTGTGATTTTCCTTTTTAGCATCAATAGTCAAAATTTCAAAAACATTAATAGGAAAGTAGAATACTAGATATCATCTTTTGTTTTCATCAAAACGGATAACAAGCATCTTGAGGATGATTAGGGTACATTCAGACCATGGCGTTAAATTACACTAAATTTTAAGTTAACGAATTGATTGTTATGTTAAATTAAGGTTAATATTATGGAGCTTTCATAGCAATAGTTATGCCATTCAATAACATTACAGAATCTGTTAAAACTGGTTTCACATGTAATTTGTTACATGTCAAAAGAGGAAGTCAAATAGAGAGCAAAGGACGATCAATACCAAATGCTGACATCAGCTTACTTAGAATAGTGAATGTGATCTACACCTCCAATAAGTTCTCGAGGCAAATTTAATGAATGCCATCTTTCACAGGCCTGCTCATGGCCTGCCAATTGTTGCAACAACAAATGGTGGCCTAGTAGACGTTGAACGAGTACCATTAATGATAGATTGTTAAATATATGATAATGGGCACACTATGGAGTAGAGCACAGGAGTTCCTGGGTTTGATACTAGTCCATTCTTAGACCTTTTGTACTTTTCAGATCTTTCATACTGATTTGATACTGCTGCAACTCCACGGCAATGAAGGATGACGAGGATTTTGATGCTCTTTTGAAGTTCAAGAATGGAGGTTATGATAGGAATAAAATATTGTGGAACGGGAATGCAAGTAATAGAAGTTTAATGTGCAATTGGACGGGAATAACTTGCCATTCATCCTCCAGATGTGTCCAAACTATCTATATTGTTAGATTTTGAAAATTGTTATCTTTATGGAGAACTTGGTTCTAGTTATACAAATGCAAAGTTTGAGTTATACCATCTTTCACAGGGTACGGGTCATGGACTGCCAATTATTGCAACAACAAATGGTGGCTCAATAGACATTGAACGTGTACATTACTAATCTTTACTAGATTGTCAAATATGATAATGGGCACACTATAGAGTAGAGCACAGAATTTCCTGGATTTGATACTGGTCCATTCCCAGTTTCTAACATGGCCTTTCTACATTTTTGTGACCATAAAACACTACAAGTAGTACTGAATGAAAATATACAGAATTTACAAATAGTGCTGAATGAAAAAGCATTGAATGTAGAATCAAAAAGCACAGAAAAAATCAGGATGACAGTAAAGAAATACCTACAAGGAGTTAGCTTCAGTTTTGCTGCTAGTTACCATTCGAGCCGACGCCATGGTGAGGAACTCTGGCCTCGTTCTTTCAATGGTCGTGACCTCGACGCGTCTGACAAACCTAAATTTGGGAGGGGGGGAGGGGGCACCCAATGAATTTCCCTCAAGAAATTGTAGGGTTGTCAACACATTATTAACAATTAACATAACAATAACGAATGTGAAAGGGGGTTAAATCCTTAATATAACTTTAACAAGTTGTTATAAGTTAACCCCTTCGTTTTAACTATTTCCTTAACAAAAATCATATGCGTTGCTAGTTAAGTTAAATTTCCATAATATAACAATTTGAACCCCTTAGTGTGTAGGTACCCTTACACATATATAAAATGCCCTAGAAGATTGTGGGAGTGGATGTACCATTGCTTTTCACTAATATTTAGGCTATAGAAGAAGAAGCAACTAAGATTAACTATTAGAAGTAACAACTAAGATTCTACAAATCACTCATATAAAATGTGCTAGAAGATGGTGAGGCTGGATATATCGTTGATATTTAGACTATTAAAAGAAAGAACTAAGATTCTACAATTGTATAAATAAATCCATAATATAGATGTTTCATGATGATTATGGTTATTTATGCGTAAGATCATTTATATTTCTTATTTAGTTAGACTCTTGACAAGACATGCTTCTACGTAGACAAAAGCAAGGATTATACTTGATTAGATTTCACAATCTTAGAAGCTGTCATGCCCATATTACTAGACCTTATAAAAATCTTAAATCCCAAAATCGATACGTGTGTACGATATGCCTTTGATCCAAAACCTCTTTCTCTAAGGGACAAAGTTAAAGAACGAGTAAACTGCATATGAGGCATCATGGATTTCAATCTCTGGTTTTACCGAAACCCAAGCAATATAGTAACTGTGGAATTCTTTTCAATCTCTGATCCTATGCCACTATGATCACTAGAGAACAGTTTCCTCCCTACAGTTAAAGCGATCATGATCGTGTGTCTACAGAAATAGATAAACAAACAAACAAACAAACACAGGGTCGTACTGACTTGCTCAACGAATAGGATACAATCTGCCAAGTCTCTTTCTAAATCTGAGCGGTCCAGATGTATGGGAACCTCCTAAGCTTTATTTGGAATTGAAGGGACCATGTGCACATGTCTGAACAACAGACCCAACAAAAGTAATGTGAATGTTAGATTGTATGATATTCCTAAAGTCTAAAAGGCGCACCAAAAGCCCTTCAAAAAGCAAGGATAAAAATATAACCACAATCGACGGCCCTTATCGCATCTCTTATTTGACTTCAAAACTTCTATCCGTGGCAAAGGCGGTCAGGATCTTCTCAGCATCTTTCGCCGTCGGATCCACGTGCGACGGCATGCAGAGAAACTCAGAAAGAATCCGAGCTTCCGGCGATGATCAGGCTGGCATTGTCTGAAAGCTTTTTCCTCTTCAATTAGTTGCGAAGTTCTAACATGGTTTCAAAAACGGCTGGAAATGTCTTCCATTTTTGGTGCCAAAGCATGCAGCGACAAAACATCTGGTTCTGTTTTCAATTTGGTACTTGAGAATCTGGCAAGCTATGTCCGGTAACTTCAAGCAACGGAAAACATCCTTACGAAGCTTTTTTGTAGTTCTTGAGAACTTAAATGTGAAAGGATAGACGGTTATATAAACGACAGAGTTACTGAGATCATAATGCTGCTAAGCATTGTTTGAAACAGAGTTCTCAAGGCATAAAGAAATGAACTGATGGGTCCGAGTATACATTGCAACACTCCGGAAGTCGCGTAATGCATTTTTGGCGCCGGAGCAGAGATCTTTCTTAAGCCGAGCTACATGGATGCCGGAAAGCTGTTAGATGCATAGTACATGAGGTTTCGGAAAGAACGGGCTCTTCTTTTTTTGTTTGAGTCGTTATAACAATGCCTCTGATCAGGTATGAGGTGAGAAGTGAATACCGTCTTGCCAATCCAGAGCTTTTTCAAGCAGTGCCGAAGGATGAGCCGGATGCATTATTGGAAGCTGTGGCTATGGCAGGCCTTGTGGGTATCGTCCGTCAGCTTGGTGACCTTGCAGAGTATGTTTCTTACTGTGTTCTGTATATCCTCCTTTTTATACATTATGAAAATAAACATGGATGCAACTAGAACTTTAAACTTGCACCGTTTAACAGGAAATGAAACAAACAAGAAACGTGTTTGATTGAATAGAGATAAACATTTTTATCAGTGTTCATATTTGGGGATTGAATAGGACATGTATATGTTTTTATCAAATTTCACAGTGGAATAAATGACGTGGACTTTAATGATAAGGATATGGTAGAAGCAGAAAACAGTTTAAGGAGACAAGATCGTGCACTGCCTTTTCAAATCTGGTGTCCAAGATTTCCTCAAAGTAGAGCTTCTATGTCTTATGTTTTTAATGTTTATACACTGCCTTATAGAATTTTGATGAAGGTTGATTTTATTGAATGTACTCAAAAAACCTAAATTTTTGCTAAGAAGCTAACTCATGTATACTACACACTAGGCTTGCAGCAGAGATATTCCATGACTTGCATGAAGAGGCTAAGGCTGTTTCCTGTAGAAGCTTAGACCTTCTGTCGAGAGTGCAGAAAGTTGAGGTCAAGTTGCCTGCCCTGGAGCGATGTTTGCTCTCAAAATCAAATCAACTACGTTTCATTTTATCTAAGGGTAAGGGTAAGGAAACTAGATGCCTATGATGGTGAGCATTTCTTGGAAGCAAGAAATGACTAAAAACTATACTCTTGAATAGGTGCCGCTTGGCATGCAAAAATAGACATTCCACACAACCATTTCAGTCAAGGAGACTTACCAAATTTCATTGAGAAGTTATATGAAGAATGCAGAGAGCCCCCCATGCTATCTCTTCTTGATAAGTAAGTGCACATCAAGTATTGTAAAGTGTGGTTGAAATTCTGATTAATGTTTCCGAGCCAATTAAAGCCACACGTAATTTTCTTGCGAACATTCTACAGGTTTGATGCTGCCGGCCCTGGTGCATGTTTCAAAAGATACTCAGATCCATCCTTTATAAGGACACAGTGGGCTGATTTAGAACTTTTAAAGGCCAAAAGAGATCAGAGGGATAAGAGAGTACGCCTGGAGAAGGTAAACTAACAAATTTTTAGATAATAACCAGCCCTAAAAAAGAATTATTTAGCTCACATCAGTAGAAAAGTATTTCAATGTCATAGTCTTTGGCTCCTGAAATGTTTTACGGAGTCTGCGTGGTCATCTCTTCTTCACTTAATGTTTTTGTGGCAGAAGTGAACCGTTATTCCTTGTAATGACATCTATGTTACAGACGGTCCAGTTAAGTCCTTTTCGAACATAATAGTATCAATGCAGGTTTATGCTTGTTTTTCTTCTATGGCTTCTGGTGAACATTCTTGCTTTGGATTCGAAAACGATTATGGTGGCAGCAAACTGATTCCCAAGCAGTCGATCTAGCATATAACAACATAAGTTCCCATTTTCACGTTGTCCATTGTTTGTGATTGAAGTAACATACATACGAATCAATTATTTGTTGCCATGGACAGCTGACCGTTGGTCGAAGTGTATGGGCTTTTATATATTTGTATTGGATAATTGCATTCGAGTGGTTGCAGTACTCATAATTGGTGGTCTGGTCAAATTGCAAACCACCAGGTCCAAGTTGCCAGTTGTTCATAGCGCGGTACTTATCAAGAATAGTGATCGCTCTTGATCTCATCATCCTATTTATTGTGGAACTATGTCCATAAGTGCACCAAATTTATGCATAAGCATTTTTTATCTTCGCATTTGTTGCTCCTGTTACAGACCAATCTGTTGTGTAAGTCTTTATAACTATCCACAGCAGGGAAGGACGAAGGGAGCATGCTTTGTCCTTATACCATCATACCTTTTGAGTTTATAGATTTCCCTTCCTTCAGAAAAGCTTTCCACATTTCTGGCCTTGGGTACCTTGATGCCCTACATGACTAAAGGTTTTTAGAGCTAGGATCCACAGTCTTCTTATAGTGTCACTATTCATTAAATAGAATTGTTTGTGCTTACTAAAACAAGTCTCATGACAAGGAAGCATAAACCCGTCAGATCCATTTCTGATTTGGATGTGGGTTTATATTTTTTTACTGAGAAAGAGGAACTATGTTTGGTAATGGACTAATGAGAGTAAACATGTGGAGAATCTCGTATCAGAAACCTAAATGCCTAGTATAGGAGAAATATGGAGTATATAGATTTTCTATGTAAAACATGGTTTACTTGTCCCTATACCCATATTTGTTACCTATTGCAATTTACTGGCACTTGTCCCAGTCAGAGTTTGTCATTCCTTATTACCGGTCCTCAACCACAAGCACATTCTCCGTTCTGGTTCAGTACATTGTCTTATCAAATTTAGCATTTTGATATGAATCTATAGAGAAAATTATATAATGACAGTTATCCTTCACTTGCTGAGACATTTAAAAACAATGCGTTTTCTTATGCCTCACATTAGACAACCTCTGAATTATACATGGGGGATTGATTTGTTGCATCCTGATGTGTACTATAGGGCCATGTGGCCACCAGTTTAGCATTGGTATGATGTAATGTTAAACCAGGTTGATTACTTGGGCATATTGGTAAGGAATTCTTGAAATCTTTTAAATACATTTCTGCAGAAACAGGGGAAGTGGCCGAAACATGTCAATGTACAAGAATTGTCAATCACTAGGTAATTGTTTCTTGACATGCATTTTTAAGTTATGCTGGGTAGTGAAATTCATCATGCCTATGATTTTATGCCTAACAATCATTCAAAATACGCTCCTTTTTTTGCTGCTATTAGATGTGAACTATAAGCATGATCATCTAGAAGTAAAAAGCAGAATTCTTATGAGGACAACTATACATAATGAGTTCCAGTGATTTTAATTGCAGGATATCAAATCCTTTATTTTCTGAGAATGGAGATAATACTAAAAAGCAATCTCAACATAAAGCGAAAAGGAGATTTCCATCCCTTTCTCCAGTGTCGAAGAGTACAAAAAAGCTATTGTTGGAAAAAAGGAAAACATCCCTGCCAACAAAGGCGATTGTTGGCACCAAAAACTCTATCGAGCTTTATGATAATGAAACTCTAAGGATCAGTGCAGCAGAGATCGAAGCAAGAAATATGTTGGGAGAGTATTTGATTTCGCGAAATTTGAGGGATAAATCGAACCTTCTGTTAGAACCCCTTCCTAGGATGGACAAGTGCAATGGTATACTAAATCCAGTGGACTTGAAGATGAAGCTCAACTCTTTGATCAGTAATGGTTACAGGAAAGATAATGACTTTGAAACTCAAACTAAGCCAAGGAATCAGTTGATTAAATACAGCGGTGTAGTTAAGGATCAAGTCCCAAAATTACCCCGTGAAGATTTGAGGCCTGATACAGCTTCATGTGCTTCAGCCCTCGTTTTAGTTGAGCCTGCCAGTGAGAGCATAAAACATGCTGACAGTGATTCTCCACCCATTAGGATTGTTAAAGAATGTGGTGCCGTAAAGTGCAGTGGTGAAACTAAGTGTGAACCACTATCTAGTCCCACATCCGTTATTCAGACTGAGATTATAGATGATTCTACATCTGACAGCTTACTGGAGCCTTCTCATTCTCTTACTGAATTTCCAAAATTGGCGGACTCCACGACAGATCAAAATGGAGATATTCTTATTGATTTTAATAGGTCTTTTAGTCCATCATCAGAGTCACTCCAATCATTTGAGCTTGCAACGAACTCACCTTTTGCTGAAATAGAGCTACAGTCAGGTTCATCAGGCCCAGGATCCCCTGACTTGTCCCCACCTTCCCCTGTTTTTAGTTTGCTTCACTCTCCTATGTCTTCCATGCAGCACGGCAATGGAGTTTCACCAGAGCTGAGGACAAGTTTTTTTGATATGAATTTAAGTCCTGGATCACCTACATTAGGTGCTAGATTTTCACCTCTTTGCACCTTGCAAGAGATGCCTCCACCACCCCCAATGCCTCCTCTCAAATGGCGGAGCGAATGTGTGAAGACCAGTCATGTTACAGTACCAACCCCTCCTCCCATAGTGAGATCTGGAAAAAGCATTAATGTTTCAGGGGGAGTGCCTTCTTCAAAGTTACCTTTGCAGGAAAAAAATGTCAATAGAGGACGTGATATGTTAATGCAAGCTATAACAGCTCATGATAAAGCAAAGGTAAGCATCTAAGTTATTGTGAACTGTTGTAAAACTCTGGTTTAACATCATAATATTCAGTTGAAAAACGTCACATCTCATATTCAACACGTAACCACGAAACCCTTGGACACTAGGGAGGCTTTGCTTGAACAGATACGCAGTAAGGTATGTATATAAGTGTACAATTTCTAATGATTAATTTGCAGCAATCTTATTCTTTAGAACTCAGTCATTCAGCCTTAAACGTACCCCCATTGTGAAGCATGGAACCCCTCCTCGTCCCAAGACTAATATCAATGTTGCTGCCATTTTAGAGAAAGCAAATGCCATACGCCAGGTAATTAGGCTCTTATAATGTCTCTACCAACTTTGAGATTTTTGTTTTCTGACATTCCTTAAACAGGCCTGCAATGGAGGTGAAGAGGAAGGCGCCGACTGGGCTGATTAATGCGCTTGTGTGAAAAAGACTGTATTTTTCAAGAACATATAAGATGTCTGTTGTAATTAGAAGCATACATGACTTTGTGATCGAACTGGATCACAAGCCGGTTTTTTTTTTTGTACATTACATGCAAATCCCCTGATTCTGTGCAATTGCTCATATCGTCTTACCAGTTATAAGGTTGTGTTATGAACCAGAGTTACACATCTCAAAAGAACATCTTTGGGGAACATTAAATCATCTCTCAGCAGAATGATTCGAGCCAGAGGCACAAGGCTTTAAATTTGCACTTTCATGCAGTCTTTTAAAAGCCAAGATTGATGGTTATAGCTAAATATGCAAATATGCAA
Source organism: Isoetes taiwanensis (assembly GCA_021234155.1). Lineage (NCBI taxonomy): Eukaryota > Viridiplantae > Streptophyta > Lycopodiopsida > Isoetales > Isoetaceae > Isoetes > Isoetes taiwanensis. The sequence continues at coordinate 15,903,647 of JAJEKV010000021.1, read as the reverse complement.
ATAGCATTGATGGCAAAGGCATTTCAGATGATGGATGAAAGGCAGTATGCTTTTATACCCTTTCTAGAACTTCTAGCAGAGACACCAGATGTCTGCAGGGACAGCATTGAACTTAAGAGCACAAAGTTGTCTCCGAAGTTAGAGAACATTGAATCACATCAGCAGAATATCTGAAGCCAAAGGACTTTAAAGGTGACAATAGTGGTTAAGTGGGCACCTTTGAACTTTGCAGCTAGTGGCTTTTTATCTCAATCTCTGTCTTGCTTGCAAGTCTATGAACTATAGGTTGTTCCTGAAAAACAAATGGTTTTGTCAATACACAATTGTACAGATAAGATATGCATTTCCATTGAGCATGTGTCATGGGGAGCTCAGAGCACATTATGTCATAAATGGGCTTATAATGGCATAATGGACGAGCATGGGTTCACTGGACTCGCCTATTTGGTGCAAAGGGGACGTGACTCCCTTAATCTAATTTTACAAAAGCACCACGAATAGGGGGGAGTCTCCATATTTCGTGCACTTAATGGGATGGAGCAAAAAACACAGGCCAAGCTTCGTCCAAGTGGCAAGTTTCCAGAACCATTAGAAAGTTGGCAAGCAAGGCTCCAAGTGGATGTCGTAAAGCCGGCAAATGGATCTCCATCGTTAAATCTGGAGCCCTCCAAACATAACTAAGTTCAGGGTCCATCGATGCTCCTGCCATGGCCATCAAACATGACTCCAAAAGCCATCAAGCGTGCAGTAAAATGCCATCAACTGCCATCCAATCCTCTAAAAATGCTTGTTTGCAATCCATCAACTGCCATCCAATCCTCTAAAAATGCTTGTTTGCAATTCTTAATTGGTGTGACGACCATATGGATATTCGTGTCATACGAATATTATACTCGTATGTATAAAAGATGGTCGTTACACGAATGCAAAAGGGCAGTTACACAAAACAAGATTTGAACTTGCAACCTTCTAATTGCAAGTCACACACCTTTACGAAATGCACTCCTCATACTTGTTGAAAACATTCTCTCATGTCTTTTTCATATGTGAGGATGTTTCCAAGAGGTTCTAGAATATTCTAGAACCTATATGCATGCGTGACACTTGGCATGATCTCATCCGAGGCTATCAGAGCCTAAGTTTAGCATGCCAGATAAGTTTGACGGCTCTCGGTCCAAGCCTCGTGGTTTTTTGAATCAGATCAGGCATAGATATCCCACGGCCCAGGAACAAGTTGTGCTGATTGGTTCTCTTCTCACAGGGCCAGCTCTAAGTTGATTTGCTCTCTTATTAGAGAAAGAAACCCCAGAGTTGCAAGATTTTGCAGCTTTCACTGTAGAGCTCGAGGCATGCTTTGGAGACACCGATCGTCAGCGCACATCAGTCACAAAACTTTGCAATCTAAGGCGAGGGTCTTGTCTATCTTTAGTGTATGCATTGCAATTTCGTCAAATTGTTGTAGATACAGCCTGGGATGATGTTGCACTTCGAGATTGTTTTCGAAGTGGGTTACGTGAGGATGTCAAAGATATGTTGTTGTCTATGAAGGACCCCTCAAACTTTGGAAGAAGCCATCGAATTTGCAGTTCAACGTGATAATCGGCTCTTCGAACGTAGGCAAGAGAGACATATTCAAGTTTTCCCAATCATACAAGCGCCTATAGCTATGCCTGCCCCGGTCTCATCTGTAGAATCCTGCAGATCCGGACCTGAGCCTATGCAGATTGATGGGCAGTTCGAGGACCTTTATCTTCTTGAAGCAGCATGAGAGAGGCTAATCTTTGCCTCTACCGTGGAGAAGCTGGTCATATTGCTCGTGGATGCCCTGTGAAGAGCCCAAATCAGTCGAAAAACTTCAGGGTCCGATTCGAGTAGTAGGATTCTCTTGTCTGTTGGCCGCCTTTTCTCAGACTTCTTCCATACTTCTTGACACGTTTGTTCCATCGGATAAGGTCAGCAAGGCACTTTTCGTCTCTATATAATTGGAATCAGAGGTTAGAATGTTGAAAGCGTTAGCGCAACTCGATTGTGGTGCAAATGCTTGCTTTAAGTGCATTCGCCAATAAGCACGCCATCCCTATAAGCAAGGTTGAGCATCTTAGTTCTGTTAGTGTGATTGATGGACATGAGATCTCCTCAGGTGCAGTCAAAGAATGTATTGCGCCTCTTCAGGTTTTGTTCGAGGGAGCTTCTTGTAGCATTTTCTTCAATCTTATCGCTAGCCCACATGCATCAATAGTCTTGGGTTTGCCCTGGCTCGAGCTACATAATCCATAAATTGATTGGCATACTAGATCATTTCGATTTGCTGGTTCTAGCTCTAGTTCCAGTACATCTGCAGTTCAGGTTGATGCACCAACATCGACTTCAGTCCGCGCAGTATCGTGGGCTCCTAATTTCGTCCTTGTTGTTCTTGTTTCTGCTCCATGTTCTGATTCGACTCTTGTCTCCACTCCAGTTCATGCCCCAGATTCTGACCATGCAGTATCTGCAATCCAGATTCATCCATCGACTAGTTCTGCACCGATGAAGTCTGCCCCAATACTCCCAGATAAATATGGTGCCTTCTCTGATGTTTTTGACAAAGTCAAGGCCAGCAAGCTTCTAGAGCATCGTCCATATAATTGTTCTATTGATTTGCACCTTGAGACAATGTCCCCATATGGTCCGATGTATGGTCTATCTCCCGCTAAGTTGAAGAGAATGATTGTTCTATTGATTTTCACCTTGAGACAATGTCCCCATATGGCCCGATGTATGGTCTATCTCCCGGGATTATATTGAAGAGAATCTAGCCACTGGTTTCATTCGACATTCTCAGTCCCCTGCCAGAGCGCCTATCTTCTTCGTCAAAAAGAAGGGTGATTCTCTGGGTTTGGTCGTTGATTATCGTGGCCTCAATAAAATTACAGCGCCAAATCGATATCCGCTTCCTCTGATCCCAGAGTTATTGGAGCGACTCCAAGGTGCGCGTTATTTTATGAAGATTGATCTTCGGGGTGCCTATAATTTTATCCGGATCACAGTTATGTCGTTTAAGCTTATCAATGCTCTAACAATATTCCACCATATGGCGACTAATGCCTTCCCGAAGTTCTTTGACACTTTTGTTATCATCTATTTGGATGGTATTCTTATTTATTCTAAGACTCTCGAAGAACATGAGAGGCATGCTCGACAGGTCCTTCAGAAGCTTCGTGAGCATGGGTTATATATGCCAAACTTGAGAAGTGTCAGTTCGAGCAGGATAATGTGGAGTTCCTTTTCATATCACTCCACATGGAGTCTCTATGGATCTCGAAAAGAATAGCACTGACACCTTCATCTATTCAAGATGTTCAGTGTTTTCTTGGGTTTGCCAATTTCTATCGGCATTTCATTCGGGATTATTCGGAGATTGCCTTCCTTTGACACGCCTCACGGTTAAGGACGTGTCATTCAGGAGTGTGAAAGTGGAATCTGCTTTCATTATTCTGAAGCATACTTTTATCACGGCATCAGTTGTTGCTCATACAGATCCTTTGCGCCCATATGTTGTCAAAACAGATGCTTCTGATTTTGCTCTTGGTGGTATCCTATCATAGGAGGGGGGTGACCATAAATTGCATCCGATCGCCTATCACTGCAAAAGTTTCAGACTGCTGAAATCAATTATTCCATTTATGACAAGAAGTTGTTGGCGATAGTCGATTCTTTCGAGGAGTGGAGATGTTTTCTGGCGGGATCTCCTTATAAGGTCGCAGTCTATACAGATCATCAAAATCTAGAATATTTTCAGTCTGCTCGAGTGTTCAACTGTTGCCAGGCGGTGGCATACTCAAGTGTTATCCTGCATTGATTTCGTAATCAAGTACTATCCTAAACCCCTCCAAGGGAAGCCTGATGCCTTGTCTTGATGCTCCTACCTTGAGCCCAAGCCAAGTGATCCTGCATTTGATCAGCAATCACAGGTTATTCGAGGGCCTGATTGATTCCGGCTTATGGCCCTCACTTTATTCGAGAGGCCTTATGATACGGCCTTGTTGGAGTCTGCTCGGGCATCTCTGCCCTCCGATCTATTGGCTCAAGATGTATTCTCACACCTTAGCTCTGCATTATCTTCTCAGCAAATGCGATCAGACTATGATCGATTTGAGATTCGCGATGGATTCCTGTTCTGTGATGGGTTTCTCTATGTGCCAGATGGTGCTTCGAGGCTTCGAGTTCTCCAGGCTTGCCATGATTCATCTATGGAGTAACCAAGACTCTTGAACTTATTATTCGAGAGTATTGGTGGCCTGGGCTGCGTCGCTCTATCGAAGCTTTTATTCGATCCTGTGACATCTACTGTCGAGTGAAGATTCCGAGACATCTTCCTCATGGCCTTCTTCAGCCACTGCCAGTTCCAGATGGACCTTGGAGGCTCATTTTATTCCCTGCAACATCACCATCACCAGTGAGGGAACAACTGATCTTCTTCTTCGCGAAGTAATCAGACTTTATGGATTGCCAGGCACTATCGTCAGTGACCGTGGACCTCAGTTTGTCGCAGGTTTTTGGAAGCGGCTTTTGGAATTATTGCATATCGACCGCTCATTGATATCCGGTCATCATCTAGAAAGTAATGGGAAAGCAGAGTGTACTATTCAGACACTGGAGCAATATTTAAGGTGCTTCATCAGTTATCAATAGGATGATTGGGTTGATTATCTTCCATTAGCTGAGTTTGCCTATAATAACTCAGTACATGCTTCCAATGGCCAGACTCCGTTCTTTCTGAACTCTGGTCAGCATCCTCATTGGTCCCTTAGTATCGCTGACGGTGACTCTCCCAACCCTAGTGTCGAATCTCGACTTGAGAAACTCTAGGCTCTTCAATCAGATCTCCAGCATCATCTTTGACCGAGCACAGAAATGCTATTGGCATTATGCCAATTTGCCTCAGCAGGAAGCTCCTAAATTTCACGTTGGTGACCTTGTCTGGCTTCTTCATAGGAACCTCCCTACCTCACATCCCTGCAACAAGCTTGACTATCGTCGCCTTGGTCCTTACCGGATCACGGCCCGGATCAGTGATATGGCATGCCGGGTCGAGCTCCCTCTAGTCGTTCGTCTCCATCTAGTATTTCATGTTGCTTTATTGGAGCCCTACACAGTTAATACTTTCCCGGATCGCGTTCCTCTACCACCACCACCAGTGGAAATTGATGATCATGAGGAGTTCGAGGTACGAGAGATTCTGGACTTCAAGTTTCTTCATCGACGATTGTATTACTTTGTCGATTGGGAAGGTTACTCACTAAGTGATAGAACCCGAGAGCCTGCCAAAAATCTGTCTAATGCTCTTGATAAAATTGTCGAGTTTCACTGATGTTACCCAGATAAGCCAAGTTTGAGTACTCTGGCCCTAGCTCCAAGGATTCATCGCCGTCGTAGGAGGGGGATGGTGTGACGACCATATGGATATTCGTATGATATGAATATTATACCCGTATGTACAAAAGATGATCGTCATACGAATGCAAAAGAATAGTTGCACAAGATAAGATTTGAACTTGCAACCTTCTAGTTGCAAGTCACATACCTTTGCCAAGTGCACTAACAATACTTATAAAAAGTATTTCTTTACGTCTTTCTCATATGCGGGGATGCTTCCAAGAATGCACGCGTGAAACTTGGCGTGATCTCATCCATTAAAGTGGCATGATCCTGACCGTTGTCTGCTATCTTGAAGTGGCACATCCTTCTTGTCGAACCATTCCAGTTCCACGCCAGTATTAAGCCTTCTAGGCATCTGTCTCGTGTTTCTGCTCGCTTTCGGGCCATTGTACTCTTGATTCTTGTTCAAATATTAGATTCTTTGCCGATTTTGGTGTATTTCTTGTGTATTTTCTATGTATTTTTCTTGTTTTTGCATAGGCTCATGATAATTATGCGATTTAAGCTATTAATCATGCATCTATTTCTTGTTTTGTTCCTAAAGACAAGACCATTTGCTGGCAGAATGCAAACCTCGAGCTAATTGATTTGTTTTTCAGATTGAATTGCGCAGCATAAACATTCTAAAATTCTGAATTCTGAAACAACATGATTATAAGCTTAAAGCATTTACACAGTCTGTGCATAAATATTTGAGTATAACAACAGTTTAAAAGGGAACTCGAGATGATTTTCATCACCAAAGACTACCATTAGATTGCTCCAAACTACTCCAAGATGTTGAATGACTTATCATAATGTTTTCAGAAAATTGATGATCATAAACTACGAAGGAAAACTCTTGGATTACAAGTGAAGGCAGTCAAGTGAATACACAAAAACCACATGGATGTGACCTCAACCTTGTTTGAAACCCCAACCAATCTGCAGCAACAAATAGGCGAGATAAATATCTTCTTATTATTACGAGTGAGTAATCTTGTGTTTCAGAATCAAATCCATTGATGTCATCTAACTCTAGGGAAAGACAAGGAACGTGTTCCTGCAATGACAATAAAATAAAATTAGCCAAAATGGAAGAGTTTCTTATAAGTGTGGATGCATCATTCGCCCGATCTTTGCAGCCTTCCACAACCTGGCTGCTTCCTCTTCTATATCCTTTACTCTGTCCAACACATCTCTGTCTACTCTAAAGTCTGCCATGCCTCTAATTATCCTCGCCTTGTGTATGTATTGATGTTCATCATCTGTTGGGCCAGTGTGCATGTTTACATAATCTATCCAACCTTGAGTGTCCATTCTGAGTTGGCTGCCTACTTGTGCAACAGCCCCTTGACCTGCTTGCAAATCTCATTGCTCCAATGGTGCCACTATTTGTCCAAGTCTACATTGGCTTGCATATTGGGATGTGGCCATCAATTGACACTCTGCATGCTTGATTATGATCTTCAGAGCATATATGGGTATCCTCAACACTACAGCCAACTAAGGGTGATCCTGGAACTAAATCACTATCTTCTATTGGCTGACTATCAACATACATGTCAGGTGTTATATAATCTTTGTCAGCAGCATCATGCTCCTGATACAAGTTCGGCATGATTTGGGAACTAAAGACATGGTTATCATATGCAAGATGCTCTTCAAATTGAGCATGATATTCTTCAAGTTGAGCATCAGAAATAAGAGATAGTGGCAGTAGACCTTGCCGAGCTCTTAACTTATTTTTTACATCTAATCTTCTTCTCCTTGCATCCAAGTCAAGAGGCCTTTGCTTCCTAAATATTTCAGCCACTCTAGATCTACCTTTAGGGTAGAGAACATGTCTCAATTTTCAAGTGCTTTGCTTTCCTTTAGTTCCCTCTCTCTCCCACAATTTGAATTGGGCGTTCCCTCTCTAATGCAAGATGAAAAGCAAAAATACATGAATTCTATGGGTTGTGTGGTTACCTGAATACGTTTAATCCTTGCATTATTTCAATGGTTTTGCTCGAATGCTCAAGAAGGAGCTGTCATCTGTAGAAGATGGCAGAGTTTTGGCGGGTGAAGATGCACGCTGAATAGGATGGAGATGCACGATTAGAGTAAAGAGGTGCACGCTCAATGGAGAATGGATGGGCGTAAGGCATTTGATTCATGATAGTGGAGTGCCTCGACATACACAGAGAATAGGCTTTTTGGGGCCTTTTGGGACGGAAAAAAAGGGGGTGGATAATGGTAAAAAGCATGGATTATGAGCCCCACAACATGCTATATATTTCATGTTATTTCTAGGTTTTGTATGACTTTCTCTATAGTTGATGTCTTTATGGTGAATTTGGGACACTTGGATTGTGAAAGACTCCATGGAATCTTCCACATCCAAGGCCATCATATTTTCTTTTGTAAAATTTTTTGCACAAACTAGTGCTGCCAAAAAACCATTGTCTTCTCCTCTTCATTGAAAATTTATATTAAGAATTCTATGAGGAATTCTTGTCACAAGCAAGAAAGACTTATCTTCATCACACTACATAGGCCACAAATAGAAACACCATGAGCTTCATCCACGTAAATAGAATCATTGAAACAAAAAGCCAATCCAAAGGCCATCATGTTTTTCACCCGTAAAAATAGGCTCCTTCACATACTGCCTTCGGATCTAACAAGCTCGTACCATGTGGCAGATCTATTATTGTGGAATGTTAACAGACTGCAATCATTCTTCTCCAGGGCTTTTCCCTTCAAATTTACTTGCATCTAATGTTCTACCATGTAGTATGGAGCGTTTACCCTGAACTCTCCTCGTGCATTCCGAGGCGCATAATGTGAAGTTCACCAGTTTCCATATTACAAGAAACTTTCTTTAGGCAACATTCCTGGCTGCCCAAAGGAACATCCACTTTCTTGTATACAAGAACAATTTAAGCTCGAGCCTAAAAACGATTGCAGAACTCTAATGTATATATAGATTTGAGCAGTAAGCTTTCATCAATTCCTTCCAAACTTGCATCTCGACATCTCTTTTGCGAGATTAAAATTCCTCCACTCTTGAGCAATAAGCTTTCTATGTGTGGCTTCCAGCAGAATCCTGACCACTATTTTAAACCCTCGAAAAAAAATATGCTTTCTATTATGAATCCAGGTGTCCAGCATCATCAATGTATTGTTCTGCATATGAATACTTGACAAAATCATAGAGAATCTTAGCTTATTTCTATACAGTTTCTAATCGCGGGCACATTATCACACGACTGTCTTATCGAATAGGAGTATGCCACTTAAGCGAAAGAGGGTGAAATTGTTTTCACACTATTAGAAATAAGACATGTCTTTTTTAGATTTGAATAGATTCGATAAGAGAAATGGAGACCGGGGGACTTCTCCTGCCATAAAATAAAACATCATTTATTGATCGATCGTATTCAAAATAATAGGCGGTCTTATTTTGTGATGGTTTTCACACTAACGTTTGTTAGTATCTCATTTGTATAAGTATGCAAAATGCACCATGCATATGAAAGCAATTTCTGCTTGTGTATCTTATTTTTTGCCTTGGAGTCACAAATGATGTCTTATATGAAATGGGACAGCTATATTTTAAGACATGGACGCATCGTAGGAGATTTAGATAAATCAAATCTTGTTGGGAAAATTTGATCCTGATGTAACAAGGTGCCCTTGAGGATATGTTTGCATATTCTTTAATGTATAGTGCTCTAAACTAGAAATAAATTTAATAAGGTCTTGCACAATTTTATGGCCTTCAAGTTTATCAGACCTTAAGACATAGACTTTCTATCATGATTTTGACCTTTGCAAGAACAACCACCACCATTTATATTTTATTTATATTTATAACTTATGTTCCTTTGTACGTCCATAACATTGATGAGCAAAAGTTAGGTAGTCAACAATTCAAACAGGACTCCACACTTGTCTAGATTTTGATCATACCAAGATGCAATGACAAGAATTCAAATGTGTGCATATGAAGCACATGATTTTTGACTAAATGCTACACATACAAGTTAAAATGCTTCCATTCGTTCATAGAGAAGTGATCATGGAATTTGCTTAACTGTAAAAAAAAGGGTTAAATAGTGAGAAGAAATAAATGGCAATTCTCAATGCTCTTTTATGGAAACATTTTCACTTTATAAAAGCCTTGCAAGAATAAGGGAGTCCCAAATATCAGTACAAATATATCCTTCTACTTTGATCTATTTGTATCCTCCCATATTCACTTATTATAACTAGCAGAAGTTGATGTGCATACTGTTCAACCAAACAACCTGTGTAATCACGTCACCAGCAACAAAATCATCAGCGTCTAGAAACCTTTTCAAATAAAATGAGCAAATGAATTTCTGACACGTAAAGTTTTAAAAGTTTTGTGTATAAAATGCTTATAATGCATACATATACTCAGCTTCCTTGTAATCCTTTTGATTTGAACATGTATTTGGCATTATGTACAACTGTCAGGGAATTACCTTTTATTCATGATGTATTTTAGTGCTTTGTTCCAGAAGCCGTTAGACCCATTAGTGCTGCAGGTAATCACTCTAGAAGCCATTGCCACTTTATCGCATAAAGAGCATATCAGTTTGCAAAATTCATGTTCTTAGAAGTATTCCAACTTTCCACATACATGTCTAGTTGAAATAGATGAGCATATAAGTCTATAGGCTATGGGCCAGGCTCCCTTGTTTAACATTAGATACTTGTCCTGAATGTTTTCCTTGTCTTCCCATGGTTGGAATCTTAACATCTGATATAAACAAGCCAAAAAATTAATTAGTATACCAAGTAAAGGAGGAGGAAAATATATCAGGTTCTTTATTTACTGTCTTCCAGTTCAAACTGGTGGAGTTATGCAGAAAACCTATTTGCTCATCATTCGATTTCACACATCGTAGCATGCCAAATGAAAGGACAGTTGCCAAGTGATGCGAAAAAAGCTTTTAACCTGCACAGAACATCAAAGCATGCACCGAATTCGCAAGGCGTAAAGCATGCACTGAATTCGTAAGCTAGTTGTTTGTTGTTAAATTAATAGCGTACGAAGAATGGCATTTAAACTGAAGTACAGGACCTGGCTAGCAAGAGCTTTTGATATCAATCTGCTTATTGAAGTGCCCATGGCATTGCAGCAAAAGACATGCCATAGAACTTAGAAATACCTGAAAGAAGCAAACATATTAAATTTCCACCTTTGACTTTTGCATCATTGAGCAGCCTAAACGCATAATAACCGGACCAAATCCCCGGGATCAGAATCAACTTAAACCAAGATCTGCAAGAAACAACATGCGGTGTACAAAGAAGATAGATTTTACATCTCTTGACAAATACTGACCTCTTGTGCCATAACAAAAGCATTTTCAAAGGATCTTCTACCGCTTTAAAATACCGTGCTTATACAGCAAATGCCCAGCAGAGTCAAAACCTATCCAAAAAAGTCCTTTGCATTATCCAAAGAAGATCAGTTATGTTAGGTATAACCCATGCAAAAAACTATCATATCTTCAATATATCCTCAAATGCTCAAAAAAAGATTTTGTTCGTCCAAAAATGAAATGCATATAATTCTAGGAATCATTGTTGTTAGTACATCTGCTGTTAATATCTGCGGGAAAATCTGCAGTCCATGTGCCATACTCTATGCAAGTTGATGGAAGATTTTTTCCATCTATCAAGAATCAAGTCTTGTGGCAAGTCGTGATTTAGAACTGTGGCAAATTGATCAGGTCCAGGGCAAAGGCCATAGGTTCAAAGTGCAAGGAATGCTGAGCTAGAAGGGTCTGAATGAAGATGGAGGCCAAGCAAATCGGTGAAAATAGCAAGGCAGAAACAAATCAAAATCAACAACACAAAAAGGGGAAATGGTTCGTGCACAGGGGATCAATCTGTCGACATGCCAGTCAGTATGCAGGGTCGGATTGCCTAGCTTTGCAGATCTGCTTGCGTCACCACATCTTCATCTCCAAGCACCGGTTATCTGGTTTCCAGAGTGGCTGCCCAACAACAGCGGCCACTGCAAGTTTACACCCAATAGTAAGTTTGGAACAATCATTGGCATATTCCTAGCATATACTGGCATATAACTGGAATATGCCATAAACCCACATGGACAAGGGCTCGCCCCTCTAGGGGCAACCCAAAAAGGTCATAGTATTACAACAAAAGACATAGGTGAATATAGTTATAGCCCAAATATCTAGTATCTTATTGGATATATGCCGCAAATGCTAAATACTGTGGCCATAGTTGTAGCCCAAATATCTTATCTAATCTTCCAATCCTCTTGTGGCATATATGCCACCACAAATGTGAAACTCATTTATTAATATTTTTACTCGTGCATATATTTTAGATTCAAAGTTTTGCAAATCATGCAAATGAACCTAAAAAACTTTGAATCTAAAATATATGCAAAACATAAAAAACGAATACGGAGGCGAGAATGCATGATTTAAAATTGTCCTTTCACAAGTGTTATAATGAACTCCTTTCTCTTAAATGTTGGCATTGCTCTTCAACCAGATAGAAACAGTGTAAAGTCTATAAAGCATCCCTTTGGTGCATATGCGTTCTAAAATAGCTATTCTGCCAGTCTATGATTTATCCCGAAGCCAAGTAAAAGATGTGTTTTGGAGAACAAGGATTATCCAGGTAATTGTATTTATCTTTAAATGTTAATCATTTAACCTTTTCGTTTTTTATGTTCATGCAAATCATGCCAATGAACCTATCTTAACTCGTGGCATCCTTCCTGCAAATTGCAAGCAATTTTCCTTAACATATAGAGAACACTTAAACATGCAACATGCATCGATCATGCGATGTAGAATAAGATAAAAGCAACTTGGGTGCTATTTATAGTGTTCTTTCAAAGGACAATGTTGGGAATGTAAAACACCCAATGCAAGAACAAAAAATCACGAATTACAATTAAAGTAAATGCGATGATTTCTTTTTCCAAGATTTATGTCTGTAGGGCCTACTCAAATTGAAATGCCTTTGCTAAAGCAATTATCCCATGTTTTGGATTTTTTTTTTTTTTTTTTTTTTTTTTTAAGTTCCACTATGTTATATACACTATACACAACAGCAGCAAATAGTGCAACAACTTGAAGTTAAAGGTCATACTTGCCTATTCAAACTGCTAGAAGCTCTTCATGTTTTGCAAAAACAGATCACAAATTGCAAGCATCATTGTTTTATAATAGTTACTCGCATAAAGATTCCTTTTATCATCATATTACACATGAAGTTCCACATTGATGCATGAACATAAAAAACGAAAAGGTTAAATGATTAACATTTAAAGATAAATACAATTACCTGGATAATCCTTGTTCTCCAAAACACATCTTTTACTTGGCTTCGGGATAAATCATAGACTGGCAGAATAGCTATTTTAGAACGCATAATCCTCCTCCAAAAATGCACCAAAGGGATGCTTTATAGACTTTACACTGTTTCTATCTGGTTGAAGAGCAATGCCAGCATTTAAGAGAAAGGAGTTCATTATAACACTTGTGAAAGGACAATTTTAAATCATGCATTCTCGCCTCCGTATTGAGACAGGACGTTGGGCTCGGGAAGCACGAGAGCAAAGGCTTTGCCAGTGTTGCCACCAGGGCGCCATTGAGGATGAATGTCATGCCCTCCAGATCTGCCCAGCGTTTGCCCATATCAGAGAGCAGTATATTCGATTACGAGTGCCTGGCCAACTGTTGCATGAGTTGTTGAATACGGCGTCAGTGGGTTTGTTGGGGTCATACCTCCAGGAGGTTATGGATGCACGGACTCAGTTGTGTCTTCCGGGACGGCAATGAACTGTCCTACACAATTGTACAGCACGTCAGCAGACTTATTACTGCTAAGGTTTTTCCCTCGAAAACCCTTCGGGGCGGGGGTTTTTTAATCCTGTCAGTAATACGTTTGCTGCTCTCTTTTTTGTTTGGGTCCCATAGGCCAGTTGGTCTCCATGGACGCTAAAAATCTATTCTATTCTATTCTATTCTCTTCTAAAATTACCCCTATCTTGCTCTCCAGCTCCTGCAGGTCTCTGACACACGCATGACAGAGATTTTGTATCTCAAACATGAAATCTAAAATAATCGTCAAGCAACTTACATAGATTTCTCTATGAATGTCTATTGAACTGAAAATTCATGTAATTACTCCGTTAATGCTCAACGAATGCTCATTGAAGCTACCATCCATTATCATGCAATAAATGTTGTAGGAATAAGTTGATTAAATAATCTTGAAGTCATGCCAACACTCATGTCTATCTTTATATGCAGTTTAAAAGATCTTACGTTTTGCATGGCACAATCTCCATTGTTCAACATAGCAATGATAGATATTGGGGATTTGCAAAGGAATACTTGCACCCGATTACTATTGAATGAAAACATAAAAGATAAACTTATGTACTTTAAATAACATGAGAACATGAGATGTTACCTATAACGCAACTAATTTCACTTAACAGAGGTCTTTCCCATAGGATATTAGACCTTGCTTAAAGGTCAGCTCAAGACTTTTACTGGCCGATTGGAAGGAGAAAAATATTGTTGTAGTAGAGATAGTATTAATTATGAAACATACTTCTGTGCTGAGATTTTTTTGAGGTCTGCCCTATTCATATTTAAGCTTGAAAAGGTTAGAAACATGGCACTTTCAAGCAATTAAGATAAGATAAAATTTTTAACATTTTTAAGGCAGAAACAAGAAGATAAGGATGAAAAAAGATGCTAAAATGATCAGATCCTTACAAAAAATGGCTGTCAAAACATCAGTCAGGAGGACATGTCCTGCAATATGAATATGATAATGGTGAATGGTGATTGATGCTAAAATATGCAGTTTCAATATCATTATGAATAAAAACCATATCTCAAAGCAACTCCAAAAATGATAAATGTAATAGATGCATACATGGTTTTAAGCATGATGATATTAAGTAGGATAGATGTGCATGGTCCTAAAGCATGTTACATACGAATAGAAGTGTGCAATTTTATGTCTCTTTGTATAGACGTGAGGTCTTACCTAAGAAACGAGATTTATAAAAGATCCACCAATAGAGCATCTTTGCATCAATGCTTAGAGGTCCTTTCTACACGACATGCTGCACATCTTGAAAACAGTGCATAAGCATCAATATAAATGGCATTGAATTTGAACACAAAAGCACTGGTTACAACATTGATTCAAAAAGGCTTACCTTATAAGCCAAGTGGCATGTGCCATGTCATTTTAGAGCAAAGAAAGAAATGCACCTACAAAAACACACTTTAAAATTACTAAACTGTACCTCCACTTTCTGATTTTTTTGCAACCAAGTCTCCTTGTAACCAGGAGAATGCGCTAGCCTGTTGCAGCTTCCCTTGTTAGATTCTGGCCCTGTTAGATTGCCCTGTTAGAAGTCTTCAAGCTTCTGAAAAGGAATTAGGGTGTTAGAGTGCTACCTGCTCCAGCGATTAGCTGCATTCAAACAAGACGAAACCGGATGAAGAACACAAAACAAACGGCCCATCAGGGCAAAAACATGGATTCATCAGAGAATGAGTAGTTGATAAGGAATTTGGCACATGATCTTAAGCAATTGTGATGGATTTGGATGGATTCCATAATAAAAACACATGCATACCCGAAAAACAAAGATCAGAGCCGGCCAAAGTAGATTAGCCATGTACATCCATCGCAGCACCTGGAGATCGAGTGCAAATCCATTGCAAAGTCTTGTCCCGAGCCTCCATTGTGCAGAAAGCAGATGAAATTTGTCAAGAACCCGACTTCAAAATTGATTCGAAGAGCTGGGAACAGGATTCTTTAGGCATCATCCGACAAGTACCAGTTAGCCGGTTTCCAAAGTGGCTGCCCAACAACAGCGGCCACTGCCAGTTTACACCCGATAGTAAGTTTGGAGCAACCATTGCCATATTCTTGGTATATATTGGCATATACCTGGAATATACCATAAACCCACATGGACGAGAGCTTGCCCCCTTGGGGAAACCAAAAAAGATAGCTTTTGGATTTGATACAACGTAATGTTTGTGAAGACAACTTTTGGGTATTTTTATAAAACATCCCAAACGAAATATAAAAGGCTTTTCCCTAGACGAGGAGCCGGAGATGCCCTAGAACTGAAGCTTTCAGCTAATGGCAGTGGCCAGATGTGGCCAGGCACTACGACGTCTTCTTTACTTTGCTCCACAACGCCAATTTGCATCCCTTCTACAGACTTCAAATTCGGACGGCGTACCCAGTAGGCCAAGCCCATCTTGCATTGCTAACAATCTAGCTAAAAAATGGAATGGGAGTGTTGCAGCGGATTGCAGCATATCCACATTGAAGCAGAGGGTGTCGAGGCTTCTTGAGCTTGGGCTAACTGTGGTTGAGCTAGAAACAGTTATCCAGAGATGCCCTTCTATCCTATCACAGCATTTGGAAGAAAAATTGAAAGAGCTTGAGGTTCACATGGATGATGTGGGAAGAAAATTTCTATGTCGCCTTTTGATCCGTTCTCCACACTCTATCCTGCGCAGAGATTCTACGTTTCTCAACTTTCATCTCCTATCTGAATTTGTTTCCAGGTATCGTTTGGAAGAATCTGAATTATATAGAATGTTGCTCAATTCCAGTGGTTGTGTTTTCTTTCCTTCTGAAAGTAAGTTTAAGCGCATAAATGAATTTTTGGAAGAACAGGGAATACAACCTGTGCAACTGAAAAGGATTATTAGAATAAGCCCAGTTTTTTTCAGAAGGTCCTTGGAGTCCTTAAACGAACGAGTAGAATTTTTATCCAGCATTGGCATTGGTCCAAACTCTGGAACCTTTGTGTCAGCATTAATTGTGACATCTACCTGCAGTATGGCAACGTTGGAAGGTAGGTTGAATTATCTATTGAGTTTAGGGCTTTCAAAAAAGGATGTATATTCCATGATCCAGGCGCAGCCACGTATTCTGGGCAGAACGATTGATCACCTTGAAGGAAAGATTAGGTTTATGATAGATGTGATGAAGTATCCTGTAGATACAATCACCACGGCCCCCATCTATTTGCAGTGCAGCTTGGAGGAGAGGATCAAACCGAGGTATAGGGTCATTTCTTTTCTAACAGAGAAAGAGATTTTGAAAAAAAAATATGCCTTGGCAACCCTTATCTCAATGCCCAATCGCATATTCGAGACAAAATTTTTAGCGCTTCATCCTGATGCTGCTGCTGTGTACAAGGGAGAGTATTTCTCTATAGATTGTCTTCCGGA
The DNA here is from genome assembly GCA_021234155.1 of Isoetes taiwanensis. Classification (NCBI taxonomy): domain Eukaryota; kingdom Viridiplantae; phylum Streptophyta; class Lycopodiopsida; order Isoetales; family Isoetaceae; genus Isoetes; species Isoetes taiwanensis. The sequence goes on along the minus strand of JAJEKV010000021.1, from coordinate 15,886,956 downwards.
TTCTCAGCTTAGTTAAGAGGCCACATGAACATAATTTGATTGGTTAAGAGGCCACATGAACATAATTTGATTGCAATGTTCATTTTGATCAAAACAAGATTATTTGCTTAACATTTATGGACAAAGAAAGTCATGTGCTGTTTCTAGCAACAACTATTCTTCTTCTTATTACTATATGTGGGTCAGATCCACAATTGTCGGATTATACCAGATATAAATAGGCTTGAAGTTTTGATATTTATCATTATATCTTGTTTTCTTTTGTTTTATTTAGAAGTTGTAATGTCTACGGAGTGGAATAATGACATTACCATGAAGTTAATCAGCCTAAGATGATGCGCAAAGCTGGAGCAATCATGTGGCACAATGCCATATTCCTAGGACTAGGCCTAGATCAATCCAGCTTAAAGTCTTTGGAGTCCTGCTTTTAGAATGACCCTGGAAGAGCCAGCTTTTGGATATTTTTTTAACTATTGTAATGACAAAAGATAAATGCATGCAGCAACAAGCCCAAATGCGCCCATAGAGGATTGTGGATAAATGGTGCCAGATGGGTACTGAAGTGTAAGAGATTTCAGAAACAAGTTGATAAATGGAGCCAGATGGGTGCTGAAGTGCAAGGATTCCAGAAATAACAAAATTGTTTTCCTCATACAGTTGAAGAATTGAAATTCATCCTGCAATTGCTAGTACAATTGCAAGTTTTTCATTTCTAGTCGAAATATATTACACAATTGTTTTCCTCATACGGCTGAAGAACTGAAACTCATTCTACAATTGCAAGTACAATTGCAAGTTTTGCATTTCTAGTGGAAATATATCACACAATCGTTTTTCTCATACAGCCTGAAGCGAAACTCATCCTACAGTTGCAAAATACATTCCTCGTACAGCTGAACTGAAACTCATCCTATAATTGCAAGTTTTGCGTTTCCAGAAATAAGTGAATAAATGGGGGCAGATGGGTGCTGTAGTGTAAGAAATTCCAGAAATAACCAAATTGTTTTGCAGTGTAAGAAATTCCAGAAATAACAAAATTGTTTTTCTCGTATAGCTGAAGGATCGAAACTCGTCCTACAATTGCAAAACACAAAATTGTCTTTCTCGCTGAAGGATTGAAACTCGTCCTACAATTGCAAAACACAAAATTGTCTCTCTCTTACAGCTGAACCTCATCCTACAATTGCAAGTTTCACATTTCTAGTGGAAGTATATAACACATACACAAGAATGGCAAGTTTTCGCATACAGCTGAAAATTTGAAACTCATCTTACAATTGCGGGCATTTCAGCTATTCACTCACATGTACACTGACGAGTAGGTGGTTTGAGAAACCAAGAGAGTCTAGCATCTGTGAGTGTTATCAGTTAAGAACCCTAGAAGATATAGGACACATTATACTTCAGATTTATCCAACATTTATGACTATCAGATTGAGATATGTATCTTTCTCCGCTTTCTTGGCCCCACATGAATCTCTACATGATCTACAGATGCTTGAACTGGTTGCATTAACATATTATATACTAGAGGTGAGTTGATAGAGAAACATGATTGTTTGAACAAAGACTCCAAGGGCAGTTCATGTGTACATTTTCCTTAGTAGGCTCATTATTATCAAGGCTTTTCTCTCGAAAATCGTTTGTGTGTTGGGGGGACGGGGGATGGGGAGAGCGGGATAAATTCGAACTAGTGATGCGCTTCATGCATCCATTGTATTAGGTCATATAGACCTTACACTTAATGCGTCCATTGTATTGGGTCATATAGACCTTTGGTCTACCTGGATATTAAAAATTAATTTAATCCATTAAGGACTAACCATAAGATGATTATTTGCTTGTGTTAATTTGACAACTTGCATGAGATAGATAGGTAGATAGATAGATAGGTAGGTAGATAGGTAGGTAGGTAGGTAGGATTTTAATGTCCGCGCTTTATATGCTGTTCATTGTACCGTGTGACATTAGAAATCACAGAGGATGATGTTACCCAGGGTCTGCAGCGTTTGGCCAATGGGAAAGCAACGGACCTGGATGGTATGCAGGCAGAGTTGCTCAAGTGGGCAGGGGAGCCTATGGTACCAGTCCTAACCACTATGTTCAACAGAGCGCTGCAGGAAGGATTCCCCCAACAGTGGACCACAAGCAGAGTTGTCCCCATTTACAAGGCAGGAGATCCACATAGTCCAACCAATTACCGAACAATCATGGTCAGTTCGGTGTTTGCCAAACTGCTAGCTGGCATTATTGAGCAACAGTTGACCAGGTGGGCAGAAGCAACAGGTGTGCGAGCTCTCACGCAAGCAGGATTCAGACCCCGGCATTCAACCATTGATCATATCTTCACATTGAGGACTTTGGTTGAGGATAGCAGAAACCGTCGGCGGGACCTGTATTGTTGCTTTGTTGACTTTGCGAAGGCTTTTGACACTGTGCCTCGGGAAAAGTTATGGGAAAGATTGCGGCAACTGGAGGTTCCTGTGGATATGCAAAATGCAGTATACAGGTTGTACGAGAGTTGTTCAGGCCAGATGCGGATGACGGGACAACCATTCACTAGCAGTATTGGGGTCCGCCAGGGATGTCTTCTTTCTCCAACATTGTTTGGTCTGTACATTGACCAGTTGGAACACTGGCTCATGGACAATGGGGGTGGCAGGACCCAACTTTTGTATCAGGTCATCAGGCAACTCATCTATGCAGACGATGTTGACCTCTTAGCTCACACTCCAGAGGACATGCAGTCTCATCTAGATGCTCTGGATACATTCAATCTGGCCAAGACTAAGGTGGTCCTAATCTCATCCTCCCGCCATCCAAGGCCCCCTTCATTCACTTATCGAGGGCAACAAATGGAGGTGACACCCACCTACAAGTATCTGGGAATGGAGTTTCCTTCTACACTATGCTGGGACACTTCCATAAGATTACGTGTAGCAGCAGGCTGGAAAGCACTTTATGCAATGCAGAAGAATAACCACAGAGCAGAATTATATGATTGGGGACATCAGGCACATCTGTTCAGGGTATTGGTAGAGCCCATTCTTTTGTACGGGGTTGAAGCCTGGGGCCCAGTGGTGTCCCTTGCTGAACAGGTGCAGAAGGCCTTCTTAGCACGGGCACTCGGAGTGAAATCCACGGTCCCATATCAAATTTTGTTGCAGGAGACAGGTTTCCTGCCACTTCAGCGAGCGGCCCTTGATAGACACATCGTCTATTTCCAGAAGGTGGTAAATATGGATGATGATCGTCTACCGCACTTGGCTTATGCAGTGGCAATGGGACCACAATGACTCAAGAATTGTTGGAAGGATAAAAGAGTGCAGTGGCTAACTAGATGGAATGTCCAGGAGCACATGTGTATCCAGGTAGAAACAGAGGTAGATCGCGACAGCCTGAGATGTTACCTTGATGCTTGTTTCTCCAGCAAGCTTTGGGATTCCAGGGCCCTGGAGCAAGTCAAAACATCACATTACAAGCAGCACATAAATCCCACATTAGAACGAGGCCCACAGCGCTACCTACGTTCACATCTGCCCATGAAAAAGCGCAGGCATATCGCCTCCATTCGCACAGGTGCCCACCATCTCCGGATTGAGACAGGTCGATGGATTGGGGAGCCACGTCAGGATAGAGTTTGTCAGTGCTGCCAGACGGGAGCTGTTGAGGATGACTGCCACACTTTCCAGAGCTACCCGGCATATGATCAGATTCGGACACGCTATGCTCAGTTGATTAGACCTGATGATACTGGGCACGACTTCGGTGCGTTCACTCGGATCATACATTCAGGAAGTACTGGACTTGAGGGCTCATATATGCCCCCAGTCAACCATTTAATCGTTGTCAGCAGTCTTATTGCTGCCACGGCTTTTCCCTCGAAAACCCTTCGGGGCAGGGGTTTTTTAATCTGGGCAGTAATGTGACCGCTGCGCTTTTTGTATTGGGTCTCATAGGCTGATTGGTCTCCGTGGACGATAAAACCAATTCTATTCTATTATCTCTATAGAACAGAATTCCCGTGCAAATTGCTGGATTGGGTTTCGGCCATCAGTTGTCCACAGGGCTCCTTTCTTCGTCTGCTTTGTTATCTATCACTCTGGGTCGGATTTCCAAGTGAGTATTAGAGTTACTGCCCATGCCATAGTTACCAGTAGCATCATTGGCCCTATATATCTGGCATAGCATTTGATCCCCTTCACTACTCGCCAATACAACAACCCATCTCCTCATTCTCTTTCCTGCATATCTTGCCCATCTCTGGCATCATTTGTGGGCCAGATATGCTGTCTCTGGCTCAGAAATCTTCGATTAGAACCAATTACATACCCGGCTCAGAAATCTTCAATCAAAACCAGTCTGCTTTCTTCAAAAATCTTCTATGATTGTGGCCTTGCTGATCCGGCCAAGGGCGGCTTAGCCCTCCATATTCGGCTGTAAGCTAGGATTCGACCCTTTTTTTTAAGGCAAATCCGTCATCCCTGTGAGCATCTTGGAAATCCGGCATCTTGGATTTGTCTGGCAGTGCCTTTCATCTGCCATTCTGCTCCTGCCGAAACCCTGAATGCTCCTGCATCATTTTGCTCCTGCATCATTTTGCTCCTGCCAAAACCGTGAATGCTGAAACCCTGAATCCAAAAAGGAGGTATTGCAGGTGATAGGCGGCTGGGATGCCGCCATGATCCGACCGTAGCCAAGAAATAGAGGTATTGCAAGTGATAGGCGGCCGGGATGTCACCATGGTCCGACCATAGCCAAGAAAAGGAGGTATTGCAAGATTCAAAGGGCAAAGCACCGGGATGCCAAGAAAAGGGGGTATTGCAAGATTCAAAGGGCGGCCGGGATGCAAGATTCAAAGGGCAAAGCGACGGGATGCTGCCATGGTCCGACCATAGCCAAGAAAAGGAGGTATTGCAGGTGATGCGTTCTTCTGCTTGATGTCTTCTTGATGATTCTAGGGTATTAATCTATGGTTCTTCTGCTTGAAGCCTTCTGGAGGATTATGTAGATTTCCAAGTTTTCCCTGCTCCGCATCCACACCAAGACTCTGAATCGTGGAATCACTTCGGAAATCAATTTGGTCGGAGCTATGGCTATGGCAGATTATGGCAGCTTCTTCCAAGTGGTACAACGGTATCTCTGGCTCAAAGTTGTGTGTGCCAAATTTTAAAATTTAAAAATAGGTGGGAAAAAAAAGCGGGGTATAGAAATAACATTGAAAAAAAATAAAAAAATATCATATATGGGGTGATATTTGAAAAATAAGAATGTCCGACATAATATTTAGTGTTGAAATCGGTAATGATAGGCTAGAGAGATATTAATTTTAAATTTTAAAGTTTTAGACCTTAAAAGAAGATTGTTTAAAATAAAATTAGAAACTTCCTTAGCAATACCTTCTTGTCATCTAAAACATGGTTGCTGTATGCTTCTTTGTTGTAGACTCCATATGATCATTCTTGGGGTATGTTCTATGGGCACAACCTGGACTGAGGAGATTTCCTAGGAATGCCTTGGGTTTTTTAAAGGATGTGGCCAACGAGATATTTGTCTAGGGATGACATAAGAAACAATGGCACCACCCCAAATGTACCAAATCCTTTCCTTTTCAAAAGTATACCCCTCCAAATTTTAACTTTTAATCATGGATAGAGAAGCTCCATGGAGTATGGAGTGCACTTAAGAAAGGGCTATCGATTGGCCATAAAACACTCGGTTAGGATGAGATAAGTTGAAAAACTTATAAATGATTAAAATCTTAATGTAATTTTTTCTCTCTTAGAACTGCATTTTTCGCTCTTAGCTGCTTTTCTCGACTCGCGAGTTGAGAAAGGCCCCAGAGACCTGCGTTTTTCACTTTGACCTGCCTTTCTCGACTCGCGAGTCGAGAAAAGCTCTCAGACGTGCAGTTTTCCAAAATAGCCTTCAGAACCTGCGTTTTATACTTTGAGCTACCTTTCTCGACTCGCGAGTCGAGAAAGACCCTCAGCACTGCATTTTTCCCTCTAACATGCCTTTCTCACTCGCGAGTCGAGAAAGGCTCTCAGACTTGCAGTTCCCAAAAATAGCCTTCAGAACTGTGAAAGGCTCTCAGACCTACAATTTCCCAAAAACGGCCTTCAGAACTGCGTTTTTCACTCCGAGCTACCTTTCTCGACTCTCATTAAAAAAAAACACGGTTCTGAAGGCTATTTTTGGGAACTGCAGGTCTGAGAGTCTTTCTCGACTCGCGAGTCGAGAAAGGCAGGTTAGAGGGAAAAATGCAGTGCTGAGGGTCTTTCTCGACTCGCAAAAAGGCCGTTAGATTTGCATTTTCTAAAAATGGCCCTCAGAATTGGTTGTTATTTCATAATTCTTGCCTATAGCATCAGTTGACTAACTTGATTCTGTCTTCTGCAGTTCTTATCCCGACCAGATAATACATGCTTGGGAGCAATGGAAAGACCCGTTCATTGAAGAAAGAAGGCAAGAAGAGAGTGGTGATATTGGTTGGACAAACCAGTGCGTGGCCCATGAAGGCCTCCCTCTACAAATTCCTATCGTCTGTACCGTGGCTCGGAGAGTGCTCCACACAACATTCTCACTTGTGGTCCGTGTGTGAAGAGGATGAATTGTTGTAACAACACGGCCACTATTTTGTCTTCACCCATTGTAATATATATTGTAATGAGCCAATTCATTTATATAAAGTATCTCAAAACTAGCATTTTCTGGTGATTAAATAAACAATTTGCTTAATTTTTGTTGAAGTTTGTGATTTCTTGTCTACTCATTCAAGAAAGAAGGGCCAAAATGTCTCGGTAAAGCAATTCATCCTCACACAAAAAAACGAGTATTTTGAATGAAAAATAAGCCCCAAAATACTTCACACATCCTTTTCTTGTAAAATAAGAGGGTTCCAAAAAAAAGTGGGAATGGAATGAGACCCACTTTAATTAAATACGACTTAGATAATATAACTGGATATTCCCTGCGTTGTTTCATTGTGGATAGCTTGCAAATGTGTAGCTACCCACTCTCAACCATTGTAGAATTCTGCTGAGATGAATGAAAAGCCTAGCTAGCAACTTTTGTCTTTTTGCATGTGAGCCCTTATTCAAGAATGGTTCATTTGTATGGTTTGCATTAAAATTCACTTGAAATCAATGGCACAAATTCAAACCAAATGCTTCCTATCCATCCGTATATGGTAGTCGCACTACATAACAAAAATAGTTAAAATTTCATCTGCCTCATGTGAGGGGGGTCATGTCCGATTTGGCTCAAGTTTGAATAATGTAAAACTGTCTCAATAAGAAGATCTTTTTGATCTTTTTTGTTATAATGTATTTTTCTATATGAGTTAGAGATAAAGACAGAAAAAAACCTCAACCGAATCTGAAGTCTAGGAAGTTAGATATGGTCAGTCAAACATGACAAGGTCAAAACTGTTTTCTGCTTTCTGTGAGCCAGTAATAGTTCCCAAAAGGCTGTTCCCATTAAAAATCTACAACTTCTACATGGCAAATATTTTTGACCTCAAACTTGGAATATATATAGATGACAAGTGTCTTCATACATGAAAAATATTTGTAGATCTATAATTAGAAGTTTTGAATTTGACTTATAGCCACAATTCCAAGTAACTTGTTATTTATGCCTACTTTGTTAAATTTGAAGAAAAAATTAATGAATAATATGCCCTGCAAAAAATCATATATGAAACCTTATAAAGGATATAAGGCCAATGCAAAAAAAAAAAAAAACCATGCAAAAAAAGCAAAAGGTGTGATCAGTATAAATGAAGAAAGGTTTTTGTCTCCAGTGCAAGTTGTCAACCATTATTGGTCCACTCAGATCTCTATCCTCCTTTTCCCACAAGCAGAAGAGGTGCAGAACAGAAATTCCCTTACATTCATTCATAGCTTCATAACTAAGAAACCAACATAAAATTTAACATTCATCTACCCAAACAAAAATCAATTCCTATCTAAGAATTCAATTTATCTAGCCCACTTACCAGTTTCTTGGCTAGAACTAGTACCACTAGGTGTCTCCATCTTCTTGATGTATGAGAGCTAGCTTTCAAAACTCTTGCTCCTCCTTGTAAATACCTATTTCGTAATATGACATACATGAATCTATTGCCTTCAAGACTCTTGCTGACTTGCCTTAGATGTTAGTTCTCTTTACACATGGGTTATATGATGCTAGGAGACCATGCAAAGCCATTTCTAGGCTTTCTATCTCACTGCATCCAACAACTCAAAATTCTAACATCGGGTCATGAGCAAATTTGCACCTAAATAGCAAGCATTAGGACCGCTGGTAAAGGATACAAATTGGGTTTTATAAAGATGGCGAGCTTGCTCTAAAGTGGAAAAACATGAGGATAATGCAACACGTATGGATGGATTATTTCTGGAATCAAACAGAACAATCTCCACATTACTTTCAATTGCAGTTCTCAAAAATACTTAGGTGAAGTATCCAATTGTGCGCCAATGCTTTCGGCCATCTATTCATCTATGCATGGTTATCCAACATCTCATATGGTCTAGCCAAGTAAATGAGATTCCCATTGAATTTGCAAGTGGGTTGCACGAACGCGATAAGAACGTGTGAGTCTATAAGTAACAGGAATTTCCACGTCTATACTTTGAACCTAAATTGCTATCATGAAAGATATCTGACCATATTAGTTACATCTGATAGTAACTAGAAGAAGAAAAGGATTTACTAAAGTGATATCAAAGTACATTTGGGCAGACCGATATCGATCTGCAAGGGACTCAAACCAAGGAGTGTGACGACAACCATCTGGATCCCCAACCCTATTATGAGTTGCCCACACCACTAGGGCATGAGTTATCCAAATCATACTGCCACAGTTTTGTGTGATTTAAATTTGATTTATGGCGTCCAAATCCTCCTTGACGCTGAAAATACGTGTGTGCCTATTTTATACGTATAAAACTTTTTCATTAAAAAAATTGAATTTGAATCTTCCAGCCGTTTCTTTCTTTTTGTATCTATTTTTTTTGTCTTCAACGCCTTGGACGCCATAGCCCGGACCGAGTTTGATCGCCATAGCCAACCCAACTTGATTGCCATAGCCAACCTTCGCCAAAGTTGATCGCCCGAGCTGACCTTGCCACCTACCTTGCTACCCATCCTACCTAGCGCCTACCTTAACCCCATGCCTTCTGACAAAATGGCTCGTATACGCATGGAACAAACGTACGAGAGCCTCAACATCGTCCAAATCTTTGCCGTTCTTGGGACGTTTCTTGGAGTCAACCCTGAACTTGAGAAAGTAGAACTTCTCCTAAACCAGTTAACTTTGCGCTTCAAGTCAGGAGGTTGTAAATAATGCTGGTACTTCTTGTCCTGGTCCTATGGCCGAGCTACCGTTGGGCCTTCTACAAAAGACTTTTCAAATAAATGCTTCAGGAAAGACGTTTCTAAGTAGATATTTATCATAAATGTTTTGGTCCGTTCTTCCCTAATGAAACCGTTGCAAGTCTTATACATTTTTTTTTTTTTTGAAGAATGTGATTTACTTCATATTATACACTCAAAATATTACAAAGGACTTCCAGAAGTAAGAAATGTCCCAGAAGCATCAATCACTTTTAGAAAAAGAACCTTGATCCATCAGATAAGAGAATCACCAGATCATTAGATGTTATTTTCCCTTTATGCTTTTCGAGAGAATCACTTGCTATTATGGAGTAATTAGCAAGATTCCCATTGTATTAGTGCATGATGTATTTGAAGAGCAGGTTGTCTGGGATGTGGCATTTACAGAGTTTTTTTTGAAAACCAATAAATAGAAAGGATATGAAGCTTGTTATTAAAATTTTAAACTTAACTATAGGTAACTGAAGGTATATATGAAAGCACATTTGTTAAAGTAATATTATAACTCAACCGAAGGTTGGTCTGAAGGCATTTCAATTGACATTGCAGTTAATACTAACTTAATGGTCATGTCTGAATAGCAACCCATGTAAATTGTTAGGTTAAAAATTGCTAACTTTGTTGTGCTTGGTCCGAATATAATTAGCACATCTTAGGCCCTTTTTCCACGGTAGTCGTATTTCAAAAGTCATATATTTTATCAAATGATGTTTGGCCATCTATTGTCCTAAAAGAAAATCACTTTTCCACTATAAAAATAAGACATGTCTTATTTAGGTTCGGAATAGGTTTGGATTGTAAATGGAGTCTTATTTTATTCCGGGGGATTTCCCCCGCCATAAAATAAGACGCCTGAGTCTTAGACCCTTTTTCCACGGTAGTCGTATTTCTAAAAGTTACATAATTCATCAAATGATGTTTGGCCACCTATGGTCCTAAAAAAAATTCACTTTTCTAGACATGTCTTATCTAGGTTCGGTGTAAGTTTGTATTGTAGATGGAGTCTTATTTTGCTCCAGGGGATTTCCCCTGCCGTAAAATAAAACGCCTAAATATAACGAAAAATAAGATGTGTCTTATTTTTTCATAGTTTTCCACTAATATTTTAGTGGTGTCATATTTTATGACTACCATGCAATGGAAAAACAAGTTTAAATTTGTGTGTCTCATTTTTAGCCCTGGAGTCACAAATGGTGTCATATATTGTATATGACAGTCGTATTTTGCGACTACTGTGAAAAAAGGGCCTTAGTTAGGTTAAAGTTTTTACCTAAAATTTAACTTTTTTGGGTGTGAATACAATGGTCGTAGTTAGATTTAATAAGCTAATTAATTTTTTTTTAATTAACAGCAAGTGGGAATGTGCCCCAATTTAAACAAGGAAAACATGGGCATATTAATGCCTCTATTTACATGTTAATTGCTAGCCAAATCTTGAATCCCCACAGCTCAGGTCGCATCTTGCGTCATATTGCTTCCTTCTCAAATTGCATGTTGCCTCCGTAAACCAACCGGCTATACCAGCTTTAAATTTGCCCTCCCAGTTACAGCCATTGGTCAACAAGAAATATTCAACCACCACACCATACGCACTTTCCCGACAACCCAAAAACCCAAAAAATAGATAAACGGTAAGATTCGATGTGAAATATATTTTCGGGCACTTAAATTTACAGCTTGCATAATTAACTTAGGCATAACCTTCTGAGCTTGGACTTTTGAAGCCCAAGTGGCCTTTTGACCCAAAGCAGGTCAAGCCAAGATTGCCCAGCTTCTTATCCCACAATAAATATAATACAATTTGCCATTTCCGCTCCGGCCATAAATTCAAGTGACTTGGCTGTGTAAAAAAGGCCCAACCTCATTGAGCACCATATGCAGTGTTGCAGAACAACGTACTACTCCAACACGTTCTGGCGCATTCCTCAAGCACTCTTTCGAAGATCAAAATACCATTAGCTAACCTCAATTATTACAAGTTTTCTTTCAATATGTTATACCTTTGGTTTCTGCTTTCTCTTTTTCTTCTTTTCCTTCTCTACCTTTTCAAACTCTTCAGAAGCCTGCATAGACAGACTTCATAAGCCACCTTGGACAAAGTGAGCAGCAAACGTCTAACATGCAAGTCATATGCTAATAAAACAAAAGATTCCTATTGTAGGCTCCAGTTAAATCTGTAACTTCATATAAACATCAACGAGGATGTTGATTTCTGCAAGATTTGAAATTTATATACCAAAGACAATCTCCAATATCCAGGGTAGTACTACAATGATCTCACAGGTAAATACACCAAGTGACTGTAAGACAGACAATTGTGTGCTATCTCTAACATTCAGCTTCTGTTCACTACTTGCTTGAAATTGCAAGTGGGAAGTCTAATGTTGACATGAAGAGTGCTGAGAAGAGATTATACAACACATAAAAGGACTCTAGAGATCGGCTACTCTGGTAATATTTACATTGAGAAAGAAAAACATTACATTGAGAAGGATAAAAAATAATCAAATTCCAACATGAAAGTGATTGAGGTTGAGCGACAAATACCCTCTCTAAAGCCATTTTTGCGGCTGTGCAATCTGATTGTAACAATGCTAGCTTCTCTGACAACATAGCATTCCGTTTTGCTATCTGGACGACATGTAGTTGACTTGACAGCTTGAAAGATGAAACACCAGGAAGTGAATCCCATTTGGGCCTAGGGGTTAACGAGCCATTCTTCTTTATAGCAGCAAGAAGTTGGTCCCGTGCTTCGAACATCTTCTGTTCTAGTTCTATCATTTGCATCTTTAATTTGATAAATTCTTGTATAGAGAAACTGCACAAGGTAATCATTAGATGATTTAGCCAACAGAAAACATTACATTGCCTTTGTATACATACAAGCACCTAAATGCATGTAATTTACCAATTAGAATGTCAGAGAATTTAATGAAGGCTCATGCTTCGAAATTTTGCTCTCAACTTTAATCTACATAACATTCAGATGATTAATCTTTGCCTATGGCACTGGGCTACCATAAGCAGAAACAATTAAACACAAGAGTAAAGGGCTTCCATACCCCTCTGTGCTCTCCTTTTTAGCTGCTTCAAGGAAGATTTGATAATGTTGTAGCTCAGATACCAACTGTTTATATTCTGCATGCAGCTTTTCCTGCTGCCCTTTTTCCAATTCCTGTATTGGCATATAACCTTAGCTAAAGAGGGCATAATTTTAATAAAAATCAATAAGCATACCCGTTCACGAAAATATTCGTATGTATAGCAACGATTGGCTTCTGCTCTTGCATCTTTCAAATCATTTTTCAAAGAGAGTAAGTTATCTTGGCATTGTTTAACCTAATCACTGCTCATCAAATAAGAATTTCATCTACTCCAATGAGGTAAAAACAAAATGTCAAAAGATTTAGCATGAACATAATATTTAACATAAGGTACCTGCATATTGGCAGCCTGTAAGGATTCCAAAGACAGAGCAAGCTGCGTGCGTAAGCTTTTGTTGTTAAATATGGTTGTTTTAATCAGATCCTTCAGTGCCTGTAAATTTCTACAAGTTCTATTGAGTTATATAACCAGCACAAACCTGTTACTTGAAGAAAGCATTACACACTGCTTACCATCATGTTTTTCTCTATGTGTTCAATATTGGATTGGCATGCAGAGAGAGTATCGCACCAACGTTTCTGCTCTACCCGCATCCTCTCCAGATCAGTTTCTTGTTGGTTCACAATGTCAAAATAACACATCTGTAACACAAGAAAGTTAAATGACACTGTTTCACAAGTTAAATAGCATTAGCCACTTGTTCAGTGTAAGACTGATACATATAATCAGGCCCATCACAAATATTAGACAGGCTTATTCGATACAGACAGGCTTATTCAAAATAGAATGTACAGGTTCTGTTCAAACTTGTATGTTCTCACACAGTTCAATGCCTCGCAACAAATTGCGAAATATTTGCTTGTTTCTTCACACTTTAAATCATCTGCTATACTGCATTCTTTGCTTTATTACTTGCTTGGGATTTGCAGCCAATATCCACTAAAGTTTGTCTGGCTCTGGCTACGTGGCCATCTTATTTTACTTAGAACCATACAAGATACTCTTTATTAAAGTGGATAAGGATCCATTATAAGCATGCAATGAAAGCAAGAACAGGCATGATTTTGAAAACTACAAGCTAACCATCCATGATACTACTTATTTTCGTTCTTGTTCCACTTAATAAAATCACTAGCATATATGAGTGAGTAAGACCTTTCCAGTTGAACTCGGGTGTTCCTCAGATTGTGTTGGTCTTACATAAATAGCAGGCTCAAGTTCATTCCAGATGTCAGTCAAAACATGTGAAAATGGCATGCCAAGTGCACATATCTCAGCAAAAATCTGCATCAAATTATCCTTATGATAAGAGACAACATGATACCATAGCGCTTACTTCAGGCCGAGCAAATGAAAAGTTGCTTGAACAAGCAAAAAACTTGAGAACACTTGCTTTATGTATTTGTGCTTCTAACAAATCAAGCACTCCCTTGCATTTCCTTGATTTTAGAGCTCATTTGCCCAATAAAATATGAGAAAATAAAGATCGGACATTTTCAAAGAACCAAATAAGCAAGCACTCCCTTGCATTTCTTTCATTTTAAAGTTGATTTACCCAACCAAATGTGAGAATATAAAGATCGATAACTACCGAACTGAATAAGGAAAAAAAAAACAATACTCACCTGCGAGCAGATCCCGGTGCGATATGCATCTGGCCTGTCAGGTTCTTTCACATTGCTGATCTGGCCTTTTAATCTTGCCTATGTCAACGATAGAAATTATATTTTCAGTTTCATCCAATAATTTGCTGCCAACCATGGTGATATTGACAGAATGGAGCAATTTAAGAAGCCATTGCAGAGCAAATAATGCACTATTCTAGGCATAATAGGGCAAGTTCCACTTCTGATATCATTTATTGCGGGATAGTCACTGGAGCTCAATAGAGGAACTAATCGTGATTAGTGTGTCTTGGCAAAGCTACTTGGCTTATCAAATCAAGGTTTTCCCTTCTTCAGAACTACATGAACTATGCCTAGCAAAGGCCTTAAGCAAACCACTAAAAGTGCATATTTCAGTGAAGATTGTTAGTGCCAGGACTGTTGATAGTGAATACAATTGCAAAAACCATACAAGCTGGTTAACTAGGAAATTGTGATTGAACATATTAGGTGGTAATTAAGTCTTAGTAAACATTACACATCCTCCCTCAGGGATCTGTGTTTGCTATGCTTAAAAAACATTATACAAACTGTGTTTGCTTATGAACATCAGCAGTTCTTGCCAACTCAATTCATAATGTTTTATATGGGAGTTCATTTGGCAATACCTTGCTAATGAATAACAGATCAAATTATTTCCTCAAATGTGTGAATCCAAGAAGTGTCATTTCCACATAACCTCCACCTAATCTTTCCCCCTAAGTCTTCTCAACAAAAAAACTAAATATTCTTAACATTCACTATGAAAAATAAGCGATCCAAGCAGCTACTCCCTAGTATTCAGAAAATCTCCAAACGCTCTACCTTCTTTTCGTTTTTCTCTTTGAATGCTAATGCTCAACAAAGTACAAACCGTTTGTTGAGACCCAAAGAAACAAAGAAAAAGTTAATTTGTTTACCTCCATTTCCAGTAAACGTGCATCAAAGTCGGATACAACTAAGGACTCTTCAATGCCAACCTGTTTATCAATAGCTTCTGCAAAAGTGTCATAACCAGCTTTGGACTTAAAAGGCTTAGAGAGCTCTTTATCTCCGGAAGCCTTTCCAATGCGAGGTTTGGGCTTGTCTGCTTCATTCTTAGGTTCACTGTCGGATTTGGGCGGTATATAAGCCTTACGGATTTTTTCTGCCTGGAAAGGGATGAGACTCATGAGATGATCATGACAATCTGCGGCAAGTTTGGGACCTCCGAGATCTCGATTGGGAATTTTACGGGAAGCCATGTTGATCGAATCCGATCATTGAAGGTCTTCGGGCTATTTTCTGCTAATAGATAATTCAAATTCAAGGCCTGTGCCACCAATCCGATCCATCTCCATCCCCAATACATATATATAGCATTTGTTGTTGCACAGCCCAAATGGACATATTTGTGGCAGACATGGGAAGCCGCCATATCAATAGCTACGGATCGCGAGAATCGCCGCAGGCAAATTGTCGATGTGGCACTATAATCTGACGTGGCACATTCAGCTGGACTTTATAGACTTGTTGGTGTCCTATTCTGATGGAAATCCACAACTAACCGCCTAAGGTACCTACACACCATGGGGTTAATTTTGTCAAGAAGATTTAAGTTAACTAGTAGTAGTAACACACATGTTTTTTTGTTAAGAAATTTGTTAAATTGAAAGGGTTAACTTTTAACAAATTGTTAGTGTTAAATTAGACATTTAACCCTATGTGCTAGGGAACCGCCTTGTTTTCGGGGTTTTCGGCGGGAATCCGGCAGCGGCGTTAGCCGCGGCGTCGCTACCGGTTTCCCGCCGGAAACCCCGAAAACAGGGCGGCTCCCAGCCTTAATCCGCCAGTAGGTGGAAATTCCGTTCGTCACTTTTTTCATTTCTATTTTTTGGTCCGGCTATGGCGGAGCTCCGAGCTTTGGCGATGGCGATCTCTCGGTTCCTGGAGGCACTTGATCTCATTTCAACATTTTTGAGGTCTTGCCTTTATGGCGCTTGCTATATATCTTGTCTTTCTTTCATTTGCATTATCTTTTGTTTAACATCTTACCTGTCGTGCTGCAGATATGGAGATCTTGACGCCAGATATGGCGGAAACAGGTGACAAATCGGTGAAATGGAGCTATTGATGCATTTGGTGCTGTCTTTTGTTGAAAAAGAGAAGTAGATCTTTATTTGAAAGTTATCCGGCCAACAAAGCTTTTCAAACAGCTTTTCTGTCGTCCCATTCATCGGCCTTAGACATATGTCCAGTAGCCCATACTTTTTAAACTTCCGGAATAAATCTTCTTCCGGAATGCTCTGTTCTGAGATCTTCTTCCGGATATGAAAGTTGCTTCTGGTAGGGGACAAAATAGAGAAGCCACAATCTTTTGGAAGAGTTTGCTTTTTGGCACCAGATGTTTTTGCAGAAGTCGAAAATATGAGAAATCTCAAAGCCTCAGACACCGACATGCGAAGGTAATATGCAGCATTGGTTTTTTTATTTTCAATCTGGTTTTCTTAAAGCAGGCTTTGATTCTTTGTGGCAGCCCGATTTCTACTGTGCATACCTTGTATATCTGAGAATAAGTCCGCTGCTTTGTGCTCTGAAGAAATGCATGGGTTACAAAGCCCCTTTTGTTCCTCATCTTGAACTCTGGTTTTGTTGTTCAGTGTGAAAAAATTGTGGTGATGCCGTCTAAGCGGCGCCACCAGAAAAAGCCCAAAAATTACCTATTTTAAACAATCAAGGAAAAATCGAGGAATTTCCACCTACTGATGGTTTACGTTAAGATTTAACCCCCTTTCACATTGATTTTTGTTATGTTAAATTTTAATATCTAGTTAATAACTTCATGATTCGTGGACCAAAATTTATCCGACGCCAGACCCCTTCATTTGTTTTTGTTAACTTTGTCGGAGGCCGGCGTCAAAATGATGGAGGGCTCCATCGTCGGAGCTCCTCACCGTGGCGTTAGCTCCAAAGTGCGATGAATAGCCTGTAAGTTTTCTTCCATCATCCTGGATTTTTTCAAGAAACAAGTAGGGTACATTCTCTCTCTCTCTCTCTCTCTCTCTCTCTCTCTCTCTCTCTCTCTCTCTCTCTCTCTCTCTCTCTCTCTCTGTGTGTGTGTGTGTGTGTGTGTGGCTCTACAGACCACCACATTATCCTAGATTCTGTATTATCTCATATCTGCCTTTCAAAACTGATATCACATATTGTTATATATGGGCAGCCTACCTTTGCAAGCAAGTTCCAGATCTGGAGGCACAAAATACACAAATTTGGAGGGGGCGGATACTCCTTGGTGATGAAGAGACAACGGAGTTTTATTCGACCCTCGATAAAGGTATAGAAGCCATCAGAGCTGGATTCCATCAGAGCATAAATTTTTTCTCAGAGTTCTCTGATGGCTTAGCTGCTTCACCAATTTCATTTCGATTTGCTTGGTGTGCTGATCGAAGTTAGGCTTGGTGTGCATGGCCAACTTGCATCGCCTTTTTGAGCTCCATAACACAAAAAAATAATCCTGCCCCTGCTCAAGATACCCCTGACCAATAGGGTCTGGAAAAAATCTTTAATGCTCTTTCCAATCCTTAGGTACAACAGTCGAATTGAATTGGTCTTATCTCATGCCAAGGTCACGATATCGGACCCCACCATTTAAAGCCTCAAAGGATATGCAGTCAGCCACATGGTTATCGTTGTTGTGAATGATTTGACTCCTGAATTTGTACACTTTCAAAACAACCAAGAAACTCTCATGCCCTATGTCATGCCAAAACTTTGCACATGTCTCCTCTAGCTCATACAAACCACGAAAGGATACGCTCTGGCTGCAATTCACGCCATCACTCAAGCTCAGTAATGTTCTACTAAATCAGCACCAACTTCATCATCTTCACATAATCAAATATATCCAATCATTACTGTTGAAGTCGCACTTTTACATTATCAACATCCTTACCCAGTGAACCCTCCAAGTCCCTTGGCCAACATTCCGTTGGAACTTCGAACTTGCCAAGATCAAGATCCTCCTTAGTCTCACCACCATTTTGAAACTTTGTTAGAATCTACGTGAACAACTACTTTTACCTATTATATTAGTTGGCACTGTTGCCACTTCTATCCCAATTGCTCATGCTAATGTAGGCAACCATCACGTGAATCATGTTTATATTGATGGAAAAAATGTTGTAAATCTTATTACAGACAAGTTATGTCACCAACTAGGCATCAAACAATTGTACAAGGCTCATATGACATCAAATTTGCCAATGATCATATTGCGTGACCTCAAGGTATTACTCCAGCACTCGCGATAATTCCGACGTTGACTTTGCACTTGCAAAACCGGTAGTAGCTTTTTGTATATGCTATTTGTCTTAGATTCTATTATAGTTGTGAACAATCGTGCAACAGCAAGGCAGAAGGATGGGCACTTTCAATCCGAAGAGGAACTACAATGGATGACCGATTATGTTCATCTTTGTCTAGTCTTTCAAAGAAATGAAAGTGTTAGTTCCTTAATTAGATGGTATCTGTTCTTAAGCACGATCTCCCTCTGGATTCCTCACTAGTGTTGGGGAAAAAGAAATTTTAGAAATTCCCATGGCTCTTCGTTTCATTTTTTGCATCATATTTTTAAGGGAAAAACTACAATATACCCCTAACTTTTTGCAAAATTCACAACATACCCCTAACTTTAAAAAAATTCATGAAATGCCCCTATATAGACTTGTGCACCTTATTTGTCAAAAAGCGTATACCCCTCCTCGTATTTGTCAAAACTGTAACACAACCAAAAAACTTGCAAAAACTTCCCATTGGTGGGAACCGATTGCGCATGCGGTGGAGTTCTGCTGGAGTAGAGGCCAGGATGAAGGATTTCACTGCAAGATGGAGCTTCGCTGATGGATGGTCTTCTCCAACCTGAATTCCGGTATGTTCTTGCTTGAATCTTTGAATTTCGTTTAGATGATTTTGCTCAGAATTAGCATTGTAAACATGCAACTCCAGTTGGGATAGAGATAGGAAAAGGCTGTGATCTTGAAAAACCTCAATTTCGTATTTGGAATAGGCAGAAATTTTGACCAAGAATAGGCAGAAATTTCCTACTGTAAGAAGATCTGATTCTTTTAGCTCCTTCATCGAACACTCCAAAGCTTTCTTTTCTTTGCAAGATTTGCATCAGCTACTTTATTGGAAGGACTGTATGATTCAAGGAACTTCTTTAACCAGGTAGAGATGGAAAAGTTCTTGGGAACTCTCTTTAAGCATTGTTTGGAGTGAACTCTCATTTGTTCAGTTGTATCAGAAAAGCATGCCAATCATGTTTCCCTTTTCTAAATTGTCATACGTTGAGCAAGGGCTTTTGGTCAAATATTACAAAAGTTAGGGGCATTTCTTGAATTTCATTAAAAGTTAAGGGTATTTTATAAAATAAAACAAAAGTTAAGGGCGTTTTATGAAAACATATAAGAAATATAAATACATGTATAGGTTTTTTAGGGGCATTTTGTGAATTTTTAGAAAGTTAGGGGTATACTGTGAATTTTGCAAAAGTTAGGGGTATTTTGTAGTTTTCCCCTTTTTTTTATATAAATATTTTATGGAGACCTCCCCAACTTTCCAAAGAAACTAGGGGAGATTTCTACAAAATGTTTAAAACCTCACAAAGTAATCCTCATAGAGAATTATCTCTTCAGCAGCAAGGAGATCAACATTTTTTGCAACCTGCAACTCAACAAAGTGTTGTTAAATGTATTGCCTTAAGCAAATGGATGTTGTGTTTACCATATCCATATACATTCTATGGATCAATACTTCCTTTGGAAACTCTGTTTCCTCCCACTTCATGCTTATCTGATTTACATCCAATAGTTACTAACTAGCACCTCTGAGCAGTATACTCTTGAAAATATAGCAATTAACTTGTTGACGGATTTGTTAAGTGGTGATTATTATGTCATACTACTATGCACATAACTCCATTTTGGACGATTCCATTTTTGTCATCAGGACTTTAGAATTGGCATTTGAAACCAAGCTAACTCTACAAATGTAGGTAGAGAACAACATTGAATATAGTTGAAACTATGCCAACTCTACAAATGTTTATGCACAAGCAAATGGGATGGCCATTGTAGAATTTCAAATGGTAGTCATTATCTGGCTAACTATAGATAGATAGATGCATGGCTGTATAGATAAAGAGATCGTTAGCAGTTCGGTTTGATAGACTTTTCTTGTCCGTTTGACATAACATAAATTAAGACTACAATGTACCAATAACTATTCTATACAAGAATGATAAGTAAGATCGTACCCTTTATGCACAAGCAAGAACTTCTGTGCACCATTCAATAACAAACCCATATAAACCTAGTTGGCTGGCAGTCTGGCTGTCTATCTGTCTGTTATACGTAAAAAGTTTCTATGTATTAGCTTTTGTGGTTTTTGATATAATTAAGGGAATCTAGACAATTGCAATAATGCAGAAGTAATAGTTGAACATGAAAACAATGGGCAGTGCACAAGTGCAATGGGCGATCAAAATACTGTGAATGTGGGACATGAATGAATTGGAGGGTGTGTGTGTCCAATGGTGCTTGTATGAATGACTCCTGAGACCAGGAAAAATGTTCTTTCCATATAATGGAGCATTATCTGTTCCATCTCATCCTTCTAATTTTATAGAATAGAATAGAATAGATTTTTTAGCGTCCATGGAGACCGATTGGCCTATGGGACCCAAACAAAAAGAGAGCAGCAAGCGTATTACTGACAGGACTAAAAAACCCGCCCCGAAAGGTTTTCGGGGGAAAAACCTTAGCAATAGTAAGTATGCTGGCACGCTGTACAATTGTATAGGACGGTTCAATACCGTCCCGGAGGACATAGCTGAGTCCGTGCATCCATAACCTCCTGGAGGTATGACCTCCTGGAAGAATGAACTGTTTTAAATTGAGCAACAAAACATAGGAATTTGCTATGCAGATTCCAAGAATATCTATACAATTTGATATACATTTGCCTTCAAAAGGCCTCGCTGAATGGTACTCTGGCCTTAAAAGGAACGATGTTTGACTGAAAAAATGACAACAAACAGGCGTAACACTATAGCTAAGCTCTGCAGACTGCATCCTTGGTACCCTTTTTGAGCTTATAACCTGCATAACGAAAACAATTCCCAATATTTTCTAAAGCTTGAAAAAGGTTAAATCAAAGTATGCATACAGTAGAATCAGTATCTTCTGATTTTTCCAAATTAACTCCGGTATTGTTTAATTTTCTCTTACCACTGCTGTTTAGAATAGCAGATGGAACTTTATTTTGAGTGGTTGCAACGGTATCTCCACATAGTGTTGTCATAGATGAGACAATCTGCATACAATTAAGTTTTTAATCCGTTGAGACATGCTAAAGCTACAATATTACATAATGATTATAACTTACATTGTTGAGTTCACTCTCTGAGGAACTGCAGACTTGTAGGATCTTACTAAGCTGCATTGACGCTGAATCAGACTGGTAAACTTGATGCATGCCATACCAGCTATTAACTTGACGCTGAATCAGACTGGTAAACCTTATACATGCCATACCAGCTACTAACTTGAACACATACCTTATATTTTCTTGCACATAGACGAAATGCTGCTGCTATAAATATTGACTGACTAAAATCAGCCGACTTTCGTCTAGCTGCAGGAAGAGATTTTACGAATCGTTCTTTGTAACTGCACAAATTTAACTGCAAGTAAGCTGCTTATTTAGATAAACAAAGAGGAAGGTAGACATGCTTACATTGCTAAACTTCAATTTACAATACTGACCAATCTTACACAACCAAATTTTATGGCCAGTTCCCTTACATCTAGCTTAGCCCAGATAGTGCAATTGCTCTGTTAGCATCTTTCCTTACTAGTTAAAACTACAGGTTTCAAAATCCGGAAGTGAGTTACCATCCTTAGGAAATGAAAGCAGAAACGAAAGATGGATGATGGGCCTACCTGAACATATTTAGCCTTGAGATAAGGAGTTTCCGTTCGAGGCTTGGTTATACTCCTATTAGTCTCATCCAGAGGCAACTGAAATGTTGCATGAAACAATTCTTCTGGCTGCTGCTGAAGAATGTATAATTCTGACATATTTGCCGACCGTTTGTGAAATAATGCCAAGATCTCAAAAACTTGGATCGAACCAAAGAAGCTATATGTCCATTACCGCCATAAACAGCCATAGAATGCCTTTGGTATATAGCGCTTAAGATGCTCTTGGGAGCAAAATATCAAAACAAAAATTCTCAGAAACCAAACACAAGCAAAACAGAATATACTCTGTGCCGGCCAGATCAGACTCAATAAAAATGCAAGATCACTGGTCTAAACTAACAAGAAATGATCCCCAGCTGAAGAAATAAACGTATTGAAAGATATGGCAAAGATGAAGATTATGGACTGAATACGGAATTTTCACCACAGCCATGACAAGAGTAACCAGATAAGGATAAGAAGTCTTACTAGATCCATGCAGAAGTTTCCGGATCAAACGCCATAGACGAGCAACGGTATAAGTCCTCTGCAAGCGGGAAAGGCGAAAAAAGGGCGAAAAAAAGGGAATAAATCCGACCGTCCACATTAATTTGGGCTATTTATGACTTAATGCTGTCGTAGATCAAGAAGATCTTTTTTATAAAACTTTATGAAAACCTCCCTAAGCACATGTGGAAACTTCCCCAGGCTTCATAGAAAAGCTGGGAGGTTTCCATTGAAGAAAATGGAATGGGGGAGGTTTTCAGTACTCTGGGGAGTCTAACCCAAATCGGGCGAATATAATTTGATCGCTGCTAAATAGCTGAAATACACTTTATAGCATTGAAATACTGGAGTTATCTAAACCTAACCCTAATCATGGACGGAGTTACCCGTCGATACGAGGTCAGCCACAATGGCATGCAAGGCGGGGCTTCAAACGGTTCCTACATTCAACCTCGAATGCTGCATCTCGCAAAAGCACCTTGTTCTCAGGTAGATTCATCTCTTCCGGACTTTTCAATTCAAGGACAAGAAAATGGGCTTGAGAAGCAAAAAAGAAAGATGTGTAAACGATGTGAGAAAGTGATTC
Organism: Isoetes taiwanensis; assembly: GCA_021234155.1. NCBI lineage: Eukaryota > Viridiplantae > Streptophyta > Lycopodiopsida > Isoetales > Isoetaceae > Isoetes > Isoetes taiwanensis. Next base: position 15,863,707 of record JAJEKV010000021.1, on the reverse strand, counting down.
CCTTATGCATTTGCAAATTGTTTAGCAAACAGGTTGATAATAAGATCAGAATTACAATCTTGCAGCATCCAGGAGAGAGGGATCATCATTTAGGTTCTGTAAGAATTGCAAAGCTTGGGCTTAAGAATGTCGAGGTTCTTCGTCTTTCTGAATTAGATTCCCAGATTTCCTACAGGGTCAGGCCTAAAGTGCCAGGATCCAAACGATGCATTGCAAGAAGAGGAGGTAAGAAATTATCTTTGGAACAGCTCGCTCTTTCCACTAAGCAAGTGCTCTATAATATTAACAATGATGTCGTTCATGGGCATTTTTGTGACCTTCCCATACTTAATAAGGAGCCTCCTGATTTTATTAAGTTGATTCCAAGTACAGGGCTGCTATTCCCTACTGATGAAGCAATAGAACTGCCATCGGGAGCATTATCTTCCTTTGATTGTATGATAGAGCAGTTTCAAGAAATGGACATTTGCAATGGACATGGCATAGAAAGACCAGGTCATCTGATAGTCCTGGATGGGACTTGGTCAAAAGCTAAGCGGCTTTATTGCGAGAACCCTTGGCTGCACAATTTACCTCATTATAAGCTTCCTGATTATTTGCCAAGTATCTATGGATCTATAAGACCAGAACCAAAGGCAGGGTGTTTGTCAACTATTGAGAGTATTGTGTATGCTCTTCGCACTCTGGAACCTGAAACTCGTGATTTGGAGATGCTTCTAGAAGTTTTTGATTTGATGATTGAGAATCAACAACAATATATGCGGGACATGCAACAGAAGTGCAAGCCATGGCACACAGTGCAAGTTAAAAGCAACTAAAAAATATTGAATTTTGCAATTCTTTTCTCTCATGGCAAGTCCTTTTTCCTTGTCAGGAGTTAAGATATGAACCCAATTCAGAGCAGCAGAAGTCAGTACAAACATACCTGAGCATAGGTTTTTCTTTCCCAATGCAATACTAATTTTGTATAGCAGGGCCTTCTTTTATTGGAAAACCTGGGAATTGATAAGACCTGCAGAAAATAATTTATATGAAAATAGACATACAAGCACATGTTTTGTATTGCAGAACTGAGTGGTCTAATGGTATGAAAAAATGCAGATAAGTAAGCATGTAAGGCCTGCTCAAACTAGCACAGGACTTCTAGATCTACATGCAGTGCTGCGTAACTTTGAATTGATTCAGTCCCTAATTGATCCAAAGTGCTCTGCTGCCCATGCCATGTCTATTCTCGTCAATTAAAGGATTTGAAGGAAGTCTTCTGCATTTATTGATTGATAATTGTGGCTCTGTCAATGGCTGTGGCTCGATAAGGGCAATTAGGTTGCATCCCCATTAGACTGTTAATTTGGTGCCTCACTTTGCCATGTGCAATCTCGGACAGAAAAAACGCCTTTTCAAGTGATTTTCTTTGGCTGCACCAGATTATCACGGACAAAGGCTGCAACAACATTCTTTTATTTATGCATTAGAAAAGTGCCCAGGCCTATGGTGAGGGGGGCAAGAGAGTGGGAAGGTATTGAGTTGGAGCATAACTTGGCCTTAAGTCTCTCACTCATGGTATGGCCTCAAAGTTGTCCCTGTCGGCTGAAGATAGCCCGCTCACTGTAATGGCAGGGACTCAAAGTTGTCCTCACCATGTTTACCAACATGGTAGGAACTCCAAGTTGTCCCTCGCTCTGTGGAGAGGACTCAATATTATCCCTAGCTCCCCAGGGACTTAAAGTTGTCTGCTATCGTAATCATAAAATCAGAAAAACTCCATGTGTGTTTTCTTTTGCTTTGCCTTACAACACAAAAAAAACTCGCAGTCCCAACAAAATCCCGTGTATTTTATTTTTGTGTTCAAACATGACAGTGGTTGACAAATAAGGCGCTCGTTGTAATGGTAGGACTCAAATATGGTAGAGACTCAAAATGGTCCTTTGCATGGTGTCCTCCCCTTAACATACATACATGCATGGATGCACAGACGAGGCATGCAGGCCGACAGACATACAATATTTTTACATCATGCCTTAACCTTTATAAAGCAGAGACATAGTATTGTCTCTCAATACGTAGTAGAGACTCAATCTTGAGCGCAAGCATTTTCTAGGCCCATAAGGACTCCAACCATGAGGATTACAAGGTCATTCGACTTTCTCTTTTATCTTCCTACTTCAATAGTGTACTGAGTCAATTGTATGATCATGGAGTGAGGTTTTTTCATTTGCTAAGGAACATAAGGTGAAGACCTAAGTTGAATCATCTGAATAGCCAAAAGACTACAATCTTTAGGTCATATTTGACGGATGAATGGTGTTTCTATAACTTCAAGATATTGTCCAATTTGGTCTCCTAGATTTTGCCAAGCAATTTCTATTCAAATGGAGCCAATTAGAATGCACAAAGATGAACTATACATGGAGATCCAAACCTATGTGTGAAAGAATTATCTAAGGCGCATGATGGCATGTACAAATCATTGGGAAATAATAAGAAGCATAGAACTATCTATCCACACAAGCATAGAACTATCTATCCACACAACTTTGATCCATCTGAAATTGAGAAAAAGCTTTTGATGTCCAAACTAAAAGTATGGTTGGAAGGGTTGCTTAAGGAAGTGTGCAAAGTTATATGGAGAGTATGTAATTCCATATATCATGTCCTTGAAACAGAAGATTCGCCACAAGCAGTTGCATTGTTATAGAAGTATTGGAAGAAAAAATGAACAAATTGCTATGGCGTCATTATGTATACATGAATTGTAGAAAAGATGAAATCAACATGGTTTTTAATAATTTTATAGTTTCCTTTGGTGCTTTCGATTCAAAGCCAAGTTCTTCAAATAAAGCATCATGTCATTTTCCCAATTCAAATGTTGAATGATGTTCAAACTATGAGGTTGAACGGAATGTATTGCAAGACTAGCACGCAGATACTAAGCATGCCATGGGTTTGAATTATAGTTTCTAAGGTTCCTGGTATTAAATATGCACGACATATCTAATTCATAAGTAATCTTATACAAAGTGGAACCATTTATTGGATCATTCAACTGGGCATATCAGTTATCCTCCAAGCAGACTACCTGATAGTTATCATTACTAAGGCCATCAGAGAACTCTGGGACATAAAGCTATGTTGCTTGCACCATAGCTGCGAAGTTAATTCTAAGGTAAATAATCCTTGTGGTATTTGCATACCAATATACTATTCCTCATATACTCATCTGGTATGTGTATATCATATCATAACATATATATGTTCTTATGTTTGTCCTCTTGAATCCGGCCGTTGATCCGAGATCCTACGGCTCACGTGGCTTTGGGACTTTGATCCGAGATCCTACGGCTCACGTGGCTTTGGGACGTATCGTGTGGCCTAGATGGCTTGGGAGTTTGTGTATAGACTATATGTAAGCGATCCTACGGTCCAGGTTGATCTGATCCTGATCGTCGGTCCGAGATCCTACCGCTCACGTTGCTTTGGGACACATCCTACGATGCACATGGCTTTGGGAATTATATGTAATCGATCCTACGGTCCAGGTTCTTCTTGATCCTGATCGTCGATCTGAGATCTTACGGTGGCTTGGCACATATCCTACGGTGCACATGACTTTGGGAATTATATGTAATAGATCCTATGGCTCATGTTGCTTTAATTATTGTCACGTGGTGAGATCTCGACCCTTGATCGGGTCCAAGATTCTACGGCCCAAGTTGAATGCTCATCCCTTAGGAAAAGGCTTTTAAAGCTTTTATGTTGTGTGGGGGATTCGAACCTTAACCATTGACCCCCCAACCCCCCATTCTAACCACTAGACCAAGCATTAATTCTATGAATAACTTATGTTTCAAATATACTTAAGGGTAATATTCCCATTAAGATAAAATAGACTATAACATTCTAGCTAATTCAAAAAAGTTTTAGAATGTTCTGGAAGGTTCTAGAAAGTTCTAGAATCTTCTAGAAAGTTTTAGAACATAAGAGAATCTAGAGGGGATCTAAAAAAATTCTTCCAGAAAGTTCCAAATTGTTCCAATAAGTTTTAGAATGTTCTAGAATGTAGGGGAATCTAGGGAAATACTTCCAGAAAGTTCTAGAATATATTAAAAGTCTTAGAATGTTCTAGAAAGTCTTAGAATGTTCTAAAAAGTTCTAGAATGTAAAGGAATCCAGAAGAATCTAATAGAATCTAAGAAAATCTTATAAAATGTAAGAGAATCTAGGAAAATATTGACAAGCCTAAGGGAATCTCTTAAAATCTGGGGGATCTAAAGAAATCTTCATAAAATCTAAGGGAATCTAAGAAAATGTTGAGGAAATCTTAGAGTATCTAAGGGAATCTTTATAGAATCTCTTTGAATTTCATGTAATGTAAGGGAACCTAGGGCAATCTCATAGGATCTAAAGGAATCTAAGGGGATTTTCATAGAATCTTGGAGAATCTAGGGAAATCTAATGGAATCTAGAGGAAACCTTATAAAATTTAGAGAAATGCTCACGAAACCTCTAAGGGAACATTGGTAGAATCTTAGAGAATCTATGAATTTAGAGTATTCTCAAGAGATTCTTTTAGAATGTAGGGCACGACAAGACCTTGCACGAAGGAACTTGCTAAAACTTGAACATGCACCGTAGGACGCATTAAATTTCTTGTATATATATGTCTATCCTCACGATAGATGTCTATACAGTTTGACAACACTCTTATTCCTGTCACTGGTTTTCCCCCGAAAACCTCTATCCTCACGATAGATGTCTATACAGTTTGACAACACTCTTATTCCTGTCACGGGTTTTCCCCCGAAAACCTCCCAGGGCGGGTTTTTTAACCCGGATAGTAATACGTTTGTTGCACCTCCTTTTTGGGTCCAATAGGCCGACTGGTCTCTGTGGACGATAAAAACTATTCTATTCTATTCTCTATTCTATTCTATTCTATTATATAATATTCTTTTCGATAAATATTCAATGTGGTATTTACACACCAACATGCTATTCTTCCAATATTCTTTGCAATCACATACATCTTCTCGATAAATATTCAATGTGGTATTTACACACCAACATGCTATTCTTCCAATATTCTTTGCAATCACATACATCTTCTGCTTGCTGGTAGAAAGAATTACAATATATTTACCTACAAAAGAATTGCCAGCTCCGGCGAAATGTTTGACCTTGTGTTAAGTAATTGGGAAAAATGATGCGTTCAGTTTTGATAATGCACATTTTGGGTTGCCCCTAGGGGGGCAAGCCCTTGTTTATGTGGGTGTATGGCATATTCCAAGTATATGCTAGTATATACTAGGAATATGCTAATGACTGCTAAAAACTTGCTATGGAGGGTAAACTGGCGGTGGTCGCCGTTGTTGGGCAGCGACTTTGAAACTGGCTAACCGGTTTAACAGATGGAGTCTTCCACGGCAATGGACGCTGTTCTATACGCTCTGTGCCCTGATTTTGTAGTAAGTAACAGCCTCCCAGAAATTGACGTCCTTTCTCGACTCTCAGACCTTCGGCAGGTATGCCTTGAAGCAGTTTCGAGTATCGCATCTTCTTACATTTGGCAGCATCAGGCTTTTGATTTGGAAATAGCTATTAAAACCCCTTCATCACATTTTGAACTATCTATTAAAGATTGGAAACACGAAGATGATCGTAAGTAGGAGGTGGGTCTTGATAAGTTGTCCTTCTTTGATGGCAAGGTGAAATATGGATATAACATAGAGGATGAATGGTTTGTGGCCCATTTGTTGTATGAAATTTCTAGAAGGGTTGCAAGTATATCAATTCAGTGTGGGATCGGGGATGGGCATTTTTGTTGATTGAAGTGCATATAGTATACCTAGGTGGCTAAAACCCGAGAACATCACAAATCAGATATTTATTAGAAGAGGCTGCCTTCTCATCTTGCCGCTACCAAAATCACCAAAGATAGATCTTTGTCGCATGTGAAACCTTCTCTCGAGGTGCTCTGCAGGTTCTAGTTGAAGGGGAAATTGCTACTAAGGCGCAGATGGTGTCCAGGAGGCTATAAACAGAAGACTGAAAGGATATCCTGGAAAAGCAAGGCTTAATATGCATCACATGAGATGCTAGGGTTCCACTACCAGTTGCACAATTATTGAAACACGAGCCTCAATTAGTTGCATTGGGCCGTGGATGCCTTCGATAAGCCAGTGGATATTGATGCCATGAAAGCGGCTTCTTGCATGAAGAAGTTTTTGACATTTGGCCCCTTTAAAGTGAACCAGAAATGGTCACTCTGCTGGTATACATGTCTAGAGTGTACAACTTATGCAGCAATTGTTGCAAGCTCCGAAATGCTATCCAATACCACCATTCTCTTTTGAATATCAGGAAGCTGAGGCATATGCAGAATGTTCTTGAATCTTGATTTTGCAAAGACCGCCATGCATGCACCAAATTGAGATGTATTGGTGATATACTTTTCTCGCCATATTCCGGCCAACGACTTTCTTTGGATTAGGCAATTCAAATAGTAATGATGATTCGTGGATGCATAATGAGGAGCAGGGAACTTATCAAGCCATGGACGAAAGGCAAAGGGAGATTGATGCTTATGAGGCAAAGAAAGTAGGCTTAAAAAGAAGAATCTCACATCTGAAGAGTGCAGTGTAATATTTGATTTAGCATTGTCTTTACCTTCGGACTTAAAGAAGCTGCTGCTCAATTTCGAGATGACATTGCAGTTATTCCAAATGATACTGAGGAAGTATGTGAGACTGGCACGCAAAGGAAGAATGCTGCAAAACTTAGGATATGCATATGAAGGCTTTAGATTTCGTGGTAGGTCTAATAGAAGCCACAGACTTAGATTGTTTTGAGGTTGGAAAAAGCTTGACAATAGAGTATCAAAACTATGTCTTGCAGTTTTAAAAGCGCAACAAGAATTTTAAACTTGACCCGATCACTACGTTCACGGATAGCGGAAGACTAGCCTAGCATTCCCGCGGTGTAAAAGTTTCCAAGTGACAAGGAACTACTTGAACATCTTACAGCAAAAGTAGGAAGCGGTACCCTAAAACCTCATCCATTTATTGATGAATTCATTCCTACTTTAAGCTTTGAAGATGGGATCTGCTATACTCACCCCGAGAAGTTGCCAGGTAATTAACTCTCCTTTTCATGTCACAGACTCAAAGAACTATCATTCATATAATTACTTCGTGTTGTGCAACATATTGGCTTAAGGTGTAGTAAATTATGAATCTAAAGTCGGGTGGCTTTTACTGAGTCGTGGTGCATATCCGCTATTGCAAGCTTATGGTCATTGTCAATTTGTATATGAGGCTATCGAACTATGACTTTGTTAGTATATCGTTGTGATGGAATTTTCATCCCGCTAATGCATACACAACCTGGTACATGTAAACACCGAAAAATACAAAAGGATAGTGAAAATACATCAAAACACGGGCACAAACTGGAAAAACTAGAGTCATTTGTGGAAAATGGGATACAAAGACGGGTACAAGAATATCATGGTGCTTTTATACGGTGTTTTGCAAAAACATGAAGCCTAAGAAAACTTGTTGGGTGATGCATCAATATCACATTGATAAACATGAAGAGGAAGGAGAGGGGGAACTGGTTGGATCAAAGATATTTTACCAGACTCAACCCAAACGTCATGATACTGCCGACACAGTGAGACGTGCTTTGGAATTGGGAGTGAACGTGAAAATTATAACTGGAGACCAGCTTGCTATTGCTAAGGAAACAGGTCGTCATCTTGGAATGGGTACCAATATGTATCCAGCATCAGCACTTTTTTCAAATCAACATGATGCCAATCTTGTAGGAATGGATGAGGGTGAACTGCTTGAGCAAGCGGATGGGTTTGCGTGTCTTTTCCCCGCGAGCACAAGTACAATATTGTAAAACGTTTGCAAGAACGTAAACATATCGTGGCATGACAGAGATGGAGTAAACGATGCACCAAAGATTAAAGAAAGCGCACATTTGAATTGCCGTTGCAGATGCAACAGATGCAGCCCGAAATGCGGCTGACATTGTGTTGACACAACCAGTATTGAGTGTTATAATTCATGTTATCCTTACAAGTCGATGTATATTCCAGCGAATGAAGAACTATACAATTTATCCGTTGTCTATAACAGTTTGTATTGTACTAGGATTCTTTTTGCTGGCACTAATATGGAAATTCGAGTTTTCTCCTTTTATGGTTCTCATCATTGCCATGCTTAATGATGGCACCATCATGACTATTTCAAAAGACAGGTAAAGCCTTTTTAAAATGCTTGGGGACAGCTTGGAAACTACGTGCTATTTGTAATATCTTGCCTTAATGACCATAATATTTTTCGGGCTCTGGCCATGATACACATTTTTTGAACATCATTTCAAAGTGCAATCAATTGCTCATGATAAGAGGCAAGAGACAAATTGGTCATATACCCGCAAGTGAGCATTGTGAGCCGTGCACTTATATTTGTTACAAGGTCACAAGGATGGTCTTTTATTGGGAGACCGGGAACTATGCTTGTAGTCGCTTTTGCGCGATAGCACGCTTAGTTGCAACTCTTATTGCGTTTATGCCCATCGGCCGCTTGCGTAAATACGCTGCGGTTGTGGTTGGGGCCGGGCATGCATTGTATGGTTGTATAACATAGTGTGGTATTTACCATTGGATATCATAAAGTTCACTATAAGATACATATTGAGTGGATCAGCTTGGGATCTTGTGATAGAAAGGAAGATTGCTTTTACTCGCAAGAAAAACTATGGGCGTGAAGCACGTCAGGCCCAGTGGGCAGCCATTGCCAGGATGCCAAATGTTGAAGCACCAACCGTTCAGCCACACCATTTCACTTACTTATCTTTGTGGCTGATCGCGTGATCTCGTAGAAAAAGCAAAATGGCGGGAGAGATGGCAAGGTTAAAAGACATTCACGTACTTAAAGCACATGTTGATGTGGTCGCAAAGTTGAAAGGTTTGGATGACATAGCTATTCAACAATCTTACACCATATGACGAAATTGTGGATAAACCACAAAACGAAGCATTTGTTTCACCACTTTGTCCATTATTTGATTTTGAATTGATAAGCATTGTCTTTGGGTTTATGATGTCAATCAAAGGACACTCTCCATGTAAGAGGTCGTTGTACAACTAGTCATTAGCCTACAAACCCTTGCCATGAGTGATTTGATGTAAAAGAAACTTTATCTATATAGCTTAAGTTTTGAAAATTTATTTGATGCCCTTGGTCAAAGTCCATGTCCGGGACAAGTGTACTTAAGGTCAAATACTCTTTTTAGTATTTCATAATCCACGAAATGCCCTCAGACTACCATATTTTAGCACAACAAAGAGTGTTGTACAAGAAGACCTTTTGTTGTCTAAGAACCAAAAAAATTCACATCGGAATCATTATCACTAGATGCAAGGGCACTAGGGCCCTAGGTGAAATAAGAAACTTATGGGGGGATTTGTAAAAGCGAATAATTAGAAGATGCTTTATGTTTTGCACTATTTCACCAAGGACATTAAATTTGTAAAATCCCGAAGGGATCATTTCTACAACATTAAACTACTCAGTTGCATACACAACTCAATCGAGGGGCACTTGTGGACGGGCTTGTACATGAATGTAGGGGACCCACAAACTGATTGTAAGAACATGGTAGGGGTCTACTTTAATTTAAATATAGATTATGAAAACATGACTTCATGGTTTGAGTTTGATTCAGGCCACTTCACCCTCAAGAAACTGGAGGGCAACCCTCCGTGCGCAGCACCTTGTTTCCTTTGCAAGCTCCACATGGCATCTCCAGAGGTTATGATGGATTGTTGATAAAATAATCATGTAGTAAGATATTAATATAAGCAATGACAAGCTCCGATGCATGACGAATTTAGAATGAATAAAGAGTGTAATTGTATAAATTAAAACCAGAGTGTGATAAAATAATTGCTTACATTTTCACCATTGCAGGATGGAATTACAGTTGCTTAAAAATGGCAAAACTGTTAAACGATGTCATGTTATTTGGGAGACCTATGAGAAGCAGTGGCAGTAGGTCAAAGTCGAAGTCAAAGTCAAAGTCAAAGTCAAAGTGGCGGGCACCCCCTACCCGGGTGTTGCTGGGCTCGCTAGAAACACACAGACACCCCCTGCCCGCCACTTAGGGTTTGCGTTGACCAGTCAAAGTCAAAGTCAACTAGGGCCGAATTTTAAGGAAGGCAAGTCTATCTACTCCTGATTTTTAGGCAAGTTGAAGAACTTTCTATATGAAGGGGATGAACAATTTGACAAGTGGATGCACCCGGATTAGAAGGTAAATATGGAGATAAATACTGGAGTAAGGCATAGACAAGGCGCCTTGCAGGTCGAAATATGAAGCAGGAGATTGTTTAAGCGCCTGATTGATCTTGTTGTCAGTGTTTTGAGTATCAGTTTATTGAATACATTATTTTCAAAATTCTAACAAAAACCTGTGAACATGAGAAAAAAGAGTATGTTTCATCTACTTCACATCATAATTAAGAAGGACAAAACAAAAACCAGATTAGAGGATTAGATAATTCCTAGTCCTTATAATATGAATTGGAAAGATAGTAATACAAATAGAGATGGACATAAAGGCATAAAGATATATATAAGTTCTGCACCATTCTATAACTGTACCTTGCATTGAAAACACATGTGCAAGGCTCTAAATCTCAAAGACCAAAAAAAGTTATAAGATGGATAGATTCACTTGAAAGGACAGATTGAGATGGCTAGTTTCAACTCTACTCTGGTTGAGCTAAAGCTTTCCGTCTAGATTACAATGATTTTGAGCAAAATCATCTAAACGAAATTCAAAGATTCAAGCAAGAACATACCGAAATTCAGGTTGGAGAAGACCATCCATCAACGAAGCTCCATCTTGCAGCGAAATCCTTCATCCTGGCCTCTACTCCAGCGGAACTCCACCGCATGCGCAATCGGTTCCCGCCAACGGGAAGTTTTTGCAAGTTTTTTGGTTGTGTTACAGTTTTGAAAAATACGAGAAGGGGTATACACTTTTTGACAAATACGGTGCACAAGTCTATATAGGGGCATTTCATGAATTTTCTAAAAGTTAGGGGTATGTTGTGAATTTTGCAAAAAGTTAGGGGTATATTGTAGTTTTTCCCTAAAAAAAATAGTAATTAATTTTTGCAACCACCTCATTAAGGCGCAGGAGGATCGAGATGCACGGGGTGGGGTTGCAAATTTCTTTTTTATTTTTATGGAAACCTCCCCACCTTTCAGTGGAAACCTCCCCTGTTTTCTTAATTGGAAACCTCCCCAGGTCATGCCCAAAAACTTGGGGAGGTTTCCACGGAAAGATGGAGAGGTTTCCATGGAAACCTCCCCTGTTTTCTAATATGGAAACCTCGCCAGGTCATACAAGGAAAGTTGGGGAGGTTTCCCGGAAAATGGGGAAGGTGGGAGAGTTGGGGAGGTTTCCGTGGAAAGTTGGGGAGGCTTCCGCTGAAGTCCAACCCAAATTGGGCGTAGAAAAAACCATCGATTTAGCAGGGTTGCCTAACCCCAGGTGCAACTTTTGCTGCAATTCTAAAGTGTCCACGTGTCATGCCACATAAGCCAAAATATTTAGTAACCGCCAGATTTCATATTTAGCAATCCAACAGTCAAGAATATTCTAGAAATTCCAAGTAATTCTTTATCTCCTTCGTTTCTACACCGGCTTATATTCACTCCGCATGCGGCCCCAACAACATCCTCAATTTCTTACGCGGCTTTGGAAGAAGATGAGCTTCCGTTCCGGCCATGGGAACAATTGAATCGGATCGCTGCCTCAGATCGCCGCCTTTGCCCGGAAGCTGATGTTAGCTTGAGAATCCATTTCTTTGTGTGAGCTCTATCGATGTCTGGGCATGCACAAAAATTTGTAGGCAGAAATGTTATTCTGTTTCCTGGAGGTGGTTGGTTCGTCTTTGAATGATACCCCTTTCCACTAGATTGGCGAAAAGCTTTTCAAGTAAACCACCGTTATATCAGAGAAGCACGGGCCTATGTTCAAATATCTGCTCTCCTCGCGAATCTACCCCACTGCTCTTCACAACGTTAAAGCAGAGCGTCAACTGTCTTAGTCGTGGACTTAATCATCAAGTAAGGGTAAGGTTTAAGATTTTTTGAAGTTCTATGTTAAAGCACTCTATGTTAGATTGAAACTGAGATTAAAAATACCTGAAAAAATATCTGAGAAGCAATCAGTCCGTGCAGTATTGGGTCATAATATAGCTTGCCAGTTCCAATCGGATACCCTATAAGTCACATGCAGAGACTTAAGGCACTTAGAACAGAAATATTTTCCATCCCTCCAGATTCCACATCCCTGGTTTAAAGACCATTTATGCTTGTGCCCTTTGTGAATATTCTTACTGATGAGCTTGAGAAAGTTAATCATTGATCTACACATTCATGCACAAATGGTGGTATTCTTGAAGTCTAATACCAGATGGGACATTTAAATGTTACCCCTGACAGTTCCAGTATTTCGTATATATATGTGCTGAAGAAAGCACAAAGTCAGAGAAGTATAGGCTTTCGCAAAGGTGAATCATTTTGGAAGTCTCTAGCATTGCTGCATACCTGCATATGAAGTGACAAATTGCAGCCAGGTCATCTAAAGACAAAGGCTGATGCATTTACACGAGCATCAGATCCTCAACATTTGCAGTGACCGAACCCAATGACAGCATAATCCATCCAACTTCAAGTAATTTGAACATAATACCAAAAATGACATTTGCTAAAGATACGTAGAAGAAAGTCCAAGAAAGTCAACAATAGATTGCAGTAGGTATATATATGCAAGATGACTCTCAAAGATGACTTTCCCCCTTGAATTAGTAGCTGTTTCTGTCAAATTCAGCTCTCACATATCAAACTCCTTCATTCGATGGAGTGGCCGGAATAATGACACCTGGGTGCTAAATAAATCTTGTGAGTTAAACTCGTGTTCTAACTACAATGTCACTAGTAAGCTGATTCCCTTTTCCCCTTCTGCACAGCTGAGTGAAATTCTCAAGAAACATTATAAAGTTTGAGTAGATGTAAAAACACGGAATGCTTCTTGATCACTTATTATTGTGCAGCCACTTCCTTGGGAATTGAATACACCTATACCCAAATGTGAGTATCTCTACACCACTATTTGGTCAGATGTTTTGTCCTATACTATCATTTACCATTACCTATGTGTCAATGGTTTGATGATGTTTCAATTCCTGAAGTTTTGAAACATGTAATAAGAGTTTGGAGCTTTTATGTCAACGGTTCGAGACCAAGGTGCATATCTCTAAGCCTGCATTTTTTCTGAGAGTAGTCTGCCATGATGGCTGCATATGCATTATACATATATATTTAGTTTTATCCGCCATGCCTCTCTAAGCCTGCAATTTTTTTGAGTAGTCTGTCATGATGGTTGCGTTACGCATATATATTTAGTTCCATTTTAATCCGCCATGCCTGTTATTCCCTAAAGTAACTTAACTTGTCTCTCAAAAATTTCGCTTGCTTTTCTGGTATAATGAATGTATGATATGTCACGTTCAGTAATTCATGCTTGAAAGGCTCTTTATCAGCATGTGGAGGAGAGCTACAGTCATGGAACAATGCTAGCCATCTTTTATTATTATCAGGTTCCTGAACTTTACAGATTCTGTATAATGGGACTCGCCTTCCTTTAGAAAATGCAACAGATGGGATTTTATCAAGAAACAATGCCCAGAAAAGCAAATAAGGCCCATGGACAACAATACAATATATAATCTTACATGGAAAAACAGGTTAACCTGCAGCTTATGTGTGACCATAGGCAATTCCTAACCTTTGGCTGCAAGAGTTGATAACTCTACCAGAATTAAAAGAGATGCAAGCAGGCCACTTGTTCACAATTGGATCTGACATGATTTGTTTGAACACGAAATATGAATATGGGTAAGTATGTATCTCTACTCGGGCAGATCATGTTTGCCTCATATTTGACATGCTCTTAACTTCATATTTTTCAGGGAAAAGTATACTAGCTATGGCACTCGAAAGGAATCTTAGCTTTGTTTAAGAAAGTCAGTGCCAATTATTACATAGACTCTCAATGTTTCAGGTTGGGAAGTACATATCTGTCCCAAATGCAATAAGGCATTCCATTCCATAGTTTTAGATGGTGCAAACTTTATTGATATTGCAGCCCAATCAACACGCCCATCTTGGAGGCACTCCAGGAACGGAAAAATGGCATTATACTTGTTAATAATTTTGATGCTAAAGTTGCCAACGCAACAACAGATCTCAGTGCAGATATGATAAATGATACATCTTCAAGAACCTTCGATAAGGAACTAATAAACAAAGTTGTGAACTTGCAAGTGCCTTATTTGTTAATGCATATGAGACTAGATCCAGATACAATGCAGTATATTGATGTTGTTCAAGGAGTAGCACATGTACTCTGTGCACAACTAGTGACAGCAGAGCTAAAGGGAATACCATCTTGGCAGAGTGTTGCAGATCCAGGAATTGGATTTGCTAAGAAGTATGATCACAATCTGGAATTTATCAAGGGCTTAAAGACATTTACACAAAAGCTCTCTCACAGAAGTGTGGCTATAAGTGAAAGGCCTATTTTGTTGGGACAAAAAAAAAGTTTTTAGAAATGATGTGAAATAAAAAACAATCTGAAGCAAGGGATGCTGTCACAATTGCTGCAATAGCAGATGGAATATCATCTGCTGTCAATATTGTTAGTTCTCATACCATCGGACTGGCAAAAAGATTTTCAAGGTAAACCACTTTTTGGCCTAAGTGCTCTGTATTTATAGCATGTTGAGCAGGCACTTTTCAATTTCTGCAGATGTGGTACTGTACCTCTTGTGGCGTTCATCGTTATGAAGATGGCAAGCTGTTGTAGTGCTTAAAGTATGAAGATGGCAAGGCATTACATCTTATCATTTTTTAAGACGTAGCTGTACATGATCTTCTGTAACATTTGGTCCGTGAAGGGATTGTATGCAGGTAATCTATTTCCCTTTCTAGTTTCTTGCTTCCCGAAAAGAAATTATCCACCTGGACATACTTTCTAGGTGTCAAGTCATATCAATTACCTCCAGGGCATAGCAGGCTGCAAGAACATAGATTAGTTTCAGTATATTTATGTACAGTCTATATCAAATAGATTAGTCTCGGTACATTTATCTATAGTCTATATTAAACAAAAAGGAAGAGAATGTTGGTGATGCACTGCCTCTTACAAGGGGTCATTTGGCTGAAAGAGAGGATGAACGAAGCAGGATTTTAAACCTGGTATATGCATATCCTTGGGAAATCTCTGTTGATACTTTCTATGCTGGATCTTAGATGATTGTAAAAAGTTGGTAGGCTGCCATAATTAGAGGCTGTCTTGATCATCTCACTGTTGTGGTTATTAAACTTAACCACTTCAGGCAAGCTAGCCACAATGATTTGACAAAAGAATTTTAAGACCCTCATGCACATAGCTTCAATGCCACATACATTTATCAATATGCTCCAATAAGAACATTGATGGAAATATAAGCCATTAATTTTCTTAGCGAAATATCTGGAATACCTTGTCTCTATGATAACGTGGCGCAAAACAGATAAGACCTGTTTGAATGTGGCCTAGTGCAAGGTGCAGAGCCCACAAAATGTGAACCTAAGAGCCTATTCTGCTGTTGTTTTGTCAGAAATGGAATTGTTGGCTTTTATGTTGAAATCCCATATCAGTGTAGATTGGCAGGTTTCCAATGTTATTATTGTTGTGAACAGGAATGAACTCGTCTTGGAAATGATCTCAACTTTCAGTTGGATGGGAAATAGTTTAATAATGCTTTTATGCCTCCATCTAAAAGTAGTGTTTGGAATGACATCTCCATGATGCATCTTGTATCTTTACTTTCAAAGTATACTTTTAAATTCATCAAGATCGAGGCCAAAGGAAATAATGATACTCTCCTTACAATGCTTTTCGATCAAACGTTTGTCCATTGAAATAAATCAGCCATGATACAACACACATAAAGTTTGGCATGTGAAAATTAGCCACGACACAACACACATAAAGTTTGGGCATGAGAAAATCGTTAGATAAGTAAGACAACCAAGAGCATTTTTATAGGGAACCCATTACATCTTCAATAGTCCTGGGATGTTGAGAAGATGATAGATGCATGCTGGCTTCTATCAACTTGTAGTCAGTCATAGCAAATTGTTCTAAAGTTTGCTGAGCATGGTACTTCCTTCTTTGCATGTGAGAAGGAACTATAGCTCAGTTTGAAGCATATTATTATTTTTTTTATAAAAGTTATCTTTGTTGATTTGTCCATTGCAATTGCTGGACCCGGAAGTTTTGGGAGATTTGCCGGACCTAGATTTGCACACAAAAGAAATGTCTCGCAAAGGAGGAATGGTCATGGTTTACAAGATTGATGGAGAAAAACAAGCCATCCTACCCTATTTCAAATGGGTTTTGAGTTAAGAAGAACTACCTCGTAATAGATAAAATGATTGTTCTTTGTGCTTGTTGAAGAACCTAGTTACCAATTTCTAACTGTCGTTGTACTTATAATTTTTTGTGGCTTCAACTTTATATTCACAAACCTTCAATACTTTTGAATTACTTCTTATAGTTCTGGACCTAATTCGGTCTTAGAGAATATTATGATTTTATTGATTTATGAGGATGTCTTTTTAGTTTCAAAATTCATATGGTGGCCATTAGCGCTATTCAATTCCATAGTCTACGAATTTAAAGTTTAAGTTATGCCATTACATAATCTTCATGACCTAAGCTATTAGCAATATTTTGAGAGGTTATTGCATTAATTGTATGAAACATATGTTTGACATGTTCGTTTGGTGGATTGTTATCGCTATATTTCACAAGCAATTATAAAATAATGTCAAGCACGAATTTGACTATCTGCTTTGTGATTGGGTTTACCTCAAATCTCTTTCTTTTGGTGATTCTTGCGCGAATCTGACTATTTGCTTTTCGATTGCATGTGTACAAAAATGTTTACAACACCCCTTTCCTTATAGAATCTTGAGGTAAACTTATGATTAACTAGGACCTATCATGATGATTCATAAGGGCAATCTATCATGCGGCAACACCTTGTTTTGGAAGCTTGAATTACATGATTACTTGCCATATCTCTAGAGAAAATACAGTCACATTTGGGACGAGGATTCTCATGCAACACTCATATATTAATACATATTCTCTTCGCATGCCAGTGAAATTCACATTACTACAATTGAAATTCCAACTCAAATTCATCTACCTAGCCTTGTTCCCAACCCTGCAATTCTGCTAGTTTTTAATTTTTTAATTTTGCACCAATACATGCAAGTTTTCTAGAAAGGAGGCATTGCTAGTATGGACAGGTGCATGTCTAAAAGAAGAGACTCAAATGTTTGCTCTCCTATATCATTTAGGGTGTCTCTAGATTTTTCAGAGCCATTGGATCGTGGTATATCCCATAGGATATACCCTCTAGAGGCATATAGCCATCCGTTTGAATCAAGATGTGGTCAAACAATCTCATTTTGGCTCCCATGAGTTCAATGGACCAATACAATGGTTGTCAACCATTCAATATAATAGTGCACTAAACTTCTTCAAACGACAGATGGAATAGAGCTGGGAATCGAACCCCAATAAGATGCCAATGCTCCAGCCTTACCTCAATCGTCGAATAATAGTAACCACATCTACAGAGGCTCAACGATGGGAGTAATCACTCACAGTGTAGCCTATTGTTCTTCAATGCCTTACACACCAACACAACTCATAGCAGGCTCTGAGAGCCAGTTGAAGTCTTTCTTTATTGGCCTCATTCACAGCTTTGGGAGACTTGTAACATGCCCTAAGAACAGCTTGCCGATGAAAATGATGCATAGACACAACCCATTCAAATGCAACTGCCCCTGCCAAACACCTCTTTTCACACAAGACAGACAAAGAATCATAGAAACTTCTAGGGACATCTTGGCCAAAGATTCCCAACGTCACACCGATGTTAATTGCTCTCCAATTTTGTCTCAACTATTCCTAACACAGGGACCACCGATTTGAAGAGAACTGGGAGATGTAGGAACAGACCCAACAACCCCCTTACCCTTCCTTGCAGCCTTCATCAAAGACATCCTGCCCCTAACTAAAGCTAAAACACAAGAGCAAGGAAGAACAAGTACCTCAGGCGTTGCCGAAGGAAGAAAGACCCAAGACCATGAGTGCCTGCATTTACTTACAATCCAAGCAAAAAAACACAGAAGAGGAATTTTGACACTTGCAGACCACAAGAAAAGAAGAATCTGGAAGGAACACACCTGCATCAACGCATGCAGAATCCCACACGCCATAGAAAACCAAGCCCCAAAACCAAGCCCTAAACCTTCAAACTAATAATAAAACTTCTATTTCGCATATCAAGGGTCTATCGTCAGCTTTATTGTTACGCACTAGCACCTCTAGTCATAACTAATATACCAAAAGGGCGGATCCTTCAAGGAAATCGTTATCCAATGGGCCTGTTACACATTAAGCCCCCTAATGCTAACCAACATGTCAAAAGAGCGGATCCTTCAAGGAAATCATTATCCAATATGCCCCAACCTTTCTAGGCTTTATCCCATACCCCATAGACCATATCAATTCCTCTTCTTCCTCGAGATGCTTGCCCTCAAGCATGTGGAACACACCAATGTTGCTATGAGGAATTGAACCTTGGCTCCGATACCAAATGTTACGCACTAGTACCTCGAGCGATAACCAACACACCAAAAGGGCAGATCCTTCAAGGAAATCGTTATCCAATGGGCCCCAACCTTTCTAGGCTTTATCCCATACCCCACAGACCATATCATTTATACATATTCACATATGCATACACAGAAAAACTATGCAAAATCATACGGTATAGCTATGCGATTTCTCATTTCGGGCAAGTTTTTTTTTTAATTGAAGGCTTAGTATTTATATTAATGTAGATATAGGTGTACATATTAACATATGTATATATATACATATGTTTACAAAAAGTAACCGATTTGGGTAGGGTTGATTATGGAGACCCTTCAACATAATATCTAGAGAAAATATTAAGGCCTATCATAGGCCTGAACCATCATCAAAAGAGGAATTAAGTTTAAAAAATAGAGTTCTTATGACCATAGCCATCACTCCAGAAATCTTCTTTTCTTGGGCTCGCCCTCAGCATGATCCTTTCTCCCCATTCCTTTGGTAGCTAATATGAATAGACAGAATGGGCACTTGCACAAATGAGCTTTCCCCGGATTAAATCTTCCTTTCTTATCCTTAGCCCCGCATAAGATATCCCTTTTTGCATCATAAGCTGTGTTACAGGCACAGTCACAATGGCATCCATCTTCATGTGCTGTTGGGATCTCGACCCCGAACTGAGTAAGCCACAGCGCATTAGAGTGAAGGTCGATTCTTCTCCACTTCAGCTTCTTTACCAATATGAGAGTGTTACCTGAGAAATTCAAAGAAAAGTTAGAAAGGGATGGATGGGGTTCAATTATGAATATAAAAAATCTCCTCAATCCAATTAATATCATATTTGGTTTGCTCAATAATAGCCTGCGGCCATATTATCTCCTCTTTGAAGATCAGGGAATTCCTTCCCTTCCACATTCTCCAAAGGAGAAGGTAGATACGCCAATTCGATGGGTTCTCAGGAAGAAAAAAGTCCGTGGAGCTCATGGTTCTAAGATTAGGCATATCAAACTCAGTCTCAGCTAACTCCAGAGTCCATTCGGCCCATAAACAGTTCCTGAAGAGATGATTCTCATCTTCCTGATTCTGCAAACATCGCACACAAATATTAGAGTCCGCCATGTTCATCCTCCATCTTTTCATATTTATTGCAAGAGCCTTGTGCCAAAGCTGCCACATAAAGGCTTTGACTTTTAGATGGATCGGGCACTTCCATAAAAAGATGAGGTTCCTTTTGATCCTCAAGGGATCAGTATTCCATTTGATATGGATTGTTATGGCCTGATCTCTATTCAGGAATTTGTAGGCCATTTTAACTTTGTATCCAATGAACCCGTTTGTGTGCCACGAATCTTCTGAATGGTGCCACTGTCCACTGGCAAGTCTCTGGGTAATACTATTAAACAGGGTCTCAGACTCCTCTCCCAGATCACTTAGAACCGAGGTGTGATAGTCGAAACCATTGATAATGTCCCTGATGAACACAATTCTCCTGTTAGTCCATTGCTTAGTAAGGGTAGGAAAATGAGAGGCCAAGCAAGTGTTGGGATCATCAAGAATAAGAGAAGGACTCCAGAAGATTGGTTGATCCTGAGAAAGGCCTTCCTTCCAAGTATACATGCTTTTAACCTTGAGCCACGCCCTGATCCACTTCTTTATAATCAGAGGGATGGAATTCGGGATGGTGAAGGGAAAGAAAATACTGTAAGGGAGATGCATCTTAAGCCCTCTCCACCCGAAAGGATGGCATCTCCCAATATAATGTTTGATCAGAGCTTTGGCCGGATGGTTAATCTGATCTATACAGACCCTGTAAAAGTATTTAGCTGCTAAAGCAGTTGCTTGCTTCTCGATGTTAATAACTCCCAATCCTCCCATACTTTTGGTTTTACAACACTCATTCATGGAGACTGGAATCCAGCATCTTCTGTTAGTTCCTCCTGCAATGAATCTACCAATAATACTTTGCATTTTAGAATAGACCTTTTTAGGGGCCATGATAATAGATGACTCATAAACCTGAGAAGAGGAAATAACAGAGTTTGCAAGAATGGCCCTACCATTCTTAGAAAGGAATTTAGAGTTGAGGGAATCCACCTTCCTGTAGAATTTGTCCAAGAGATCCCCCCACAGATCACTCGCGTTCACCCTAATAGCATAGGGGATCCCCAAGATTTTGGTTTTGGTGGTAGGAGAGAGATACATACATCCAAGAGATAAAGCTGCTTGCTCCCCTTTAGTCTGATCCCTTGAAATTAGCTTTGTCTTGGTCGGATTAATATTACAACCTGAGCATCTTCCGAAGTCCTCAAGAATCTGCTGTGTAGTTTGAATAGATTGATTGTCCAAATCCATAAAAAGAAAGGTATCATCTGCAAAATGAACATTAAGAATATCCTCCATCCCTTGATTAGGGGGGAGTTTGAGCCCTTTAACCTCATTGAGATTCCTAAGCTTTTGGAAATTACTGTGCAGACCTTCCATGACTATTAGAAACAAGAAGGGTGCCAGAGGGCATCCTTGCTTAACTCCTCTTTTTATGTCAAAGAAAGGACTGCACTCTCCATTGATTAGGACAGCCGACCTTGAATTTTTCAGAATAGCCATGAAAATAGAAATTACATCTTCCGAGAACCCTAAACTCTGGCAGCATTCTTGTAAAAATTTCCAACTTACTGTGTCGAAGGCTTTGGTGATGTCCAATTTCAGAAGCCCTATGTTTTGTTTAGATTCCTTGGCCCAGCTGATCCCCAGAGATGCTGCTGCAACATTGTCCAAGATGTATCTCCCTTTCAAATAGGCACTTTGAGTTTTACTTATGATCTCATCAAGAATAGGCTTGACTCTAGCTGCAATTGAACCTGAAATAAGCTTATAGACCACATTGGAAAGTGAGATAGGCCTATAATCTGAAAAGGAAATAGGCATGTCATTTTTAGGGATGAGAGCAATAAGGCTAGTATTGATCCTGCAGTCCAACCTTTTGGTTAGTAGGAATTCATTAGCAATGGAAACCATAAAATTACCCAAAAGCCCCCATGCCTTCTTGAAGAATTCAGCAGGGAGGCCATCGGTCCAGGAGTTTTGCCTTTCTCCATTTCATTAAGCACTTTAAAAATCTCCTCGTTGTTGAAAGGTCTAGACATGCTGTTATTCATGGCATTAGTAACTCTGGCCTGAATATCAATGAAGTTGTTTATGTCCTGAGAGCTTGTGTCCCTGATAGTACCCATAATTCTGACAAAATGCTCCCTAGCAGCCTCTTTAAGTTGATTATCTTCAACAATATTATTTCCCTCCCAAAGGACACTGTAAATGTGATTTTTCTTGATCCTTCCTTTGGCCTTAATGAAAAAGTACTTGGAATTAGCCCTCTCATCTTCCATAAGCTCTTTGACTTTGGCTTTAATCTTCCATCCTTTTGCAATCCTGATTTCTTCCCTTTCAATCTGAATTTTAAGATCCTCCTTATTCTGGCCTTGAGCTGTCCCATACTGATTTCTCAAATTTTGCAGGTGAATAGTCTCTTTCTAGTATACCAATTCTTTATGTTCTTGGAGGTCCTAACCCACCAATCCATCCACCCGATATCATTACTGGGTTTATCTTCCAAATCCAACATCTGAGCTAACTTGGTAAGGAAATCCTCATGATCCAGCAGATTAGTATTAAGCTTAAAATAGGAGTTCCTTTTCCTCTGATTATTGTTGGCATTGATATTAATAAGCTGAGGATAGTGATCAGAGATAGTGTAATTCGAGAGATTGGAGACCCTAGAGCTGCTGTTCCATAAGGATTCACTAAGGTAAAACCTGTCGTGAAGACAACAGATAGGCTGGATTCTGTGATCATTCCAGCTATAGGAATGAAAGACCACTCTTGCCAAATCTAAATGGTGGCTTGTGAGCAAAGTCATCCACTTATCATTCTCTTCCCCACTAAGGGCCCTGAAATTAGCACTCCTCATATAATCATGAGTAACCATATTAAAGTCTCCTCCCATTATAATCTCATCATAAGGGATACTATTCAAACTGTTGTTTACAATATTCCAAAGCTGAGCCCTTTCAGCCGGCTGATGATAAGCATAAATGTTCACTAGAGCAATCCTATTGTTCCCTATATTGCCATGTAAAATCTGCCACCTCTTACTACCATCATGCATCATCTGAATATCACCTAAATTAATCCTATTGTGCCAAGCAATTGAAATACCTGCCGAAGAATTATTTGCTTTAAGAGACCAATGATTAAAGTTAGTAGGCAACACCTCTCTAATTATATTATCAATACTATCATCATGGATCTTGTGCTCTTGAAAGAAAATGAAATCTAAATTCATAGAAACAAGACAAACCTTCACCCTTCCTCTTTTCAGATTAGAATTAATGCCCTGCAAGTTCCAAGTGATTCCCTTGAGATTTATATCCATTTAACTGGGGGCCTGGTTTTCCTTGGGGACCTTCTGGGTGGCCCCATGATCTTATGCTTCTCGTTTCCTTTTCCCTTCTTTCTTCCTCTTGTAACAAGGTTCCATTCCCAGCTCTGAAATTGATCATGATCGTCCTGATCAGAATTTTCAGAGTCTTCGTTTATAAACGTGGACCTAGTGTTGGGAACCACCTGCCCGCTGGTGCTTATAGAGGAAACCACAAAGTTAGTAGGATCAATACAAATAAGAAGCTTGGGAGGAAATTGCAAAATAATTCTGCCTTCCTGGTCGATCCCCTGAATAGGATTGGGGGTAGGTAGAGAAGGAGGAGTGGGGTCTTGGATAACCATAATTTCCTTGTTACTACCACTTCCTTCCCCTTTTTCCTCTACAATTCTGCTTTTGGGTCTCCAAACCTGACGCCCTTGATCAGGGATTTTGTCCCTAACTTTCTCTTTACCCTTGTTAATTATTGGCTCCTTCTGGAAATTAGCCACATGCTCCTTAGAGTAGGATATTTGGAGATCAATAAATTTAGAGCTGCTAATTTTGCAGGGAATTTTATCCACCCAGGGGGAGTGAATTTTTTTTCTGAATACACACTGCCGGGGTACTGGTTTGAGGGATGGAAATCTGGATGACCTCTCCCAATTTACTTGCAATGGCATTCAAATGAGAAACAATCCAAAAACCAGGAGGAAAATTAGTACTGGAAATCCATGTGGTAGTGGCAACTGTCGAAAAATCGCCAGGGACATAATTCGGGTCCCATTTCATCAAATACACCATCATACCAAGAATAGAATGGATTTTTCTGGAGAGGATATGGTTCACATTCTTCTCCTCCCTACATATGATTTGGAAAGTTTTTTGATCCAATTTAAGAATGGAAAGAATAGGGATAGCCTGAGATTTAGTTATCCAATACTTAACCTCCCGATAGAAGGGCACTTTTGGGGGAAGTGGATCAGAATACCATGCTTAGAGTTTCTAATAATAGCAGAATTATCATTAATAGCATCCAAATCAAGAAGGTCTTTACTTTCCTCATTAGAAACAGTACTATCAGAAGGATTAGAAAGCAAAGCATTCTTATAAGATTTACCATTGATCTTATCGTACTTGCCCATAACTGGAACCGAGGACTTCAGCATTTGATCAGAAATTTTCGTTCTATTCTTATCCAGGTTCTTTCTTGAGAGCATGTTACAGTTGGTACACTCACAATTGCCCGCTTCAATCGGATGGAAATAGCCATTGCTATCCTGTATCTCGCATTTGTTGGTCGCTTCAAGGGGGTACTGGTAAGCTATATACTCCATATCCACATCCTTAAGAGTCTCACTGTCAAAAACTGGCCTTTTGCCTTTGAACTCCCTCCGAAAGTTTTCAATGACATGGTCATCTGCCTCCTCCCATATTTTGACCAATCTGAAAGAAGCCTTGGATTTCCATCCCAAATCCTCTAATTCTTCAGCCAGGCCTTTTGCTGCTTCCAGCATTTCCGTCATTGATCTTCTAAAAATCTGATTCTTGAGACTGCAGCAATCCTCTTTGGAGTGACCTGTTTTAACCCTGATCAATTGGTAGAGGAGGAGATCCATTTCCTGTAATTTCTGAAGCATCTGCCATACAAGATCTCTGTCACTAGCCTTTCCCTCGGCATACTGATTTTCCTGCCTCTGCATTTCCAACCTGCAAACTATGATCTGACCCTCCTTTTGAATCCCCATACAAACCGCAGCGGCCTCCTGTTGTTCCCGGATAATATCAAAAGCAGCTTTAAGTTCTTTCATCTTAACCCATGTTTGATCCTTCTTGCTATCAAGCACAAAGATTTGATCCCAATATTTGATCACCAAAATGGGGTCCGTATCCTTATACTCATAGGGAATCCTTGTCGAAGAGGAGCTCCCCGCCTTCGGTTTCTCTGTGGTGGCCTTCGGCTTCATGGCAAGAAGAGCGAACTGGAGAAGAAGAAGCGGGACAAGACGAGCGCACTTAGGAGCGAAGAAATGTGGAAGGCCTTCTGCAGCCTCAACACAGACCCCATGGAGAGGGACAAGAAGGACAGTACCAGAAAAGGACTTAAAAAATCCTAAAAAATCTAAGAAACGAAAGAAAGCCAAAGGACGCCTTTTCACTGAAATTCTCTGTACCACTGCACGGAATCCCAAAAAACTGACAGGGATTCTAGTTAGCTATAGAAAACCTCCAAACCACTGTATCAATTTCTGGAATAGTTCTTGCTGGTTCCATATCAAAGAACGTGGCCCAATGGTAGATTGGCTCAACCCCAAAATCCACTGGACAACTCATAAGAAAGAGGTTTCTTTCAAAATTGTTTCCCAGGAAAGGCTATGAGTTGTGCGTGGCAACCCTTATGGATCCTACCCTGTCAAAGCAGAGGATGCACAGATAAAAGAAGTTAAAGCTAATTCTGCAAAAGCCGACTCTGGATCTTGTTTCAAAGGCTAATCTAATCAAATTTTCAATTATCAACACCGAATCTTGATGATCCCAGGGAATTTGAGGGAACCCCAGCCCCTGGAGAACAGCCTCTAACAAGGCCTCATCCATCAGGGCTGTAAAATTCTTTGCAAATCCTCGGAAGGTTGGGTCGGTGAGGGAAGGCGCGAGCAGTAGGCGCCACAACGTTCATTTTTACCTGGGCATATCCCTTTTCTGTTTGTACATATTTTCATTCCGGGCAAGTTATAATGTTATTTTTAGTGCTAAGAAGGGCAATATTGGGTGCTTTTTCTTTTTTTTATCAATAGATAGTTCTGGTTGTGTGTATACTTAGGACTTGTTGAGGAATGGCTCTTCAGAAAACAAAATTCAGAAGGTATTATTTTCCAAAACCCTTAACAACTTGGCCCTCAAGTTTTATAACAGAGATCCGATTTCAACGTTGGTTGCAATGGTGTTACCCACTAGTAACACCATTATAGCGCATAAATACCTAGTTTGTTATGCCAAATGACCATAAACACCTAGCTTGTTATGGAAACCACTAGAAAACCACCATAAACTCATAGGCCCAGTTTGCTAAGGTGGATAACACTCTAGAACTCGCGTGTTTATGCCCTACTATAACAATCTCGGGCCTCCGCCCTCGATTGTTATAATAGGGCACAACACCCTTGTTCCAGGGTGTCTTCCCTCTCATAACTTCACAAGTTGCTGGATTATACGTCCAAATATGAAAGGTCTAATAAAACTTTTAGAGAGGTTTAATTTTGCCCAAACCCTTGATGTGACAAGATGTTACAATAGTTAACAAGGGAATAAATATAGAACGGCTTGACAATAGAATCTAAAACATTATACTACCCCTAGTATTATTATGAGGTTCTAATATTCAGATCCATGAGGGTCTATGGCCATATGTATTAAAGAAAAAAAAGAAAAAACATAATAAATACAGAATTTAAACTAGTATATGGTTAAACCGGTGGGGACTATAAAAGTGAGTGTCTTGGGCTTGCCAAAAAAATATGGCAATGACACTCTTTCCTTGGCAATAATCTTCTGAAATATCAATTGGTTGTATATATGATGGGGAATGATTTGGAACGCTTCTACTTAGTGCATGGTTCGAATGAGGATCTTTATCTGAGCGCATTTTGAACGAAGAAATTGCATTTTGCATGTAAGGTATAGTTGATTAATGGCGACAACATAGGTCATGTTTATGAAGGCAAGCGAAATTTTGCTGATGATGGAGGTGGTCACTTGGCCAAGAAAGATGCTAACTTTAATAAGAATAAGTAGTATGCTTATTACCATGGAAAGAACTTCAATGAACAGTTCATCCCTAAAACTCAGTTTGAGGATGAAATGAACTTTGATCATTCAGGCCTTTTGTAATTTCTTTCAAATGCTGTATATTTTCTGGTAAATACACAACATGTGTAGTGTTCAAATGAGCTTAGATTGTTCTTAATAGTTTAGAACATTCAGGTACATAACCTGTTCCCCGACATCTAAACTAGTTCTCATATTTGAAATGTAAGTCTGTGATTCCAAAACTCTTTTCTCCACTTTCAGCTTACTAAATATCTTGGGCAAAAAAGCACAATGGGTGAAGGATGATAAGCCAAGACAACCCAATGCAACTTTTGGCCCTTGTATCTCTACTTCTTCTAGTGCCAATGTTTGCATGATTGACTGAAGTATATTCTTTCATTGCGACACTTTTGCTCGTCTAGGTTGTTATGTATGTTGGAAAAAGAGTTTTTATTGTTTAAAATCGTTGCAACGGCAACTAATATGAATGGGAATAGCAAGGTAATCATTCCCATGCAAACTACGGGTTTGACGGTCACCTATTTGGATATGCAACAATAGGGAAAGTGTCTCCAATTTTAAATGAATTATAGTTTTACCTTCATTTTTCAAAGTAAAGGTATGCTTGAACGGAGCTGAGAATGTTCCAACTATGCAAAACTGAAGGGCAGTTGGTTTTTATTGGTTTACTTACTGCAAGTGTGCTCATTTCAAAAAGCGAAATATTGGATAACTTATAGAAGTACTATATTAATACTATAAGCTTTTTGAGCTAATAGGCTAAACAGTAAACAGAATACTTGGTTGATAACCGGTTTGCTTTTAGGTTTGTTACATCTAATGCAGGTTCTAAAGGATGGTGAAATATTTCCTTAGATGAAATTTAGGGAAGCCTATTGGTTATGCATTAATGTGCAAAGTCCTTAAGGATTCAAAGCTGCATTGTTTTCGGAAAATAGTGGGATATTGTTTTGGGCAGTAGCTGCATTGATCATATCAGCCTGCAATGCTTGGATTTGAGAGCTTCGTCGTTTGTTTCTCCACTTCCGGTAGCTACTCATGCGCATCGGCGTGCAGCCCCTTGCCCTGTATAGCTGCTTACCCTGTGTATCTAATCTGGTTAGGTGAGCCCGAGATTTGGTGACTTCTGAGCTATCCTGCTCTCGTTCAAACTGTGTTGATTGAAGGTGATCATCAAGCTGATGCATTGCATCTCAATGCTGGAAATGCGTTGCTTTTCTGTGGTCAATTGCTTTTTTAGCAATGTGGGTGCTGGAGACTCTACCTATTCTGCCAAAAATGCAAGCCTAACTGTATTGCCTTTAACATTTGCTTGGACTTGTTTCCAAAGTAGGTTGTTCATATGACTGATTTTGTGTCGCTATGTATGATGCTCGAGACATGAAAAAGGAATGTGATGTAAGAGAAGTTAGTAGTAGATCGAAACCTGGTTTGATCTATGTTTATGGCATAAATGATAAGAACTGACCACTTTTCAGTCTGTACCATTTGGCTATTCTAAGCAATTATGTCTATATCCAGAAACATCTTGTGCATAGCTCATAGAGACTAGCTTTAAATCCTCATATAATCCGCAAAGGACGTCGCAACTGTGATTTCTGGAGCTTTTTACTTCCACATCTGTAAGAAATGGTAAAGCTTAGACCCAGATGAATAATCTTCATATACATGGAAGAAAAGCATCGCACACAAGAATACACACAATGAAACAGTGGAACTGTAATGTATCATCTGGGTTTGTCTTGGCGTTTGCTGCTGAAATTAGGATGGCATTATGGCAATGGGAAAGGTCTTCTGCAAACCAAGTCTAGAACTTGGGGTCAATGGCAATGCCCCCTTCATTTTTTTATCAGAACGCTTCAAGAAATTCGATCTTACTTGGTTTTTCGTTTTGTGGGCGCAAAACAAATCTGGAGTTGCTCGATCTGCAGAAAAACATGGCGAAATTGAGGTTATTCCTACAATGCTATGAAGACACAGGCATGTATCTCTAAATCGGCTATATTTGTTGAGATTTGTTGTCACTTCGCAGGTTCACCACCTACCAATCCTGGCTCTGGTGCTATCCGCTCTGCAACGTGCAACAGCTTTGAAACATCTGTATATGATACGTGTCAAAAAATTTATAAAGAAATGTTGGGCATAAAATTCGCTGAGGTGTCAAAATTCTGGATAGGAATCTCAGAACAATATTCTAGAGGAATCAACCTACAATATTGATATATGTTAAAGATAGTATAAGCATGGAGATTAAACCTATCTTGTCAGCGGTACTATTGTATTTTTAGAAGACTACTTGTTAATATCAGCTTACCCACTAGGTCTTGCCTCCTACTAAATGCATCCGTACCTCTATGTCCAACTGAAACACTGGGAAAGTAAATTCTAAATTTTTGTTGAGCATTGCATGGATGACAATCATACAATCTTAGTATAATAGATCATCTATTTGCATCTGCATATCAACGTTGCCAATATGGTTTCTTATGATTTTCCTCACTTGTGCTGCCTGAATATCCCGACCAGCTGAAGCGTAGAGGTTGGAAAGTAGTACATATGGTGCAGAGTTAGCTGGATCCAAACATAAAGCATGTTGAGCAGCAGCCTCTCCATCCTCAATGGCAAGATATATAATACATGACCCGAGCAAAGAAATCCATGATTCTGCATTACAGTTAACTGGCATGCAGGTAATAAAAGCTGCTGCAACCTCTAAATCTCCAGCTCGCCCAAGGAGATCGACCATACAATTTTGATGTTCCAGTGTTGGTACAATGCAGTGGCCTTGCACCATTGTCACAAACTGATGACAGCCATCATCAACCATGCCGTGGTGACTATAAATAGAGAAAACAATTGCAAACGTGATTTTATTTGGCACCATACCTCTCAGTTGCATTTCTCTAAAACCTTTGAGCACATCTTCTCCATGCCCATGTTGGCAGCAAGCTGCAAGCATAGCATTCCATGATACCACATCTCGCTTTGGCATTTGCTCAAAGAAATTACGAGCCTTGGCCAATTTCCCTTCTTCGGCATAACCTGTAATCATGGCATTCCATGCAACCACATCTTGCTTAGGCATTTTTTGCAGTAATTGGGAAGCTTTCCTAAGCTGCCCTTGTTGAGCACAAGCTGCAACCATTGATGACCATGTGAATTCATCCCTCTGAGGCATTTGTTTGAAAAGCTCAAAAGCCTTTGCCAAATCTCCTTGCTGTATATAAGCAGCAATCATGGCAGTCCATGATATGATATCAGGATAAGGCATTTGTTGAAAGACTTGCCAGGCATGATTAACCTGCCCCATCTGTGCAAAACCTGAAATCATCACATTCCAAGAGACCACGTTTCTAGAAGGCATCTGGCTAAAGAGCTCGAATGCCTCCTTCATCTGTCCGCGCTGTGCGTACCCTCTAACCATGGCTGTCCATGAAACCACATTCCTCTTTGGCATTTGTTTGAAGAGATATAGAGCTTTACTGATGTTTCCATCCTGCGCATATC
The DNA here is from genome assembly GCA_021234155.1 of Isoetes taiwanensis. Taxonomy (NCBI): domain Eukaryota; kingdom Viridiplantae; phylum Streptophyta; class Lycopodiopsida; order Isoetales; family Isoetaceae; genus Isoetes; species Isoetes taiwanensis. Next base: position 15,833,151 of record JAJEKV010000021.1, on the reverse strand, counting down.
CAGTAATAATTGCATTCCATGATGCAACGTCCCGTTGAGGCATTTGCTGGAACAGATCAAGTGCCTCTTGAAGCTTACCATGTTGAACAAATGCTGCAATAATTGTATTCCAAGAGACAACATCTCGCTGGGGCATTTGCTCGAAGAGCATAAAAGCCTCCCCAAGAGAACCCTGCTGGATATAGATATGCATCATTATATTCCATGAAAAGATATTCCTGCTTTTCATATTAAAAAATACTTTCTTGGCTTCCTCCAAAGCTCCACATTTGCCATACATGTGTATAAGGAGGTTTCCCAAATACCTACTGTGCTGAAGCTCTGTATCGATAATGTGTTGATGGATGCGCTTTCCTTCGAACAAGGACTCTGGACTGCTACATTTCTGCAACAAGGACGCAATTCTGCTTGTCTCCAACCATTGAGAATCTAGAATTCCTGAGTGGCCAGAAGTTGGTTGTTGGTGGTGTCCAAGGTGTTGTTGATGTTGGAGCTGAAGTGCCGAATGAGAAACTACCTTCAATGTTTTACATGTTTGGTGATCTGATCTTGTAGTGCGCTGATCTGTTGGGCTCAAAAAGCAACAAACCCTAAACAAGAAGGATGCTGTGACTACCATAGCTCAATAACCTGACAATGCCAGTTCCACCCCTCTTTTAGAATAAGGGGCATTTCTAGAACTCTGTTGCCAGAATTTCGAACACCACCGATAACATCACCTAGAAATGTGAGAAAATGATCCATTGATCAAAGCAAAAAATTGATGGGAGTTGTTGAGGCAGCAAGCCCTGTTTTGCAATATCAATAGCATGTTCGGGCAAGTTCTGTAAATGTGTTTTTCATGCACGTAATCTTATACTGAAAATCTGGCTCAATGCCGAAATCGGTTGCATTCATTTTCCAATATCAACAAAAAAAAGGGTAAAAAAATCGATCAAAATTTTAAGAACAATGCGGTCTAGTTGGCTATGGCAGAAATCAACAAATATAATATATCATGACAAAACCTTTAAAAAAACGCAGACAGACTGATGAAAAAAACGCAGAACACAACATTCATAAAATACCATCGATCAGCATTTCAAAATTCAGTAGAAGATACCCAGCACCTGTCATTGGCGGTTTGAGATCACGGTCTATGGCAAAACAAAGTTTCATCTGGGATATAGACCGACAAGCCAGGTTAGCTTCTGTCTATATCAGTTATGGAGCTAAGGGCACTGGCACAAACATATATAAGGTAACAAATGCTTACTTAAATCGAAGCCCAAAGCATAAAGCTGAGAACTCACCATCAATAATATGAAAATCGTGACTGTTTCATGAACAAGGCTTAAGGTAAAATCACCATTTTCCACTGCTCGTTACAGACAAAAATCAGCATTTGCTGTTTAACGCAAGATCACCTGTACTAATATCGGATGTAAATGCAAAATACTGCAAGGAGCCAAGTTGGCATAACCAAAAACCAATCGATTAGTGATTACTACCATCGCATCTGCAAAAAATGTCGCCAGTGTTTTTTCTATAATTCTTGGAATCGATATTACTCTATTTGTATTCGATTAGGCATGCCACAAGCACAGCGACATACTAACCAACAAATCCGGATTACCCCAGAATAACTTATAGCCAACCATGCCACGCGGCCATTCGGATTACCCCAGACCAGAATTTTGTAGCCGCCAGAGCTTCTGTATATATGACGTGGAAACCTGTCGATGGGCTGCAGCGCGGAGGCAGGTTAGGGTCCTGTCACAATATAGAAACAGGGTCGTTTTGGGGTTGCCCTTTGGGTTGCCCGTAGGGGGCAACCCTCTTGTTGGAGGGTGGAGTGACGGGTTTGAAGGCTTGGATTTGTTTTGAGGATAGGGGAGGGTGGCCATCCACGACGGCAATCCCTAACCCCTTCACACACGTGGCTAAAGCATGCGGGGGCTTCCAAACAGGAGGGAAAGGATTTCATTTTTTTTGTTTTGAGACTTTGTGGAGGAAGCATGCTGCTCCGATGACGGTCCACAGAGGACTCCTGCCATAGCCCTAGCAGGCGGCCGCAGCCACTATTTCATCAATGCATGTGGAGCTGAAATTGTTTGAATGGACTCATTATAATCTGCCAAAATGATCGGAGTTCATAAATCATGCTTTGGCACAGGTATTCATTGCAACTTCACATAGATTGATAGCTTATCTTTGATACACTATTCTTGCTCCACAAAAATATTTTTTGTTTGCTCAAAGTGCCTACTGTTAAAAATCTTTGCTTCTAGCAATGCAATAGATAAGCTGGTATTAGTTTTCATATTCACTTTCTTCATGGATTACTCATGGACTTTAGTAAAGTGGATTAGGATTAACAATCTGTAGCTTAGTTAGAAATCCTCTGCCTTGTCTACTTTTATCATTCTATGCTTGCCATATTTATGTGTTATGTCATTCCATCTGGTTTTCCATTTTTTCTCCACATTAGTTCAATACTGCCCTATGATTTTGACGCACTAATCATGCTACACTTGGCTTCTTCTCTCACACTACCACCCCAAAACTGGGTCCACATGTTGTTTTTCAGTGTCTTTTTTGCCAAAAAACAACACCAAAAAACTACGTGTTGTTTTTTGTCCGGATTTGCTAGAAATGACGTGTAGTTTTTAGCAAAATTTTTATACATGTAGTTTTTTTCGGAAAAAGTCTACACGTAGAATTTTGTCAAAATTATCTACGCGTAGAAATTAACATGTGTTTCTACATGTTGTTTTTTAAAAGTAGCTATAGTTTTCAAGTGTTGTTTTCCTAAAAAGTAGACATGTCGTTCTCAATAAACTTAAAAGATCTACATATTGCTTTTAACTGTTGTTTTGCAGAAAAACAACACTGAAAAACCACGTAAAGAATTTTGTCCGACTTTGTTAGAAACTACACGTAGGTTTCTGGGTTTTTTTCTTAGCTATGTTGTTTCCAAGTGTTGATTTTCACGAAAAATGATATGTGGTTACTTAAGAATAGCTGTTATTTTCCAATAATGTTTTTCTGATGAGAAGAAATTTTGATATATAGTTTTACATATAAATCACATGTAGTTCTTTGTAAAAGTAAAGACCTTTAGGTGTCGTTTTTCCAAAACAATATATGTCGTGGTTTTAGAAGCATAATAAAGGACGCGGTTCTAAATGACGCGGTTTAAAAACAACATGATGAATTGTTTTTTTTTATAAAGGATGTGGGTGTAAAAACAACATGATGTTGGAAAGAGAAAAACTTAGGAATAACTCAATTTCATACTCAATTTTCTAACATTTTTTCCCTTCGATTTGAGGGCTCCAAAACAAAAGTCGATTTCAATACCTTAATCAAGATGACTCAAAATGGATATAAAGCGGCTGCTTGAGTATCTGTAATGCCATTATTCCCACTTAACTGCCATTATTCCCACTATCTTATCCACAATTGCAACCGCTTTATTTGTTGGAATTATTGGACACTATAACAGTCCAAGCTTCTCCTTTACAAATCTGCGCTGCTGCTGCAAATGCACAGATCAACACAACACCTTCTGCAATTGCCCAGATAAATGAGGAGTTAATATTGGATGGGTCGTTTAGAATCAGATCCAAACAATGATGTAATAAATCTAGGATGTATAAAAAGGAAAACAAAAAAGTTTGAAATGACCAAAATCTGATGAATAAGAGCATGAAAATTTGGAAGAAATGGAAAAAAACGTTGCTAGCAGAGGTGATAGATTATGCAAAAGAGCTCCACGAAAAACTGTGTTATGAATGGGGAAAACGAAGTAGGCAGCACAAAGGAGCTAACTGTGATTTCTGGCCTTCCCGCAGAAGCACAGAATTAAGCTGTGACAGAATTAAGCTGTGTTATAAATGGAAAAATCAAAGTCCGTAGCACAAGAAGCTTACTATGAGCCTTCCCACAAATAATAGCACAGAAAGTCAAACAAGATGTAGGCATAGACTCTTTAAACGAACAGGTGCTGATAAGGACATCGCCATGCTGCGACGATCTGCCGGATCTGCTATCAGATTAGATCAGGGCTTTGAGAAGCCTAAAGCTGGAACAGAAACAATGGCCGCATATTTGGCCGAAATCGAAGCAGCAAACTGGGAGAAACTATGGTGCCGGATAAACTATGGTCCCGGAAGTCTGTTACCATGGTAGATTTGATCATGGCCAAGGCCTGGCACATTTTCCGGATGCTCAGATGCCATCTCCAGAAAGGACCTACGAAAATCAGACATCAGGGAGTTGAATGACATGCAAGGGATCAACTGAAGAATATAGAAGCGGATTCACCTTGACGGATCTTCTGCAACCTCAAGAACATGCATGCACAGGTAAGCATGGCTTTACTGTGGAAAACAAAAACAAGGATGTGAACAAGGACAGTAAAGCCATGCTGGAAAACAAGGATGATGTTGCCGTTTTGTATGCCATGTCTGTTCCAATGGCTCTTCTTTCTATGCACTGAAGTATCCTGTCGGATTAGTTTGCAAGATCCGAATTCTTTGCACAAGTGCCAGCGACCACAGCAGAGGGCAGATATGCAGAGGCCGAAGGAGAGGATGAAGAATGCTGGAGGATGAGGAAGACGAAGGCGGGAACAGACATGGCATGCAAAGTGGCAAGGCGGGAATTCGGTCGAATTCGGTCGACCAATAGAACAATAGGCTCTGGATCAAAATCCAAGCCGTTAATTAAGACCACATCTCGGCCGTTTATTTGGTATTTTCTTTTTAAGTGGCTTTCTTACAATTTTCTATGGTATTTTCTTTAATTGGCTTTGTCTCACACAATTTTCTATATGTGTGTGTGTTTTTGGCATTGTCGCATGTGTTAATGTCTCCATATGTTAATGTTTTTTTTATGTCCATTAGATGAAGGTATGATGTCCAGAATATGCTAAATCAAGGGCATCCGCCAAGAAGCAAGAAGAAATAGGAATCCGCCAAGCATGCCATCGTAGGCCGATTTGGGCAGAGGCAGGCCGATCTGGGCAGAGGCAGGGCATCCGAGCGCCTCCATCGGGCTGTTCTTAGCAGCCCCCGTGAAGCCAACACCTGCTATACACCTACTATTTCCGACCATGAACAGCAACCACAAAAAGAAGAACGCCTCAGACCATAGAGAAAAAAATTTGGAATCCCCCCTTTTCCGGCCCACCTACGCCAAAATCATAGAGAAGTGATATTTTGGGGGCATAATGGCATTGTCGCACATGTCATGTGATAGCAAGGATCATCTGGCACAAAGAATAGAATAGAATAGAATAGTTTTTTTAACGTCCACGGAGACCAATAGGTCATGGGACCCATACAATGGGCTAGTACAATCATTACTACTAGGATTAAAAAACCCCTGCCTCGAAAGAGAACACAAAGCATGAAAGAAAATTTCTACGTATAAATAAACCATCATGTTGATAAACTGATAAAAGTTTGCTTAAACCATCACTTTAAGACGAAACCAAAGATGAAACTTTATATATGTAGTATTGCTAATTTGAGCTAATCTTATCTAAGTTAGGCGTACTTAGCTCTCTAAGCAATACCAAATTTTGACCAGGATCAGAAGTCACAGTTGACATGCACATGATGATGTGGCATGCCATTTGACATGTCATGCTAAATAACCAAGGCCAACTTTTGACTAGCCCAAAAATCCAAAAATATGCAACTTTGGTTTTCCATGGGGTGATGTGGCAAAGTTTTGATGACATGGCAAGATATGGGTGACATGGACATCTTAATGACCATATGCAAACTCTCGGGTGTTTTTGTCTCCATCTCGATGCAAAAAATATAGTGTTCATGTTATGGACTGCTCTCCTTACCACAAGTGGCCAGGATTTGACAGTGCATGTCGTTACCCTTGTAGCACAACCAAACAGCATGGAGCCTCGGTGGCATGCCACCTTGGCATGTTTGAGCCTAAGTGGCATGTCGGAGCCTAAGGGGCATATTAGAGTCTAGATGGCATGTTGGAGCCTAGGTGGCATGTTAGAACCTAGGTGGCGTGCTTGAGCCACCTTGGCATGTTTGAGCCTAGGTGGCATGTTGGAGCTTGCATGGCATTTTGGGCCACCTTGGCATGCTGGAGCCTAGGTGGCATGTTGGAACTCGTCATATAGATCCCAAGGGGATGATGCCGAAGTGGATTCTTCAATACTTGCTCAATGTCATCCCATAACCCCTTTGGCAAACCCGGTCCCCAGACCTCACAACCATACAACACTACTAACTGTACAAGAGCAAAAAAGAGTTGTATTTTCAAAGGCCTTTACCACATGTGAATCTTTCTACATTGGCTTTGCAACGCATATAAAGCTATACATGTATTCCATCTATGATTTCAATGAACCGTCAAGCCCAGATATTTGTAGGATTCATACACCTGAATACATTCTCCATTATATTGCAACTGAAATTCCTACTTAAGAACCCCCATTGCCATGATTTTTTGTTTATCCAAATTCACCTACATCTCAATGTGAACATGAAACAAAGCCAATGCATCAAACTATGTGCTAGCATGCGGGCAAAAATCACTACATGCTAGCATCCGTCTTTTGGCATCAACACCCTCCCTCTGCCTCATGACATTGTGCAAGATCCTGGCCGAATCTGACTAGGATATGGCCTCCAAAACATAAACCCTGTGTGTTGCTAGGTTATTGAAGGGTTTACATTATGGAGGTCGAGTTTTAGTTGGTTGCACATGGGACATGATCGAGAAGCTGCAATTGAAAACACGAAGCAATAGGAACTGACGGAATGGGGTTTTGAACTGTCGGCACCATGTCTTTCGAGGTCTTACACCCTAATCCTTGGTCAAAACATTCATATGGCCATATCTTATTTATTGTCTCCAATTTACAACAAGGATCCATAAATTCCATTTGTATGATGTATGTTTATTACCATTGCTCGCCCCTATTTCTTCCCCCTTCTCCAAACTCATATTGTAGACTTTTGCATGTTGTCTGAGATTGTTCTTGACTGTTTTGTGCAAATCAATGCGCAAAAAATACTTCTTGTGATCCAAATTGCAATTTGACCACTTTCCCCATATCACAGCTCCTTTTGACACATCTCGACTTTGAAATTTATCAAAAACTCCATTGGCAACTCAAAATCCTCATTTTTAATTTTTTTTTTTTTTTTTTTTTTAGGGTAAGAATTTTTTGATTAATATAAAAATGGTACACGACTTTCTTGTGGGCTCCACAATAGGCCAGATAGGAAGTATACAATGCTCTTGGTCACCAGATATAGAAAGAATTGTCACAAAAAATACATGCAGCCATCAAACTGAAGAACTACCCTAAGATCAAGTCCACGTACTATGCTCAAGGTTCTCAACCTCTTCTTCATCCTTGCAAAATGATATGCTCCTCAACCTTTTAGTTCTTCCAGTACTAGAGGGCATGGCCTTCTTCCCATCGGGAAGGTAATAGCACTTGTAGAGTGCAAAAATTATTCCTCAAGGTCCTGAAGAACGCAGCCGAAAGAATACCTAGAAGAATAAGATATGTTACGAGTCGCTCTGGATTGTATGAGAACGCCTGAAGATCTGCCTTCTTCTCCTACTAGCAGTACTATAAAGGCTGACTTGCTCTTCCAGAAATGTACTCCACTACCAAGAAGCCCAGCCCGGAAGATTTTAAGCAGAAGTAACACTGTAATAGGCAAGATTGCCAACTGTCTTCCCACTAGCAAGGTACTATAGGCCTTTCTCCAAGAGCTCCCTCCAATGCTAGAGCTACCCGCCGCTCCACTAGTATAACTGCCTCAACCTCTTCTCTACAATAGAGGTACTATAGACTAGGCTGCTCTTTCCATGTAGAGCTTCAAGGCAAAGAAACATATATTTGACAGTTTTGAATACTACAGGAGAAAGCCAATCACAATTCCAATGGAAATTTTCCAGAGAAGCCTCCAGCCAAATGCTGCAGCCCCACAGATCCATGGCTGCCCCGACATGACAAATAGGAGTTGCAGTGGACAAAATATCTATTTCAATAATATCTGCCTTCTGAAGCACACCCCGAAAGATTTGAAGACATTACCATTTAAACAGTAAATGTGCTGCAGCTACAAGAGACACAGGTCTCCCGTCCTGTATTTCTTGCTTTACCAATCTGCCCTGTACGGATCACCATGACATCCTCGCCAGCTGGGATGGAGATGGGGTGATCCTATACCCTTACAAGCTTATCTCAGCAAACAACACAGAAGCTTTGGAGCATTGTCATTAATCCAACAAAAGCTAACCAGCACGCATGCAGTGAGTGCGGAAAGTATAGACACTGTCCAAAACTGAAAAATATTACTGAAATCTGCCAACACAGAAGCTTTGGAGCATTGTCATTAATCCAACAAAAGCTAACCAGCACGCATGCAGTGAGTGCAGCAAGTATAGACACTGTCCAAAACTGAAAAATATTATGGAAATCTGCCCTTAAGGCTCTAACAACAGTTTGAAGAAACTATCTGTTAGACTAGCTGGTGCTCAACTCGAATCACTTAGAAAATACATAATATCTCTACTGACCTGATCAAAATCTCATACAAAGGATAACTTCACCCCTGGTTGCGGCATTTACCTTGGCAGAATGAACCTGTTGCATGAAATCCATGGCAGACCGGAAAGCATAGATCTTGATGCATCTAAGGAACCGATGACCCAGCAATAGCAGCGATCAGAGCTGCTCTTCCAGCATCGAACACAAGCAAGAGAGGCCTGCAAGCAACGGGCGGCCGCCGCCACTGCCCTACTGTGCGCCTAGGGTTAGGTCGGCCATTTCCTTAAGAAATATTCCTCATTTTTAATTATTGTTTGTAGTTTGACTTTCATTGACCAAATTTTGTCCCGACTTTGAACTCGAATATCTCAAGGATCTGAGCTCATAATTGGCCAAGATTTTTGCCATTGCTTCCCAACAACTTTTCTCTATTAGTGTGAGCAATCAATACTCAAGAATCAGTTTATCTCTGCATGCCACCTCTTGACTTCGAACGGAAGGAAAATAGATGCAAACCCATGTCCCTCAGTTCCTATTGCTTTGCGTCTTCAACTGCAACTTCTTGACCTTGTTCCAAGTAAAAATGACCAAAACTCGACCTCCATAACATAAACCCTACAATAACCTAGAAACACACAGGGTTTACGTTTCGGAGGACGAAACGTGGTTGCTGTTATAGATAACTAGGTGCACCATTTTTGAACATGCATGCAAAGCTATGGCAAGTTACTGTATGAATATAGTATTGTAAGTCCATTGGGTAGATTCTTAAGTGTCCCATAAACGTATAAATATGGGGTCCGCGTTAGCTCAAACCTACAATACTAGCTAGGGATGGAAATTAATTCCCCTCCCCCCCCCCTCCCGGAACTAAATCAAGCTTAATTAAATAATACATCATTAGACAAATCGAGGAGCTTTGTGAAACATCAAATTTCATCTAAAATATATTGTTCAATGAAATGTTATAACTAAAATTGTAATAGCGCCTAGAAAAGCACCATCTGACGATTAGTCTGATGCAATATCTGACGAATAGTCCGGACAAAAAAACCGATGATATATATCGACGATTTTTCGACGATTATTTCGGCGGTTATTTCGACGAAATTTCGATGCAAAATCTGACGCTTTTCCTGACGATACATATTTGACGTATATTCTGACGATTAATGTGACGCTTAACCTGACGAAGGCTTCTGACGATTTATGTGACAATATGTCTGACGTAGTATCGTCAGGACAAGCATCAAAATAGTAATCGTCAGTACGTTCGTCAGCCTGTACGTCAGGCAAAAATCTCTCTAGACAGTCTGACGATTTTTCTGACAAAAAATGCTCATTCTCTTGTAGTGGTTGGATCTAACCGTTGAAGTTATTTTTCACGAATGTAAAACAATACGATACATTCCCAAAGTTGAGCACACAAACAATATTCCAAGTGGTGGTGCCTTCCTTAAGAAATAGCTGCGTAAAACTACGCCACTTCAGAAAACCACACTTCTGTAAAAAACGGCCACTTAAAAACTACACCTACTTAAAAACCACACCTCAAAAAACCATACTTACTTTAAAAAATAGCTACGTAAAAACTATACCTAGTTATATAAACCACACCAAAAAAAATCATACTTCCTTAAAAATAGATTCTTAAAAACTACACCTAGTTATAAACTACACCACTTCAGAAAACCATACTTCATTAAAAAACAACCACTTAAAAACTACACCCGCTTATAAACCACACTTCCAAAAACCATACTTCTTTAAAAAACAGCTATTTAAAAACTACACCCACTTATAAACGACACCTCAAAAAACAACACCTCGATTAAAAAAAAATCATACCACTTTAGAAAACCATACTTCCTTAAAAAACAACCACTTAAAAACTATACCTCCTTATAAACCACACTTCAAAAAACTATACTTCCATAAAAAACGACTACTTAAAAACTACACCTGATTATAAACTACACCTCAAAAAGCAACACCTTCTTAAAAACAACACCCCTCAAGAAAATAAGCAACACTTCTTTTAAAAAAACGACACCTCAAAAAAAGACCACACCTTCAAAAAAAAAAAAACTATAGCTCCATAAAAAAAACTTAATAAACCACACCTCCATATAACCACATGTAGATTTTTTTGAACAACGACATGTGGTCTTTTTGTTACTGTTGTTTTTAGGTGTGGACCCAGAATTGGGGTGGTTGTGTCATAATTCTTATCTTATCTCTTTGTCCTGCCATTTGCCACATTCTATTTCCCTTTCCTGTCTCTTCTGATGGTTATGCATCTTGTTTTTTATTTTGAGTTCTATTTTCCTTTCCTGTCTCTTGTGGTGGTTAGGCATCTTGTTTTTCTGCGAAGGTAACTTGTAACTTCGTTTTTTGCTGTAGTTCTGTGATAGAAATAGCCTTAGCCATATGTAATAGATATTATCGTAAAATTCTGTCCATCTTGGAATGCTTTCTTATAATGGTACTTAAGATTAGACTGTTTCTAAATGGTACATAAAGATTAGACTGTCAAAGATATAACAAGGGTTATTGATTTTGCAAATGATGGAATACAATTTTTTTTAATAGTGTAGTATGAAAAAGCTCTGACTTCTCTATGTAATATGCAGATTTCAGGGGCTAGGAATTCTAATGAATGTCCCAATCATTGCAAATTATGAATCTGGTCCAAGCCTTGTACAAGAGGTTTGTTTTCTTTTGTTATCAAGTTCAAATTTGTAATCTTGTTTGACTTATACTTTGTATTGACGTATTGTTATATGTGTGAGCTGATAATTGTTGGGCTGCAAATGGCTGCGACAGCAATGTAATTTAGATAATATTCATGGACATGATTCATAGTTCATCCAAAAAGTTTTAAATGTTTGTTCTGCAGTATTGCCTGCAGGCAGATTTAAGCACTTTCCCATAAATTTCGCAAATTATATCCATCAAAAGGTCTCAGGTTGGAATCTTTGGTGATGCTGCGTAAGTTTCTTGTGACACGTTATGCATTTTTATATCTAAAGCCAAAACATAATAGCATTCAGACTGTTTTTTACATGTTCACATAGGCCAGGATCACTCTATCATTATCATCAAGACACACTAAATTGCATTGAGTTGGCCATGGCCAGTGAGGAATTTTACAAAGCGAATGCAAACTTTTGAATATTTTTATGTCATTTTGAAATTAGAGAAAAAAGAATTTCTTATAACGAGTTTGTTTGCTAATGTTACATGCCATGTGTTCCAGGTATAGAAATAGGGCCGCATCTTTTTGTAAACATAAATTCTTAGTGACAGATGAGGCTTCACTTCATGTTCTTTAATATAAAGAATATTAGCTTAACATGTGCTTGACATGAAGTGTATCCTGAGTCTTTCGTTGCTTAAATGCCAGATACGTGAGCAAGAAATTCAGAAGCATGGCGCTTTGTCTTGTACATAGATCAGAAACATGGGAGCAGATTGGGACTCATGACTTGACAAAAGTTTAGAAGTATGGGGCTGACATGGGGCTGACATGGAGCTGATGTCTTGACATAGGAAGCATGGACTGAATACAAACTTTCCTAGTTTTGGTCATCAAATCTTGTTAAAATAAAGGTTCGATGTTTGTTTGAGCTCAATCTCTGTTTGAGCTCTCAAGTTACTTAAAGAATAGAAAATAAAAATTGTCATCCCCTAGTAAATTTGCAAGGCAGCCTTAAGTGGGCACTCTGGTAGCCTATATGGTCGTTACCTAAGCCTTGGTGGTACCTTTACCCCCACCATTTTGGCACATCACAAATCAAACTAGCAGTACCAGTTTGGCATGTAATAAAGTTTGCCAAGTACATGGACTTATTGGGCATGTTGGCATGTGGCGTGCATGGCATGCAACATGTTTATGTGGTGATTGCAATCGTTTTTTCCTTAAGTGCGCAGCTAGTGGACACCCTCCCCTAATATGCCCCAGAATATCTTGTGTAAGCGGATGCGATGGGTTGGGCTTTTTTAGGGTTTTCGTGAGGCCCAGTGACAGTTAGACGGTGAGGATTCGCCTGCGATGTGCCTGATCCATGGCACGAATGCTTCCTTTGCTTTTGTTCCGGCCCTTGAAGTCAGTGGCAATCTCTATAATGTTGTAAGTATTGGTATTGAAGTTTTTCTGGCCATGGCAGATATGCACAATTTGCCCTAAAGCCGGTTCCGGAAATGGGTCCAGAACAGGGCATTTTGCATGACCAATTTTTAGTTTATTCGGGAGGATACAGTCTTGCTTCAACCGGAAGAAGGCGAAAGACCGTGTGTTGCAATTATCAAGGTATTTTCTTCTGCTTGGTCCGGAATTCGCATTGACGGTGCAGTGGTTTTATCGCCCTGAGGAAGCAGGGGAACCTTGTTGCTGATTAGTTTTTAATGAAAACGAAGCATGCATTGAGCTTCATGTACAGATAATTGTACAAGTACAGGCTGGTATTGATCACTTTCTTTAAAAGCTTCTTCATCTCTAGCAAGTATTCAACCCGAGGAATTCCAGATGCCATTGCCAAGAAGTCCACATGTCTCCTGTTTTAGACTCATACAGTTAATCCTTCTTCATATTATGGATCATATATATCAGACATTCTAGAAACTAATAGAATAGATCCTGCGAAAACACCACGAACTCAATTTATGTTAAATAATATTGCATGTCCATCCAACAGCATACCCATATGTCCCGCAGATGTCTGTGGAGCTAGTCCTTCAGCTGTTACTTATAAATTGTATTTTTTTTTTTGTATTTTTTGGAGCTTTTTCATGCATCTGCATAGCCACAATAAGGTAATGTTTAGTCATTGCGGAAGCAATCTAGTCGTAGTTTTTAATTTTTTCCTACACAATCCGTTTCTTGTAAGTAGAACAGTTTTTCTTACTAGAAACAATGCCTGCTGACTCTCTACTTTGCTGCATAGATTAGTTTTCCAAATCTTACTTTCTTACTACTGATATGGATTAAGTGAGTTTAGCATATTCAGTGGATTGATTAAGCTTTTAATGAGAATAAAGCACGCATTGAGCTGCATTTACAGATAATTGTACGAGTACAGGCTTTAGAAATTGTATGTGAGTAATGATCAATTTCTTCAAAAGCTTATTAATCTCTAGCAAGTCTTCAACTTGAGGAATTCAGATGCCATTGCCAAGAAGTCCATATGTCTCATGTTTCAGACTTATGCAGTCAATACTTCATGTTATGGATCGCATATATCAATATTTACATTTTGTAAACTTCTATGATGCAAAGTGAATCGCCAATTTTGTATTCTTGTCTTGGTATAATTTGTCTTTCAGTGTTTGTTGATGTACTATTCATTTGTCTTGTCTAAAGTAGTTCTGTTTGCAAACAGCAGGCAGAGAGTTGTCTCTTCTCACAGCAATGTGGACACGGAAGATTTTCAGTTTCTGCCAATCATATGAATTATAATGTTGTTCAGTGTCGTGGTTCCACTGAAGCTCTTGATATGAGAAGGAGGTTTTATCGCAGGGTTGTTGGCAATCTGCCTAATTTTTCTTTTGTGGAGCAAGTTGGAGAAGTAACAACTGATTTTGAAAAGTTGAGCTTCTGGGAACGTTTTTCACAAGCATGGAATGTCCTCTTCCCTCCCAAAAGGAAGACATCATCTAATGTAGAGATTGCTAAACAAAGATTGAGAATGATTCTTATAGCTGACCGTTGTGCTGTCAGTGTTGAGGCAAAGCGGAAAATTGTGTCAAACATAATTGATGCGCTTTCAAATTTTGTAGAAATAGAGTCTGAGGAGAAGGTCCAGCTTAATGTGGCTACTGATCCTAATCTTGGAACTGTATGCTCTGTCACCGCTCCTGTCCGTCGAGTGAAACCTGAGTATCAAGACTACAATGACCAGCTCAGGAATATTGACCTTGGTGAAGGACTTGGTGGGATGAGAACCTGCGATGTGACCTTTGAATATCCAGAAGCAAATATCTGTATTATAATAATAATAATAATATATAGTTGGAGAGGGACTAATGACTGCCACTGTTTTGAGACTGTTCTTGATTGGAAGCAAAAAAAAGGCAACCTCCTGTTGTAGGTGGGTATTATGAGTTACCCAAAGACTTCTGGGTGAATATGCAAAGTCTTTCGCAGATTGAATATCATCATGCATATGTAAAGTACCTATATAATTATGCAGAAATGTACCGTAATAAATAATAAAGCTCATGTGTCTGTAACTAGAATTGTACTAGTATGCAAAACGGAGAAGATGGAGCAAACCGATCAAGTTGGATTCAGAACATGTTCAGCGGAGGCATCACATGAAAATCTCGTGACTACACAATGAAGTCAATAATAGAGTCAACAAAAGAAAAATAAGTGTTTTTTTTTTTTCCATATATGCATACAATACTACAAGACAAGGAGAAGAGCTCACATGCCAAAATATGACATTGTTCTTCTAAGAGCCTTACCTGTTTGCTCATTACAAATACCGCCTTCAACTCTGGAACATGGTGATTATATTTAGATTTTTCAAGAGGAACATTGTTGATAGTGGTTGGAGTTCCCTTTAATGTGTGTGCAACATATATTATGAGTAGTGTTGGCAAGCTTTGGGCTGGATAAAAACTTAGATCAAGTTAGCGCATGGCGGGAAACCTTTTATTATTTATATCTAAAAGGACGATACGAATTTCTGATTGGAAATGTGAAAACTCGACCATGGAAGTAGAAGAAATGAATTTATTGATCAGGTAAGGGTTTTCCTAACATTGATATGGGTCAAAAAACAAATATCTTCATTTGAAGATAGATAGATAAATAGATTGTTTACGTCCACCGGAACCCAAGCGAGCCATATGAACGGGAATAGAGTAAAATGCATAAGCCCAAAAGATGAGGACTAAGCCGCATCACAAATCATGACGGTAATGAGAAAGAAAAGAAAACAAAACAAAACCACACAAGGGGGGAAAGCAACTAAACGCAACCCAACTAGCAGTTCTGAAACCACTGGTTAAGAATGATTGTTGTGCTATAGTATAAGTAACTTAATTTTATCTTGCGGCATAATTAGAATGACCTCATGACGTGCAAAAAGAATAATGCAAAAAGAATAGTTCAAGCCCCGCCCCTAGATTTTATTTTACAGCATAACTAGAATGACCTTACGATGCGCAAAAAGAATAATGCAAAGAGAATAGTTCAAACCCTGTCCCTAGCCAAATTTGGACCTTCAACATCAGCTTTGTAGGTAAGCATCCTAACCACTACACTATAGTGCACACGGGGGGTAACTCTGGGCAACGAGAGCTGTTGGATAGGCATATTCACCTCTTATTCCTTAATCTACACCGTACGTAAAGTTCCTCGTTTGTGGGGTGTGCAAGTACAAAATTTGCTATACTGTATAACAAGATTCGCAAAATACTATAAGATTTCAAGCGGAATACTATATGGTGTTGATTTCGTACGTGCAAAATACAATTATGAGGGCTCTCGCTGCCCTACGTCACCCCCCGTGTGAATATGCACCCAAACCAAAGGGGGTTTAAGGGGGATTTTAATTTAAATGTGTTGGACCCAATGGTTGTGTTAATTAATGTCAATGGTAGTTATGTGTTGGTTGTTAATGTCAATGGTTGTTATGTGTTGGTTGTTATGTGTTGGGGGATTTAGTTGGATGTTAATGGTTTGTGTTGCAAAAAAAAAATTTGGCCCCTTCGGGGCCTTAGGGACGTCACCCCCCCCCCGGTGTGACAAAAATTTTAGAATTCAAACCAAAAAAAAACTAGAATTCATTTGAGGCTTTCATCACCTGTAGCTTTTGAATTTCATCACAATAAAACAAATAGAACATAAGTAAAAGTTACCATAAAGATAGTGCAGATTGATCCCATTATTCTGAAAGTCATAAAGTTTGCAACACCCATACACAAACATTTTTCAACCGGAATTTAACAAGTGACCTTTGGCCTCCATAGATTCTTGTGGTGAGAAACCAAAGTGGGAAACTTTTACGCTTGTTAGCACAAGGATCTAGAAGCCTTGGAATTTGCTTAATAGTTTGCCTCAAAATCTAAAAAAAATACATGGTAATTTTTGCAAGCTTCATTCGAATGAGCCATAAAACAATATCCAATAGCGCAATCAGATTAATCGCCTAGTAGGATGTGAAAGCCTACCAAACCCGAAAAAATTACTGTTTTAGCATAGATAACTTAACCAAACATATCCATATCATACCCTATCAAAAAGATCTCAGAGAGAGCTTTCCAACGCAATAAAAATCATCTGAAAAAGAGTATGATAAGAAATGTGTTGCCGACAGGGAAACTGCACTACATGCGCCCTTCAAGCCCTTCATGTGCCCAACCCGGCAGAAAAATTGCTGTTTTAACATAGATAACTTAACCAAATATATCCATATTATACGCTATCAAAAAGATCTCGAAGAGAGCTTTCCAACGCTATAAAAATCATCTGAAACAGAGCTCTGGATCAAAAGTTATGATAAGAAATGTGTTGCCGGACTACACTACATGCGCCCTTCATGCACCACACACACAAAAAGAGGGCTTTTGTTGTGAGCCATTGGTTGTTGACCATTATGCACCACACGCACAAAAAAAGGGCTTTTGTTGTGAGCCATTGGTTGTTGACCATTGAAAAAAAAGGCTAAAATCAATAGCTCAGAAATGGTGCACTCTAGATGTACGCATTAGTACATCCATTTGAATACATCACGAAATCATAGGAAAACCTTAGTGAAAAGCGTACAAAAACACAAAGAAAACCCCCTGTTATTATGCTACATATACTTAACAACCAGTACACTATAGATTCATATATAAAAATAAATAAGTTCGCCTATATATTAATGTCGTTTCTGTTTCTAAATCCCTTATGAAAGGGTGACGATGCATCACTCGATTGGGCCACCAAGAGCCATACTGGTTTGACACAGGCAGCGACTGGATGGCCTGTCCTGCCCATTAAAATGATCCCCAGAGGGATCCAAAGCGACTGGTGATAAGCCGATTGGGGTTTTCAACCCTTGGGCTCTTAGGGGACTTGGAGCAAATATGTAGCACAATAACAGGGGGTTACTTTTAGATTTTTATACGCTTTTTCACATGGTTTTTCTATGATTTCGTTGTTGTATTCGTTGAGGTGTACTAAATAGTATTTCTAGAGTGCACCCTTTATGGGCCGTTGATTTTCGTTGGTTTAAACAATCCGAGGGTTGTTGTCTTTCTCTGCATGTGTTTGTGCATGAACACTGCGCATGTGTATGCATGTGCATGTGCACATGCATGTGCATGTGTGTGCATGTGCATGTTCATGTGCATGTGCATGTATATGCATGTGCAATGTGCAAGTGCAAGTTCTTATTGCTGGAGTGGATTTTACTACCACGAGATGAATTTTTTGCTCACACTTACAAAGGTATTTGTTTTTTAATGTTTCTTCAGTTAGCATAATGTTTTTTTTTTACAAGGTATTGGTTTCCTGATTCTACAATGTAGTGCTGCAAAACCCCTTTTGTTTCCTTCCTAAGATTTGCTGCAGATTCAAAAAGAGTTTAGAGTTTAGGTCCTCTGTTTGCTTCCAACTCTTGGATATTCCTGGCTGTCGGATTGTTCATAGCAGCCAGCCTTTTGTTTAATCAACAAACGGATTCTTATGCACACAACAGGCGGATTATTCCACGCCCTTTTCCATGTCACGCAGAACAGTCAAACAGTGGCCACAAGAATGCATTTATATTGTAGGTTTGGAACTTTAATCGAACCATAAGGTGAATCATGCATTATCTTTAAGCTAGAGATGGAGCATCCAAAATCATATGGATTGATAAACAATGGTGTCATTGTGAAAGAGAAATAGTTGTAGCGGAAGTAACAATATATAGCATAATAACAGGGGGTTTTCTTTGTGTTGCAAACTTTATGACTTTCAGAATAATGGGATCAATCTGCTCTATCTTTATGGTAACTTTTACTATTCTATTCTATTCTATTCTTATGTTCTATTTGTTTTATTGTGATCAAATTCAAAAGCTACAGGTGATGAAAGCCTCAAATGAATTCTAGTTTTTTTCTGGTTTGAATTCTAAATTTTTTGTCACACTGGGGGGGGGGTGTGTGTGACGTCCCTAAGGCCCCGAAGGGGCCAAAATTTTTTTTTGTAACACAAACCATTAACATCCAACATATAAAATTTAAATCCCCCAACATATAACAACCAACACATAACAACCAACACATAACAACTATTGACATTAACAACCAACACATAACTACCATTGACATTAATTAACACAACCATTGGGTCCAACACATTTAAATTAAAATCCCCCTTAAACCCCCTTTGGTTTGGGTGCATATTCACACGGGGGGTGACTCCGGGCAACGAGAGCTGTTGGATAGGCATATTCACCCCTTATTCCTTAATCTATACCGTACGTAAAGTTCCTCGTTTGTGGGGTATGCAAGTATAAAATTTGCTATACTGTATAACAAGATTTGCAAAATACTATAAGATTTCAAGCGGAATACTATATGGTGTTGATTTCGTACGTTCAAAATATAATTATGAGGGCTCTCGCTGCCCTACGTCACCCCCCGTGTGAATATGCACCCAAACCAAAGGGGGTTTAAGGGGGATTTTAATTTAAATGTGTTGGACCCAATGGTTGTGTTAATTAATGTCAGGTTATTGCTTTTTGATGCAGGAACGTCTGGATTGGTTTTATCTTGGATTTCAGGCACCATTCTGTGTCAGGGGCTCTGAAACACCATGGAGAAATTAGGGATTCCGAGAGAAGATACCAGGGAACTGTTTGAGCCCATATGTGCTATTGGAACGCATCATTATACCATTAGGAAATACGTTAGCAGTTGTCCATTTACAGAAGTAGTTAAAATAGGAGTTAAGATTGGTGACGTGTTAAAAGATCCGTTGTATTCTTTATGATATTAGAGTCGGTTCTCTGAATCAAAGCTTAGATCAAAAAGGTTGATTCTGGAAAGAGGGATCACCATTCACCATGTCTGAGGAACGATCAATTGAAAAGCTCACGGCTGCAAATTCGTATGTCTGGTTTATCAAATCCAGGGGAATCCTGGCAGAGAAAGGACTTTGGGGAGCATGCTCGGGAGAGGAGACTGCTCCAGTTCTAAAGAAAGAGGACAACAGGTCTAAGGAGGAAATTGCCAAGTGGGTGCAGCTTAACTAGAAGGCCAAGAATAGGATCATGAAGCATGTGAATGATGGAAAAATTTCTTTTTTGTCCCTTTTTGGCCATCTTTCAACCTTTGACCTCGATCCCGTTTTGATAAGGAAGTTCTCTTTTTGTCGGGAGCTTTTGCCTGTTTTCATGCGAGCCCTTAGTCGAGAATGTCATTGATCCGAGCCATCGGATCAGAATTCTCGAATGGGCGAGTATGCATCTCTCCCATGCATGGCATGCATGCATTGCATGCATTTTCTGCGGATCTGGTTCGTTTGGGGATAGCTATTTCTTGCAGGTTCTTCATCGACTTCTCATCGGCGTTTCCCCCTCTCTCACTAGTTCCCTTGAGTCCCACCCGTGCCCCCTTCATATGTATATTAGCATAAATGCTATTTTTTGTCGCGTGGCATGCCTCTCGCTCTTTCGAGGTGCAAATGTTGTCTTTTGTCGCGTGGCACGTGTGATCAGCCCCTCGCTTTTCGAGGTTTTTTCTTTATTGGTTTTTTGTTGGTGATGTGCAGGTCCATAGTAGCAGAAATAAAAACAATTAGGAAGCTAATGTTCTATAAATAACAAACATTAATGTCAAAGCAATCCTCCACTAAACAACACTAAACAATTGAATACATAATCATGAAAACAAAAGCATTTTTTTGTACATATCCTTTTGCACCTCGAATTTTGTGATGGGATATACATGAACTTTGTTAGCCTGAATTCTACCATGTGGTTTCATGTGGATATAACTACCTCGTGGAGCTCGAAAATGCTAAAATTAAAGATGCAAAAAAAGAAATACTAAACAAACGAAACCTCCACAATCTATAGAAATGTGTCCTTTGAACAAATTATCCCACTCGATTTCAAAAACCTCATTGCAAACAACAAATCACCCCTCAACATTGATTACATAAAC
Source organism: Isoetes taiwanensis (assembly GCA_021234155.1). Classification (NCBI taxonomy): domain Eukaryota; kingdom Viridiplantae; phylum Streptophyta; class Lycopodiopsida; order Isoetales; family Isoetaceae; genus Isoetes; species Isoetes taiwanensis. The sequence continues at coordinate 15,812,465 of JAJEKV010000021.1, read as the reverse complement.
ACTTTCATACTGTACGATACGTGAATCCAATCCCATAGGTTTATGCCATATTTTTTATACACAATATTATTCGGCACAAAAACGCCCAAAGTAATTGCGGATGCATCAATGGCTCCTCCAAAGGGCAACCCATTGATGCGTTAGCATCTTGTTTTTTTTTTTTTATAGCACGCCAGTCTAACCAAGCCTATAGCCTTCCTTGCACCACGTAGCACTTCCACCTCAGCCAAATCTGACGTGGCATTACAAAAAATTGTTAGATCTTCATTTTCCCAGATCTAAGGCCATTAAAATTAGATGAGCCCAAAAAATAGCACGGAGATGGGACCAGACGCTACATGAGGCTCTTTCAGGCAGTGTTTGACAAAACAAATTTTACGTTATAAATAGGGTAAATTTGAGCTTAGCTATGGCGACCTTACGACATTTCATTCGTTCCTAACCAAAACGAAGAGCCGGCGAAGAGCCACAGTTGCACTCGCCTCCTCACATTTTTCTGCATCGTTCCTTTTATTTTCCTTCCAGACCTTGGTCCTGCTCTTACGGCCCCTCTTCGGCTGTTAGATTTTAATTACTCTCTTTTCAGATCTATTTCAAAGCCTGTATATTAGTTTATCCATTTTTTAGTCCATGCAGTCCGTCTTTGCCTATTAAACGTACCCACGTCTCGAGAATTTGAATTCGGTCTCCTATTGCTCAAAATTTAGAATAATTTGAACATGGGTCAGCATTGAGATGCTACTTTGATGATTTATACTTGCTCAGATTTGGTTTCATTCCTATGTATATTCATTTCACATGGCCTAAACATAGATGATTGATCTCAAACGACGTGAAACTCCTCTGATGCCAAAGACCTCTGATGCAGGTTTGGCAGATTTAGTTCATTCATGCTTTCACCTTTCATTCATTTCTTTCAATGCTTAAGCTTGTAATTGTTGTCAGCTTGGCCCTGTATCTTTTTTCACCTTTCTTTTTTATATTCTTTCTTGCAAATTGAACCAGAATATAGAATGTATACATCTGAAATTATTTTGCCATGATAACATGTACCGTCTGGAGCCAGTCTTTAAATAGACCTTTGCCTATGGCACATTACATCTCCCGTTATTCATCCTGCACTTCTCATGAACTACATTCATTTGGCCAATGCCCATATTTTGGCAGATTTAGTGTTAGTTAGTAGGGTATGGATAAATCGCTTACGAGATACACTTCAGATACAGTAACCACGGATTTATATTTTTGTTTTTCTTGCATTTAGTTTAACGCATTTGCCTGCATTATGTGTAATAACCATAGATTGATTTGTGGTGCTTGAGGATCATACTAAAATTAGTCTTGGCGAGTTGTACAAACGTGAGTTTGTTTTAATTTCAAAGAATCAGATATATAACTCGCCAACAATAAGTATATCAGCAACAAAGTATCTGATTCAAGCCCATATGGACCATATGCCATAGGAAACTGGCATGGATCTTGAAACATTTTGGACACATCCCAGACCATGGAGTCCGTGATCAGTTTATGTACCGCCTGGTTGCAATCTGACAAGCTGCAATATTACCATATGAACTGTTGGAATTAGGAATTTCCAACGACTTTATTAGTTTGCAGGTTGAAGAACTATCGAACCCCAGTTCAATGACGTTGGCTTTGTACACAATAAAAGGCTGGTCGCACTGAATTGAACTATAGGATTTGACATAACAAGGTTGTGCCTCTTTGCCTATTATCTTGAGATAGAAGAAACATATTGATTTCCACAACAGCAGTATAGAACCCGTTTTGCTCTGTAGATAGATTTGATCTGCTAACTAACATGGACCTTAGTATCTGCCCTAGAAGTAATACATCAGAAGGAAAATCAAAACTCACAATTGCAAAATTTTTAATCCCACACAATTGCAGTCTTTGGTACAGATCAAACACATTTTCACATTGTTCTAATTGTGTAATCATGACAAATGCTTGATTAGCTTCGCCAACAAGCTTCCAGCATAAGCAAAAATTCGGACCCAATAGTTACCTGAGGCAACAATTACGTGCAGCCCATTCAGAATGTCTCAAAAGCTCTTGTTGCAATTATCTGTTAAGCATAACCTATAAAAAATTAGAAAAACGTAGCATTATGTGACGGACATAGATGACTGATGAGAATGCCACTATTAACATAATACAGCCTATGTGACATTTACCTAAGACTTAAGATAATTGTTATCGCTGGCATGGTCTACCTTTTCTCATCTGTCAGCCATCTGATATCTGCTATTCTTTTTTAAAAGTATTACACGTTTTCATCTAGCTCTTTTTAATTCCGATTCATCGATCAGGTGCAGAGGTTGTCTTACGGGCTAGAATATCAGCATCAAGTAGTACATTAAATGACTTGAGATCTCTGTGAAGAAGGTAAAGAAGCCCTTCACCTATTCTCTGCATTATTTCCATTCTTGATCCCCTGCCTTTTGTGAGCTTTGAAGCAGACTATGCAAGATTCCATTACACATATATTCATATACTAGAACCTGGGCATCTTCACTGGAACAACTTGCCAGAAGCTTCAAAATCTCTCTCTTTCTGTACTTAAAGAACTGATCAACGTATTGGATATGTCAACGGGCTTTTGTCTTCCTATAAAAAAGGAAGCATCTGGTATAGTCTACTTAAGTGGAGTTTAAATTTTGTAAAACAAGAGAAGGCCTCATTGCCATTTTCTTTAATTGCAATATAAGGCTTTTAATTAACACTAGGGCTGAACATATTAAATGGCATCAGGAAGATTCAGCTCTCATTATCAACATGAACATCTGCTCGTTGTACTTTAAAAGTAGAATAGAATATCATTTTTGAGCTTTTCTTTGATAAATTCAAAGCTTGCTAAGGATAATTGCTTTTACAGGTTGCGACGACATCATTGTAGTTTGCAAAGGTTCAGCCACAAAAGAAGTAGCTGTGCAATCTTCAAAGCTTGAAGTTGAGGTAATGTAAAACTAGACATAGTATTTCATGAATTGTACTTCCCATCTGCTTCTTAATACATTAAGAAAAGTCAAATCTACATTGCAGGCTATTAACTGGACTGATCCTTCCTCATGAGCTAATGCATGCCTTGGATAAATTTCCAAAGCAATCTAATCTAATACATTGTTCATGAAAAACTGTTATATATAGTCTGATTTTTAACTATTCATTTTGGTAGAAAATGGATTCAGTGATATGCTGATCCTTGACATGCAGGTTTTTCACACCAGTTACCTCGTCCGTTGGAGAAGAGCTTTTGTCAAGTTGTAGCACATATGTGGCTCGAAACACAAATTAATAACAGTTCCAGTGGAAAGTCAAAGTCTGTAGGATTTCAAGAGTTCTTCGTACATCAAATAGCAATGGATACATCCTCAATTTATAGTGATGGGTTTAGACTTGGACGCCAATCTGTTGTTGCAATATGGACTCAGCAGAACATTAGGCCACATTCGCTACAACATCCAAAATAGTATCGATGCCTCATTTGCAGACAACATATAAGTTTCAGCCAGAAGATACCACAAGCCAATAAAGCGTGCAAGGTTCTTTTTATTGCAGATTACCAAGTACATGCGCATCTATGTCTACAATTGGCCACATACTATAAGAAGGAAAATATGTAACTTATTGAAGTGCGTACCCGATCATCAAGGAGTATATATACCTATAATTGGTCACGTGCCATAAAAGGAAAAAATGCAACTTATTGGTCACATGCCATAACAGGAAAAAATGCAACTCATTGAAGTTAGCTGAACTCCGGCTTGGAGAGAGCCACAACTGTACAAAAGAACAAAAGATTATCAATTGTTTAGGATCCTAATTCATGCTTAGATGTGCATGTTTGCTTGAGAAATGACAAACACTAATTTGAGCCCTTGCCAACCCACCATCAATTTATGACATCATTTGCTATTCTGTAATATGGCTAATATTGTTAGAAAGTTGTGCTAAATGCCAACAATTATACTCATTAAGCACGCACACTTCATTATTGAATTCCACTTGCATAGTTTTCAACACAACACATTTCATCCTTGGTTTCCACTTGCACAGTTTTCAATACAATCTTTATGCATCAATAACATGTTTGTCGGGCACCCGTTTGCTGACGTTCAATGTTTTATCAAGAGGGCGCTCAACCTAGCATAAATGCTTGAACGTACACAATCGGACATCTTACTATCAATTATATCAAATTGATAATTTGTATGGTCTTTGCATTTAATGCATCACATATTCAACTATCAAATTGTCCATCTTCTAGAGCCTTACAAAATGTTGCATTATCTTGATGTAAAGAACAAATGTATAAGGATGTACGATTCAAAACCCATCTTGAGACACATCTCTACAGCATTGCCTTAATTGCATATGACTTCTATTCTAACTCAGTCTATGACTTTTCTTAGATGTGTGAAACTTTAACAAAACAACAAAAAATACTAAACAAAATCCGGCGAGCGCTCATGCATGATTTCTCTACTGCAATCAATGCAAATAGTGTCATCTTGAAGATTATTTGTTGAAGAGTTCTTTCTCTTATAGCCGTCTTTATTATAGCATAAATATTGAGTTCTAGATAAGGTCTTCTTAGAAGAACTGGTCATTGCAGTGTTTGTTGCGAATGCAAACAAGCCACCAAAAAATAGCGAACGCGCCAACGAACCAGGACAAAATTTTGTATTTCGCATTTTTGTACCTATTTTTTGTTGATGTACCTAAGTACTTCTAAAGTTGACATTTTGAGCATAAGTTTTGGATCTGTCTTTCCAAATTTTGAGCATAAGTTTCGTTTTGTATTTAGGCAAACTACCCTTCCAAAACTAAGAAATACTGGTACCTTAAACTCAGGGGCATCATCTAAACTATCCAAACAGTATATGCTATTTCTATCATAGACAATAAATTTCAACACAATTTTGCCCTAATTACGCTCTCGAATGGTTTGAAAAATTGTCTTTTGCTATCCAATTACCTTGCCTTAACTTTCCTGCGCCTTCTGGCGTGCATTTTAATGCTGCCATCTGGCACCGCCTACATCACGGAATAGAAGTTGGGTATCCTAATTCCGCTCAACAGGTTTTGCCGGTTAATGTGCGTTTTTTAGTTCTTATTCCTTAACTACATATGCATCATAATAGATCAGAAACATGAAATCATACACAAATTAAAACAGAATACAGGCATTATCATAGTTTTCTCGCCGTTTGAGTCTATTCAACCTATTCTAATTCTAGTTCTTCAACCAGATCAAAACAGATATTAAAAAGGACTCAGGCATTCTGCAAACAACGTGTTCAATATTAAAATTGATTTATAGAGACTGGTTTTTCTGGACATACTTGAGAAAAAGATTGACAGAGCACTTTGCCCCATTTCTATCCGTGAATACCTATTCTACAGAATGATGAGCACAAAATGTATATCCTGTTCTTGTTCCATAAGTCTTCAGACTTGCTAACGAGCACCAGATTCGAGTGGAAACCAACCTGACAGCACCATGCAAAGCAGTAGCTCCATGATTCTTTGGAACCGAAGGAAAAATGCGAGAACCGTCAAAAGGAGTGAGAACCCAAACTTAAGCTCTCAAGCTTGGGGAAAAATCAGCGAAGCCGTTGGATAAAACCCCTTCCAAAGCTTCAAGAGCAGCTCGGAGCCCTCTGCATCCTACAAAAAGAGCAAAAAAATCAGAAATAAGGTCGAATCAGAGCAAGATAGAAAAAAAAAAGTAAATGATTTCACATCTTGGAAGAAGCTTCAAGCTTCCGGCAGCTACAACCTTGTTTCTTCAGCAGAAACCAGAAAAAAAAGAGCAAGATCCTAAGGCTAGTTCATCGAATCTGAGTAACTAGCAAGAACAAGAGGAAGCACAGGGATGGCATTCCATTGACACCATAGCCGGAGCTGCCCTGTGACGCCATAGTCGGAGCTGCCCTGTGCGACAAGGGAAATGGGAAAAAAAACTCCCATGTTTCTATATTGTAGGGGAACACTAATTGATCCCCCTTTCTAGTGGGCCGGTGACTCGCTCTCGTCTACCGCCGGTCGCAGGACCCCACCGTCCACATCATAAAGGGGTCCCAATTAGCATTCCCCTATACATGATGCCGTCAACAGGGATTTTTCCCTGTTGCCATTAACGTTTTCTTTTGCTGGGGGTCACATGATCCTATCAGACTCAGGATTCCACGTTTCAAGGAAAGAATGCAAGCAAGAAAATTTTGCGCCCCTGTTTGTGATCTGGTAGAGGATTGCTGCCAAGAGCTATAAAATCATCCACATGTTCTCATCTCTGAAATCCCTGTTGACGATAATGCTTCCAACAGATGCAGAAGCCCGCTGAACAGATTGCTATCAACAGGGTTTCTTCCCTGTCAAAATTTAGCATGTGACCTCTTCTAGTTCTATCATTGACAACATGCGAACCCTGTTGACGGCATCATGTGACCGGACCCTTAACACGTCAGGAAAGTCCGGTAAATAGACTTTTGCTATTACATGGATAACAGATAGGCGTCCGTTCTGCTCCACGTATTGCCAATCCAATGCTCAAAGCAAGAAAGTCCAGAAAAAAACAGAATGTTAGTAGATGAATTTCCTGAAAAAGAAAGAGGGGGGCAGCATAGGATAGGACGTGAGGGCAGAACGACGCCTATCTGTTGTTTATGTAGTCGGCTGAAAAATCAAAACAATAGCCCTAAATATTTTTGCACAACCCTATTTTGCATTGTAAGCACCTAACAAGGTTTTTTAGCGCAACAGCTCAATCCTGAGTGTCACATTATCTTAAAGCACATGTCCTAAAACATGACCTGGACATTCTTATAGCCATTAAATCTTGATCTAAGAAAATAGACGATTGATAAAAATGACCTGGACATTCTTATAGCCACTAAGAAAATCTTGAATGAGACTGTTGGGGAACGTCATAACTCTCATCTTGTCGATTCTTGCTTCAAACTCTCCTCTTATCGATTCTGAATCCATTCTGACCTGCATTTGAATTAAGGTATAAAGCATTTCGAACCTACCTACAGTAACTTTGACCTGATATCATTCTAATATTATCTGATTTCCTTATTCGTAGCAGATAAGCTAGAGCATTTGCAGCCTTGGAGGAGCTCTTAATGCATTCTGATCTTCATTTTTATTTCTCAAGTATGAGGCAACCAAATCCCTCAATATTTCAGCTTCTATTGTAAATTTTGCAATAGATTTGACTGTTGTACTGACCAAGCAGCTTGTGAACAGGAACAAGCTGAATTGCAGCATGTAATAGTATCATGACCTTCTATCAAGGTCTCTCCGAAACCAGGCCTGCCAATTCACATGTACAGTGGATATTAATGCCAAGTTGCCCACAAAAATTAAAAAAACGCCACGGTTTTCTTTTGGATGCAAGAGTGCTTGCCTTGCTATGTCAGGTCTTGTTCCTTCTCACAGAAGCTAGAACTTGCCTGCCTTTCTTTGCCTTGCAAATTATACCTTGCAGATGCTGTGGCAAAAAAAGAACCACAGTCAGCATGTTTCTAGTAGCCTATGATGGGACTATAAAAGCATTTGCCCAATGAAGGTCTGACCAGTTACCACTATAACGAATGAGAAAATTGCAATGCGTCTTGGACATGTGTGGTGATGATTAGCCATAAGTTCAGATCCGTCATGTTGCGGCGGATTACTAATATCTTTTTTTTCAAACAATGTCGTCCCACACATTCATGAGAGTATTAGCAGCTTCAACATCTATTATTTGATGCTCCATTACAGCTCCAATAGTGTATCTCCACATGAGGACATAGTTATTGCAGCTAATAAGGCCCCTTTTCCACAGTAATAGTATAATATGGCTGTCATATACAATGTATGACCCCATTTGTGACTCCAGGGCTAAGAATGAGACACAGAAATTTAAACTTGCTTTTCCACTACATGATAATCATAAAATACACACCACTAAAATATTAGTAGAAAATTTATGAAAAAATAAAACACGTCTTATTTTTTGTTATATATTCAGATAAGACTAGGTGTCTTATTTTACGACGGGGGAAATCCCCCGAAATAAAATAAGGCCTTTTTTTTACGGTATTCGTATTTCTAAAAGTCACATATTTTATCAAATGATGTTTGAGCACCTATTGTCATAAAAGAAAATCACTTTTCCACTATGAAAATAAGACATGTCTTATTTAGATTCGGAATAAGTTTAGATTGTAAATGGAGTCTTATTTTATTTCTGAGGATTTCCCTCGCCATAAAATAAGACACTTAGTATTATTTAAATATATAACTAAAAATAAGAAGTGTCTTCCTTTTTCATGGTTTTCCACTAGTATTTTAGTGGTTTCATATTTTAGGACTACCATGCAGTGGAAAAGTAAGTTTAAATTTGTGGGTCTCGTTTTTAGCCCTGGAAGTAAGTTTAAATTGTGGGTTTCATTTTTATTTAGAGCCTAAATAAGACATGTCTTATTTTCATAGTGGAAAAGTGACTTTCTTTTAAGAAAATAGGTGGCCAAATATCAATAGATAAAATATGATACTTTTAGGAATAAGACTATCGTGAAAAAAGGGCCTAAGATGATAGTACTTTAAACGCGCGTTCTCTATAGGTACCAAATATATATTATGGACATTCATACAGACATTCTTTTCCAGCTAGTTACCCCACTGGCATGCAAGCTTTTATTCTTACCTGGATACACTTTCATCATTTAAATCTATGGTTGCTCTTCAGATTTCAATCATGTTTACTTAGACATCCAGCCTTTTCCTTATAGAAGCTAAACCAGCTGCATACCCACTGAACCAGCTAAACCAGCTGATTAGATGAAGAGCTCTGCCACCAATTTCCATACCTTTTATAATATCCCCAACCATCCATTCAAGAAATTCCAGCATAATAAATGATCTTATGCCAAAATTTGCTGAGTATGGTGTTCCTTAGCCGGGTCCTTAGCTTGTCTCATTAGACCTAGTATGAGTTATGAAAGCACGTCTTCCTTTTTTGCAGATATTGAGCCTGTCGCGGCCTGCTATTACTGAGGGCTTGCCAGAATTTAAGAGTAAGCGGTAAGAAATAACTGTCTCTAGGATTGTATCTTACTGAAATAAATGTTTTTCATATGCAACCTTTAAACACATAATATGCACCCAAACCAAAGGGGGTTTAAGGGGGATTTTAATTTAAATGTGTTGGACCCAATGGTTGTGTTAATTAATGTCAATGGTAGTTATGTGTTGGTTGTTAATATCAATGGTTGTTATGTGTTGGTTGTTATGTGTTGGGGGATTTAGTTGGATGTTAATGGTTTGTGTTGCAAAAAAAAAATTTTGGCCCCTTCGGGGCCTTAGGGACGTCACCCCCCTCCCGGTGTGACAAAAATTTTAGAATTCAAACCAGAAAAAAACTAGAATTCATTTGAGGCTTTCATCACCTGTAGCTTTTGAATTTCATCACAATAAAACAAATAGAACATAAGTAAAAGTTACCATAAAGATAGTGCAGATTGATCCCATTATTCTGAAAGTCATAAAGTTTGCAACACCCATACACAAACATTTTTCAACTGGAATTTAACAGCAGCCTTTGGCCTCCATGGATTCTTGTGGTGAGAAACCAAAGTGGGAAACTTTTCTGCTTGTTAGCACAAGGATCTAGAAGCCTTGGAATTTGCTTAATAGCTGCCTCAAAATCTAAAAATGCATGGTAATTTTTTGCAAGCTTCATTCGGAATGAGCCATAAAACAATATCCAATAGCGCAATCCTGTATTAATCAGCTAGTAGGATGTGAAAGCCTACCAAACCCGGCCGAAAAATTACTGTTTTAGCATAGATAACTTAACCAAACATATTCATATCATACCCTATCAAAAAGATCTCAGAGAGAGCTTTCCAACGCAATAAAAATCACCTGAAAAAGAGTATGATAAGAAATGTGTGGACAAAGGAAGGAAGCGCACTACATCGCCCTTCAAGCCCTTCATGTGCCCAACCCGGCCGAAAAATTGCTGTTTTAACATAGATAACTTGACCAAATATATCCATATTATATGCTATCAAAAAGATCTCGAAGAGAGCTTTCCAACGCAATAAAAATCATCTGAAACAGAGCTCTAGATCAAAAGTTATTATAAGAAATGTGTTGCCGGCGGGGAAACTACACTACATGCGCCCTTCAAGCCCTTCATGCGCCCTTCATGTGCCCATTATGCACCACACACACAAAAAGAGGGCTTTTGTTGTGAGCCATTGGTTGTTGACCATTATGCACCACACGCACAAAAAAAGGGCTTTTGTTGTGAGCCATTGGTTGTTGACCATTGAAAAAAAAAGGCTAAAATCAATGGCTCAGAAATGGTGCACTCTAGATGTACGCATTAGTACATCCATTTGAATACATCACGAAATCATAGGAAAACCTTAGTGAAAAGCGTACAAAAACACAAAGAAAACCCCCTGTTAGTATGCTACATATACTTAACAACCAGTACACTATAGATTCATATATAAAAATAAATAAGTTCGCCTATATATTAATGTCGTTTCTGTTTCTAAATCCCTTATGAAAGGGTGACGATGCATCACTCGATTGGGCCACCAAGAGCCATACTGGTTTGACACAGGCAGCGACTGGATGGCCTGTCCTGCCCATTAAAATGATCCCCAGAGGGATCCAAAGCGACTGGTGATAAGCCGATTGGGGTTTTCAACCCTTGGGCTCTTAGGGGACTTGGAGCAAATATGTAGCACAATAACAGGGGGTTACGTTTAGATTTTTATACGCTTTTTCACATGGTTTTTCTATGATTTCGTTGTTGTATTCGTTGAGGTGTACTAAATAGTATTTCTAGAGTGCACCCTTTATGGGCCGTTGATTTTCGTTGGTTAGAACAATCCGAGGGTTGTTGTCTTTCTCTGCATGTGTTTGTGCATGAACACTGCGCATGTGTATGCATGTGCATGTGCACATGCATGTGCATGTGTGTGCATGTGCATGTTCATGTGCATGTTCATGTGCATGTGCATGTATATGCATGTGCATGTGTATTGTGCATGTGCAAGTGCAAGTGCATGTGCATGTGTGTGCATGTGTGCATGTGCATGTGTACTTGCCCTCTTGGATTCTTATTGCTAGAGTGGATTTTACTACCACGAGATGAATTTTTTGCTCACACTTACAAAGGTATTTGTTTTTTAATGTTTCTTCAGTTAGCATAATGTTTTTTTTACAAGGTATTGGTTTCCTGATTCTACAATGTAGTGCTGCAAAACCCCTTTTGTTTCCTTCCTAAGATTTGCTGCAGATTCAAAAAGAGTTTAGAGTTTAGGTCCTCTGTTTGCTTCCAACTCTTGGATATTCCTGGCTGTCGGATTGTTCATAGCAGCCAGCCTTTAGCTTCAATCAACAAACGGATTCTTATGCACACAACAGGCGGATTATTCCACGCCCTTTTCCATGTCACGCAGATCAGTCAAACAGTGGCCACAAGAATGCATTTATATTGTAGGTTTGGAACTTTAATCGAACCATAAGGTGAATCATGCATTATCTTTAAGCTAGAGATGGAGCATCCAAAATCATATGGATTGATAAACAATGGTGTCATTGTGAAAGAGAAATAGTTGTAGCGGAAGTAACAATATATAGCATAATAACAGAGGGTTTTCTTTGTGTTGCAAACTTTATGACTTTCAGAATAATGGAATCAATCTGCTCTATCTTTATGGTAACTTTTACTTATGTTCTATTTGTTTTATTGTGATGAAATTCAAAAGCTACAGGTGATGAAAGCCTCAAATGAATTCTAGTTTTTTTCTGGTTTGAATTCTAAAATTTTTGTCACACCGGGAGGGGGGTGACGTCCCTAAGGCCCCGAAGGGGCCAAAATTTTTTTTTTGCAACACAAACCATTAACATCCAACTAAATCCCCCAACACATAACAACCAACACATAACAACCATTGATATTAACAACCAACACATAACTACCATTGACATTAATTAACACAACCATTGGGTCCAACACATTTAAATTAAAATCCCCCTTAAACCCCCTTTGGTTTGGGTGCATATTCACACGGGGGGTGACGTAGGGCAACGAGAGCTGTTGGATAGGCATATTCACCCCTTATTCCTTAATCTATACCGTACGTAAAGTTCCTCGTTTGTGGGGTATGCAAGTATAAAATTTGCTATACTGTATAACAAGATTTGCAAAATACTATAAGATTTCAAGCGGAATACATATTATCTATGATTTTTTCCTAAGCTTCAGCTATAGTAAAACGAACAGTAGATTGCTTTTGTTAGTGCAATGTAGATGATTACGTATGCTATTGTAGACTTGTAGACGAAGAGATGAACTATGCCGGGTTCGAGAAGCTCGCAGAAACATGAAATGGGCAGCGTATCGAGGAGGCCAGCCTATCATTAAGGACTAGAGGCGCTCTTATCCATGGACAAGTTTTGTGTAGTCTATTCCACTTCATATTTTGTTATTTATTTTTTGTAGTCCTGTTCCACTTCATAGTTTGTTATTTTGTTTTTTAGGTGACTGTTCGGGCTATAAGCTCTTTGTTTTGGGGTGGGGTTTTTTTCCCTAGTTTGAGATGGGCTAAATGCCCTTGTTCGTGTAGCATCCCATGGCCCATTATGGTCCCCGTGGACATTAAAATATCAATCTATCAATCATATTTGACAGTTCGCATTTCTTAATGCCACAAATATTGTCTATATTTTGTGCTTGAAAGACACAGATTTAACTCTAAAGTAGATTCACAACTTTTTTAAAAGGAGTAATTTTTATCACTAAAAAATTTGTGCATATAAAAAGCACATCAATTTACAGCTTATTTTATATAAAATGTCTTTGCAACAAAACCAACACCAAAATCACAAGAACACAAGAAACAAGAGTAGGAGACAGCAGCAATGTTACATCCTTTCATGGTGACATTGGTCAATTCTTGGATGACTAATGGTGCAACCAGTATTTATGCCAAGAGTAAACTAGATCCTGGCCTGTCTTTATGAGCAGTAAATGGAATTTTAGTTCCTCCTGCCAATGTTTTTAGCTTTTGTCAAGGCATACATGCCAGTACAAAATTTCCCACCTAATTGCTACATAAGTTCTGTGTACAGTGACTAAGTTATATAATTCAGACTTTCAGCTTTGTAGATCTCACTATTAAAATTGAAGTAGAAAATATTATCTCTGGATCCTTGTTTGAAACCACCCATTCCTTTTCCACAACGTTGGCTGTTTTTCACATTTTCCCTTAAAACTTGAAATAAATTTTGTATATTAACTTAGGCACATCTTTGCTTCGAAGGCAGATCATCATACTGGAGACCCTTATAAAGGAACGACATGCTCGAAGTTCCCTAATATAATTTCATGTTAGGTCGAAGCAAAAGGATTTCCTGGTTTCTGTTGCACCAATGTTTGTGCTGCACTGTTAGACGGTCCTTGTGTTATAAATACAGATCCTTGGATTGCACCAGGAGGCAAGTTACTCAATGTTGTGAGAGGAAACACAATCCTAAAGCAAAATTGTTCTCAGGTTAGCTTTGATATAGTATGATAGAAAAATGGAGTGACATACTTACATTGGCATGGGATTTGAAGGATTCTGCTGAATAACAAACCCTGTACCACCTAATAAGTCAATGCAATAAGCCAAAATTACAGCCCATACTAGTTAGTTAGGTCCGCCCCATAATGCGTGTGTAGAAAGGAAATCCAAAGTTAAACACACAACACAGCAAATGATATACACATAAGGCATTGCCCATACACCAACTTTAGGGTTCACTTCCCCTAAATGCTTCATGCAATATTATTTTCATATATGAAAGTGCCCACCCCTGTTCATATTCTTCACTGATTTTTCCAGCATTATTTACCTAAATTTCCATTGCTCCATATATATTGAAGGGACATAAATCGTAATTTTCCTTTTGCCGCGTTACACAGAATGAAGGTTGTTACGTATTTTCTGTCTGATGCTAATGAGCATGGCAAATGATGAAAAAGGTGGACAAACTTAACGTCCCCTAACTTACCCTATTTGCACTTATGATAGCAGACTCTGGCCCATGCAGACAGTTTATTGCATACTTAAGCATATGCAGTTTATTGCATACTTAAGCATATCTTAGGGATGGACAACTCAATGTGGACAGAACCAAGGATGCACATTGAGCTGGAGGCAATCTATCTTTCTTAACATACAATGCTAACACAGCACTATAATTTGTTAATATTGCAATACAACACACACCTCCATGCAGAATACCTGAGTAAAAACCCGGTTGGGCTAAGACGGTCACCCCAGAAAATGGCTGCATCCATGGTGCACCTATACTTGTGCCTGCATGTTGTACTGCTGCAAGCTGCATCGGCAAGGTAAAGCAGTTAGCAGAAATTCCTTACTTTGAGTAGAAATAGAAGTTAGAATTATATCTAAATGTTCTAGAAATTTATAACTTCTTCAAACATGTAATACATTGAATCATTGCTCAAAAAGATTTTTAATTTACAAGTTTGCAACTCATGGCAGATGTGCTACCTGATAGCTCTGCTGGAAAGTAGGCGAGTCATATTGAGGGGTTGCCCAATCAGCTCCTTTAGGAGAGATTGGAAGTTTTGAATCGGGCACTGTTGGTTTTGAAGGTGGCATATCAAATGTTGTCCATTGAGTATCAACAGTGTTCTGTGCATCGACATGTGAGCCAGAAGATGCTGGTTGTGTCTCAGATGACATGTCTGCTGTACTAAAATCGATCAAGCTTATAGAATCCAACTTCCTCGTAACTGCAACAACATTGCCCAATCTGTCATTCCTACCAAACGACCCTGTCCCTAAAATATGAGACGTTTTCCTTGTTTCAACCTGTAATATGAGAAAATATAAACATTCATATATGAACAGAACTCAAAATGTTAAGTGGATGCCTTACCGGGGGCTCCAACAAAGGAGGCATACTAGCACTTTTTTTAAAACCTTTTGCAGCTTTTGTCTTTGTGGAAAAGCTCTCATCTTTTGGACCTTGAAAAATGCCACTGCTTGTCGTTGATCCTCTCTCTGGAATATGAGGATGGTCACATAGATGTCTATGACATCTGTAATTCTCATCAGCTGTAGGGCTTCTGTTATTATTCTTACAATGATCTGGTTTATGATGATCGTTATCAAACTGTCTATTCAGCCTTCCATGTCCATTATGCCCATCTTTATAATTGCCATTCTCACCATTAATCCAACGTCCATTATCATCATATTTATCACAGTGGTGGGTGTCATAAATTTGATATCTTTCCCTGTCATCTTCCAACTGACTATCACTTTTGCAATGACTATTTTGGCCATATCCATCGTCATCATGATAAGCACGATGCCTTACCTCCTCCCTAGTCTCTAGTCCAATCAGTTGCTTAATGCTAAGCTCTGAACGAGGATGATCAGACGAATAAGGCACAGACCTCCCTCGTGGGGACTTGTTGCCAGCATACCTTCTCTCCACATATACCAACTTGATAAATGCTCTAAGATCAACCACGTCACTGATATGCAGAGGATATGTAGCTACATAAGAAATATGCTTATAAAATCATTTAAACGTTTTTAGAAATGGTACCTGTTGTCGGGAAGGGAGTTTCGCTCGGCATTCCAATGCTTGAAATAAATTTCTCTGGCCCGCTGGAAAATTCGACTTCAAAATCTTAGACATGCAATTTGTACAGGCAAGCAACAGCTACAGTTTACCTCATTTCCACCCGCTTGGAGGTCATCCACTTCTTTTGAAGTAAACTTACTCATTGAAATGGATTTTACACGATGATTAAATTCCCGACTAAAATGCAGAAGAAATGTTCAGAAATTTTGAAAACGATATATATATGCAACAAATAAGAATAGCTTACTGAATAGCGCAGCAAGATGTGCAAATGAATGTGGAAAAAGTTGTACAGACATATTGGGGCCCCTAAAACAAGTTAAGAATGCTAGTTATTGGGTCAATATGATGATCATCGATCATAGGTATAGCCATATTAATAGAATTGTTTGAGAAAACTTACCAAGCTATCACAGTTGATACATCTTCGGTTTTCTGGCAACTTAAGAAGAACTCGGACTGCCTTTTCATGCTTTTGATCTTCTGACAATCTAGCCGCCATCTTCTGAACAAAAGATGGATAAGGATTGATGAATTTGAGCTAGTACTGCAGCGGATAAAGGGTCATTCGTGGAAAAATTCTCATGGTTGACAAAATAACAATTCGAAATCGATTGACGTCCCCACTCCGCCATGGATGATCTGTCTTCTCTTTTTTAAAACTTTTCTAAAATACTTTTTGTGGTTTTGGGGAACATTTCCCAATTAGTAACTTCTACTTTGGGAAATTAAAAAATGCCCTTGTTTTGATGAAATTATTATGGTTACAAGAAATTTATCGCGGCGGCCATTCTTTAGTTCAAACCTGTGCAGTTGGACCCACTGATAAAGTCCAACGTTTGACAATGCAATGCTTGCTTAGAAAAAAGGAAGCCAACTTCGCCAATGAACACATTCATTGTTTATACAAAGAAAGTTAGAAGCAAATAACAATATATCAAACTAGGGATCGACTAGGTGCCAAGTTTATGGTTTGGCCAGAGAGTCCCATTTGAGCCCTTAATCAAAGGGTTTAGTGCCTCATAAAAGAGGGGCTTGTTAGAAGAAGGGGACGATGCAAACATTTTCTAAGGATTACGAAAAATAGGAATGAATCTATGTACAATTGCAAATGAATCTTGAGGATTATGAACAATAAAAATGAATCTTTGTACAACTGCAAATGAATCTTTTTACAATTGCAAACCTCCAAAATTACTCTTGAAAAACATGTATAATCCATACCTCTGTGCTCGAATACGCACTATAAACCGCATGTGATATCTTCTCAATCTTTGTTTCTTGATCTATGTAGAGCTCGAAGCAATCTTTCAACAGATTTAATGCATCCTGAAGCTCTCCAATATAGGGATTTTTTGTGTTAACTAGCAGCTTTAATTTTGGATTCTGCAGAAGAGACCAGAGTAGTGTTTTACCTTCGTTATCTCTGATAATATTTCTTTTTCCAATTAATGCCTTGAGACGATGAGATATGGATCTGCATTTAAGACTGCAGAACCTATCGGCAGATTTAGAGCAGGAAGTATGAAATTTAAGCATCACGATGCAGTTGCCAATAAAACCCTACAAAAGAGTAACAAAAGCAGACTCCGCCATGATTGTATATTTACAAATTGACTTTGAACTTTGGTCCGTTTATAGGAAGTGGACATTTCCACCAATGTTGTCAAATGAATTTATCCAAACAACATGAATGTAAGGTTTTTCATTGCAATTTCTACATGTTACGAACCACCAGCAAGTTTTTCCAAATTGACTTCTTATTTGCAACCAAAACTGCGGCCATGTGGTTCACCAAATCAATGACCCGATTGCTGTAATATAAACATGGCAGTACGACAGATCAACTATCAGTAAATGCTAGGCCACAGACAGAATCTCATACCTATAGCCCCATTCATTGTCATACCACACCACGAAATCAACTTAACAAATCTCTTCCTAAGTGATATACCTGCTTTTGCATCAAAGATGCTTGACCTGAAACACATAAATAGAATTTTAAACAAAAGTTGCAACAAATATCTCTACCAAACTATAGATAAACAAATCTGGCATCACCAACAAAATCGGTTGATACATCATCTTCAGTGTAACCCAAAATGTCCTTCAAGGATCCCTCAGAAGCACTCCTGATTAAACTATAAACTTCTACATCGGGTAGAAGGATCTTCCTTCCTTTCCACAAGAATCATAACTAAGTAACCAGTACACCACCAAGCAATAAACTTCCATGGCACCCAGCATAAGCAACCCAAGAGACTCAATATTGAGCCCTCATATTGTGGGTCACTCAAGTAGCCAAAAGGGAATTTCTCGACCCAAGGGATATTTTTCCCAAAACGAACCCCATAATAGACTCCATCCTCGCCCAAGAGCTGATAAACCCTGCAGCCAAACACATTATGCCTTAATATGTCAATGTTCTTTGAAATACTATATCTAAAAAACTCAATTGTCTACATAATTTGTACACGGGCTTGAGTAATAAAGTTGCTGATAAGAAGCAATGGCAAACATTTCTCAAAAGTTTAAGGAACCAGCATAAGTTCTGTGGTGTCAACAGCGTCTACTAATTCTGCATCATTCCTCCGGTTCTTACGGTTAGAAAACCTTGCCATTACTAAAGTGTGTAGTTTCAATGGGTTGGCTTTAGATTCAAAGTTGACATGCTGCAGCATGTTAAGTTACACCTTTCGCTATATAAGTGCTAGGTTACTGGCCAGTTTGTTTAATGCCAAATGGTGGGTTTAAGGCTACTACCTGTTGAAAATTGACATGCTGTAGCATATATGCTCAAATATCTATACTGTATTTGTAGAGCTAAATTACAATATGCACTAATAATTCGTAATTTTCATCCTGTCGACATGGTACTACAGCATATTCCACAGTTACAAACCATCAGACACAGATGATTGTTCAAACCTTCAGAAGATGGCTTCCAAATGGTCAACAATTGAATTAAAAGTCCAAGAGTTGTTGCTTATTTGATATTTATCCAAGATAAGTTGCAACAAAGACTGAAAGGTCAGGCATGGACCATCACAGTTCATCCCAAACTGGTGGTGCCCATCCAGTATCCTGCTAAGGTGCTCATCAGGATAGGAAAGGATTGCCCTCGTATATATTGGTTTAAAGATCGTTCAGAAAAGTCATGAATCTTGCTGCCCATCCATGATTAGGCCACATGGGACCAGGAAGATCCTAGTTTCATGTGTGGTGTAGGATTCAAAAACGGGACCATGGTTTAAGTTTCATATACCCATTCTGCAAGCATCCTAGCGGTTGTTTCTCTGTATGTTCAGTGTGGTTGTAGGCATGCTCACAAAAATCTACAAATGTGAAAGGCAGGCTATGGTGAGAAAGTAATTAGTGAGGATCTGAAGCTATGTTGATACTATAATACTATACCAACAACTCCTATTGTCAAGCAAGCAAGCTGCAAGGATACTTCCCTCTACTTGGATAACGCACTGATTAAATGGAGGGGGCATGGGCTCTCTGGTCATTATACACACTGAAATGTACGTTTCCCAGGCATGGCAAGGTTCAAGCTGAACTGAAGCATAAGGCTGTGTGCCACAAGGCTACATATATTAGGATTGAAAGGCAACCTATCTATAAATTCCAAATATTCGCAGTGAGAACCAGAGAAAAAACCACAATATCTTGCCGGGATTCACGGTGGGCATGTTTAGGAAATGAGATCAGTCCCATACTTTTGCAAGATTTTAAGGGACGATTGAAACACAGGCCATTTTGTGTGAGGGATCCACTCGAGCCACACCATTTGACCCAAAGAGCCGGCCATGTCCACGAGAACCCAATAGTATCAAAGGGAAGTAAGAGCCACTATCACCCGGTCTTGCCGCTACCATGCTTCAGTGGTCGAGCGAGTTAAGGTTTACCAATGCAATAGTGATGAACAAATTTTGGGAACGAAATTTCGTTAAAGGCAACAATAAAGGACCCATTAACAAAGCCGTTGTTTTTCCTTCCTCTTGCTCAATCTTTTGCACTGATTTGCTCGTTTTTGCTTCAGATAATGATCTTTTCCCCTTTGCTCTACTCTTCTGAGATGCAGAGTTCTGTGTTGGCACCGATTTAAGAGCTCTGTGCAAGAGCTTCATAAATTTGGCTTCTTATTTCTCCATTTCTAAATCTACTCCGTCAAACCTTAACCTCTTGCAATATATTTGCACACAAATTAACTTAACTTAACTGCATTTCCATCAAAGAACTCATCTGCATCGATCCAGATATCTACCATGCTAGCACATTTTGCACCAGGTCGAAAACTCCTTTAGCTAAAGTTACCATGGCTTATAAAGCAGAGCACAAAACCAGGCATCTGTGACCCAATGGAGCCATTGCTGGAGGAAATGAAGAGCATCTGACTGCTCATTTTTTCTTCTTCATTCTCTGCTGCAGACCGCCATAGCCAGTTCCGACAACATTCCGCGCTAAACCTACACCCAGTTATCGCCATTTTTGCATCGGAAGATGCCAAAGCTTCAGACCCTGCGCTTCTAAGGAAGCTCTTTTGCCTGCCTCCTAATTTTCTGCATTTTTTCTATCCACTGCCATAGCCACTGCCGACCGCCATAGCATCACGCCACAGTTTACCATCACTGGACGCAGTGGATCCTTCCCAAGAAAAACGTGGCAAAACAACATGAAAATGGCAGAAATATTACGGAGACAAAAAAAAAAAAAAAAAAACAATAAACTGCATTATATATGTTTAGATGGTCATTTTGAAACCTTGTATTTAAGTGGTTCCTTTTTGTGGGTTTTTTCATAGCATATACCAAATAAATATGTGGCCACAAACCGTTGAAATCTTAGAAATATACACTGAATACATGAAAATATATTGGCTATAAAGAAATAAAATAACAGGTGCCATGTACATGGAGCATCTACTTCACACCGAAGAACCCAAACAAACAGAAAGCCGATTCACAGCAGAGAACCCAAAGAAGCAAAAATTCGAACAAAGAAACAAAAATATGAAGCAACAAAAATCCGAAGCAAGCAAGAAAATCCAAACAAATCTAAAACTAGAACAAATATAAACAACTGAAGCAGATGTTGGAATAGAACGATGGGCCAAAATTTAGAAGAAACAGAAGTCTAGAAATAAAAAATAACAGAAATCGGGACCCGCCTCTTCTAGAGCCTCCAGGAACCCCATTTGAGCATTACAGGCAGATCAAAGCATCAAAAATAGAAGGCCATGTGTGATTAAACTTCATAGAAAAAACCACACAAAACAACCCCCAATATCAGAAACCTTTCCCAATCCTAAAAAAACCCACAAAAATATCTCTTAGGAACCTCATGGTTACTTTAGAAGAGTTTTAAAATCTAACTAATAAACTTATGTCCGGCATTGCCGAACTAATGTCTTGGCATGTGTTTTTACTCGGCCTTTAACCTTCATATGTGCAACTTCAACAACAGATATTGGCAAGAATGGACTCTTTTGCTTTTGTAATTATTTTTGTTATTGAAATTATCTAATTATAGTACCATCAATGTATTAACAGAATTTGGTCTCCAAAAACATTTCAAGACAGATCCAAAACTTATGCTCAAAATATCATTTTTAGTAGTTAGCACATCAACAAAAAATAGGTAGAGAAATGAAAAACACAAAACTTTGTCCGGTTCGTTGGCATGCTTTAGTTTATGATGGAACTCTAAGTATGCATTTCCACATGGCGCACATAACCAAGGGTCTAATGTTGTACTTTGTTGGATGCTCCCGTGATATCTTCACTGCTGTGACAAATAACATGTTAGCCGGGGTAAAATTGAAATTCATGGCAAGTTATTGATTCAAATTGCACGTGTTTTGATGAAATTATTATGGTTACTTTGGAAGAATTTAGAATCTAATAAGCCTTCCTGCAAGTACCAAGAAACAATTGCAATTGCTTCCTTAGAAAAATGCAAGGTATACTTCTATTAAATCCAAAAACATGAATTATACTGCAACACTATGTGATATGAGAACACTACGTATGGAATTCGAGTGCAGGGTAATCACATAGCAATGTAGTATACTACTACTTCAAAGACGAGCAAATTAAGTGTTCTACAATTCCTAACCAAGGTCCTGATCATCCATACTAACACTTTCTTCCTAAGCTTAGATCTTAGCAAACCAAAGATCTTGAAAGAGTGCAGCAAATATTAATGAGAGAAACCCATTAGCCTTTTTCTTTTCCTCGTGATCTCATAGTTAGTCAAGCTTTACGAAGATGAATCGCTTGCTTCTTTAATGAATTCTACCATACTAGATAGAGTCTCAATATGATGTTTTTGACCGATGTAGAAGGCTCAAATTAATTCCATCACATGATTCCAAGCAAGCTAAATATCTGAGCAATGTTCAATGGTCTTATCCGCACTACATAAAGGACAGCATGGTTCCAAATCTAGATTATACTTAATACATATTTTGGAACGCTATGAATAATGCCAGACTAAAGTTTCACTTTTGGAGGGAGAGAATTCTTCCAAATATTTTTTTACATCCAGTCTACTTCATGAGTTTCAACCTGGACATTCCACTTGGTGACAATTGCAACTCCTTATAATGAAAAATTTGTAACAAGAGAAAATAAAGCAGTATTCTAGTAAAGGCTTATGTGTTACCAAGAAATAGCAAACTATGGAGTACATAGGAATATGTGCTGCATGCTGCAATGAACTCCCAAATACTCCTATTTGGTGGCGAAGATTAAACTTCATTTGGAAATCCTCATAAAATAACGAACACCCTGAGAGTATCAATCTCCAATAAAACACACTTTTGACAATGTTATTCTCCTTTGATTCCTCATATCTGTTTGGGTTGGATCCTCATTGGTCGTTATTGCTAACCACTAGACTGACATTACAACTGAATGGCAATTTTCTGTACTTAATGAGCACAAACTTTTAGTCTTATGCATTTAGGAAACTTTTGGAAAAGGGGATGCTCCAGGATAAGGCCTCTTGTAAAAGAAAGCCAAGTATTCAAAAGAAGTAAGAAATAAGAAACTATAGAACAAGATCAAGCCATTTCTATTTCCTCATCTGCACAACACTATAAAGAATGTATCCTCTTTTTCACACCCACCTGTTTTTCTAGGGTGACCTGCTAACAAAACGAAGATCCCGTCTAAAAGATTTTCTACTAGGGATCATTCTTAATAATTCAGATATCACTTGCAAGCCTTGAAAACCAACACGGAAATACAATCTAGTAAGAACAGACTATACTCAAAGATGTTCTCCTTCTCTTTTGTACATCAAAATTGAATTGAATTGAATTGAATTGAATTGAATTGAATGGTTTTCATCATGCATGGAGACAAATTGGCCTGTGGACAAAATAGAAGACCGTAGCAAACGTATTACTATCGAGATTCAAAAACCCCCGCCCCAAAGGATTTTCGAGGTGGCAGTAATAAGAATGCTCTGTATAAATATACATCATGAAATATATACATATTAAGTTGGTGTCCGAGGACATAGCTGAGCCAGCATATTCATGACCTCGTAAAGCTATAATCCCAGCAACTGCACTGATGTCGTGCTCAATATCAGATGTAGCAGTTGGTCGGGCCTGACCAACTCAGCATAGCGTGTTCAGAGTAACTCTAATTTGATACTACAAGAAGGACTTCCTCATACTAGACATTCTAGTCAGCCGCTAAGAATCCTCCAATGAAGAATATATGGTACAAAAACGCCATACTAGAAAGCAGGGAAAAAAATTAGTGGCTAAACTTGAGGTTGAAGTTTTGGCTTTGTTGAGAAAAAAAATCTACTATACTATAGCCCTTTTGGGCAAAAAGAAAAAACATAATATCAGCTAAGTCTATTCCGCGCCACACCTCCATTTCGTCCAACTTTAGCTAATTGCAAGAAATTATAAGTGCCACATAATTGGAAAGTTTAGCAAGACCTAGAAGTTTTCGCGTCAAATTTTGGCTTACTTTAACCAAATTATTCTACAACCTTTATATCTACTATGGTTAGTTAATATTTAGGTCTTGAATTAGTGCAAAATAGCCAAATGATAGAAGTCCTTTTTATTTTTACAACTTAGGATGCAGTTTTGTTTCGATTTCTTACACCAATGCAAACCTTCAACAGCTACTAGATACTTATCATGGATAGATCTGTAGGAAGAAAAATTGATTGTTCTTTTCCTATTAGTCTTTCAAGGGGGTTTTCAGCCTATTGGTTACAATTTGGCCACCACTTTATCCTCCTTTACATAAGGAATAAGAATAAGAATAAGAATAAGAATAGTTTTTATCGTCCACTGAGACCAATCGGCCTATGGGATCCAGAAGGAGCGCAGCAAATTATTACTGTCCGGGTTAAAAAACCCTCGCCCCGAAGGGTTTTCGAGGGGAAAACCGTGGCAGTATTAAGAATGTTGTCAAACTGTACAAGTATTCATCATCATGAAATAAATGTGTATGTACATGTCAAGCGCGTGCCCGAGGACATAGCTGATCTCGCATGTCCATGACCTCCTGAAGGTATGATCCTAGCACCCGTACGGAGGCCGTGCTCAATGTCACATGTAGCAGCTGGCCAGGCCTGACCAACTCAGCATAGCGCTTCCGGATTTGATCATATGCTGGGCAACTTTGAAGGGTATGAGATTCATTCTCAATGACTCCCATTTGGCAGCATTGACAGAGCCTGTCCTGACGTGGCTCACCAATCCATTCTGCCTGTCTCAATTCGAAGATGATCTGCCCCTGTGCGAATGGAGGCAATGAGTCTGCGTCTTTTCATGGGCAAGTGGGTGCGCAGGTAGCATTGCGGGCCTCGTTCCAATGTGGGATTTATGTGGCACTGGTATGTGCTGTCTTGACCTGTTCAAGGGCGCTGGCATCCCAAAGCTTGCTGATGAAGCAAGCGTCAAGATATTACCTCAAGCTATGGCGATCTGCCTCTATTTGCACATGTATGCATCTGTGTTCCTGCACATTCCATCTAGCCATCCATTGAGCTCTCTTTTCCCTTCAGCAGACCTTGAGGCGCTGTGGCCCCATTGCCATGATATAAGCTAGTTTAGGGAGACGAGCATCGTCCATATTGACCACCTTCTAAAAATAGACAATGT
This sequence comes from Isoetes taiwanensis, assembly GCA_021234155.1. Taxonomy (NCBI): domain Eukaryota; kingdom Viridiplantae; phylum Streptophyta; class Lycopodiopsida; order Isoetales; family Isoetaceae; genus Isoetes; species Isoetes taiwanensis. Next base: position 15,787,609 of record JAJEKV010000021.1, on the reverse strand, counting down.
GGCGATCAAGGGCTGCCCTCTGAAGAGGCAAGAATCCTGTCTCCTGCAGTAGAATTTGATATGGGACTGTGGACTTCACCCCTAGTGCTCGCACCAAGAAGGCTTTCTGCACCTGCTCCAAGTCATTCCAAGTAGCGAGGGATACTACTGGGCCCCATACTTCAACCCCATATAAAAGGACAGGCTGCACTAAGACCTTGAACAGGTGTGACTGATGTCCAATCATATAACTCCGCTCTATGACTATTGTTTTGCATTGCATATAGTGCGCCGTAACTCGTAGCCATATAGATGTGTCCCAATGCATAATAGAAGGAAACTCCACTCCCAAATATTTGTATGTGGATGCTACTTCCACATTCTGCCCTCGGTAGCTGAAGGAGGGGATCCTCGGCTGTCGTGAAGATGATATGAAAACCACCTTAGTCTTGGCTGTTGTTTGGGCATATCGGCCGCTTGATAAAATGTGTCTAGAGCATCGAGATGTCGTGGCATGTCTGCTGGTGTGTAAGCTAGGAGGTCCACATCATCAGCATATATTAACTGCTTGATGATCTGGTAGAGAAGGTGAGCCCCGTCGCCCCCATTATCAGCAGGCCAGCTCTCCAATTGATCAATGTAAAGTCCAAACAATGTTGGGGAGAGAGGGCACCCCGGCGAACCCGATACTACTATCAAATGGTTGGCTTGAAGCCTGCAACCGACCGAGCATCTTTCATATAGCTTTGTACCTTTGCATTGCAAATCTACAGGAACCCCCAGCTGTCGCAATCTTACCCATAGTTTTTCCCGAGGCACAGTGTCAAATGCCTTCGCAAAATCCACGAAGCAACAATATAGATCCTGGCGGCGGTTCCTGCTGTCTTCAACCAGAGTTCGCAAGGTGAAGATGTGGTCAATGGTTGAGTGTCGGGTGCGAATCCGCACGGGTGAGGGGTATCAGATCTCGCCGCCTCGCCCGACCAGAATAAGCTGGCGCTTTCGAGAATCGGCAAGCAATTTTGCAAACACCGGCCCGACCATGATTGTTCGGTGGTGGGCAGGAAGTGTGGGTGGGTCCGCTTTATAGATGGGAACAACTCGCTATTGGTCCATTTGTACGGAAGCCTTCTGTAATGCATTGTTGAACAAGGCGGTCAAGACCGGTATTATGAACGGCCCGCGCCCACTTAAGCAATTACGCGCCGCATACCATCGGTCAGGGGCTTTCCCATTGGCAAGACGTTTGTAAGCCTTGTTCCATGTCCGAATCTATGATTTCCGGACCGGGCCTTCTTGCGGGGTAATGTTGCATGTGCACCACGAGGTGTTATAGTTGTTGCAAGTATTGCCTCCCGCTTTCGGGGGTAATGTTCCCCGTGGGTTTGTGCGGCTTTCTAAGAACCCTTAGCCCGAGGAAGGTCCGGGGGGTGGCGTTCGAGGAGGTAAAACATTTCCCTTTGATCTTGTTGCAATGTACACGGCTTTCTTAGCTCTAAGGAAAGGCGCGGTACTATCGGCTACATGTGTAAAGCGAGGTGCGTAACTTGGCGGAGCCGGCGTTTGTGTTCCTTGCACTCTGCATCAAACCATTGATTACGTGGGAAGGTTGTGTTCTGGAGGTCCGTCGCTGGTGACTTATCCCAAAGCATCTCTACTGCTGATCTGAGCACATCGGTCGGCCGGCCTGTCTGTTGCTCTAGTGTAGGATATTACCAAAATTTACGCGGGTCATCTATAAGCATCGGGCATAAGCCCCGCATGTTCATAATCAATCGCTTGGTGAGGCATGTGAGGGGCTGTTGCCGCGGGGGTTCGCACAACCTGCCAAGCCAACTTCAAAGTAAAGTGGTAAGTGTTACGAAGTCGATCTCTTCATCCCTATTAGTTGTTCCCCACGGAAGTGCTTGGCGACATGCATATCCCGCTCATGCAGGCACATAGTCCACCACACTAGATCCTCCCCACGGTTTTCGTCTACAAGTGCTCTTGCGGGTGGGCGACCATTGTGCCGATCCATTGCAGTTACGGGTCAAAGATACCCGCGAGCAAAAGCAATTGTCTACCATGGCGTGTGACCGATTGTCATCGATGTCCGTGGCCAAGCTCCTGCCCGGGGCCGGTACGCAATATATCATCGATCAAGGGATCAAATCTCATGGGTTGTTCTACCCGGTCGCGGCGCATTGAAGTCTCCAAGGAGTATGACACCGCCTAAAGCGCTTATCTTTGTTGTATGTCATCATATAGATCAACATAGGGGTCCAGCCTATCCACATTCGAGTGGGTGTAATAGAAGTTGCTTTCTGCATGTGGAAAATAGCAGGCTGCCACAAAGAGGGATCTGCTACTGCAGTTTTGCACACGCACCCACAAGTATCAGTTGTGCTTGTCTGTCTTGAACAAGGAGATTGACTGTGCCAAGGCCGTTCGATAGTAGCAGGCAACTCCCCCATGCCCCCGCTTTCCTGTGCAATCATTGAAGATTGAGTAGCGTTGGTATCCTGGCAAGTCGGGTATCCCGGTCTTTTTTGAAAAGTTTCAGTTAACTACTAGTTAGAAAAATGGAATTGTTGCAAAGGTTGCGGGAGGTGTTGGCGTATTTGCATGTATGTACATAGGGTTCCTTGCCTACCGTTGGATGACCTGTACGAGTACCACCCAAAACAACTTGGGAAGGCAGGGGGTGGGGGGGGGGATTTTATTCAATGGTTTGATTTCCTAATATGTGGGATGCCATGTACAATGATTTAGTCTGCAGTATGAATACATTGTTGTAATACATATTTATATATAATATAGGTGTGCATGGGCCTTGGGGTGGTTCTGTATAGCATGGGCTCCATACTTAGAAAATGTTGTAATGGAAATACATGGGAAACAAATCATGAGATATGAAATAATATTAATACATCAATGAACATGGGATAATGTGTGTTGTAGAATACAAGAAAGTATAAATATCTGTACTTGAGCACACCTTCTTCTCTATTAGGTAAGACAATAACACCTCATAGAAAGAACTGGATGTCTCGGTTCCGGCTTCTTATGCCTTAGATTAGCTGATCTTGAAACTAAAAGGCGAATTGAAAATGAAAGGTCGTAAGAAATAAGGTAAAACATTGTTACATATAAAAAACATAAAAAGATGCTGAATAAATTGTTTCTTCCACGTGCATATGACCCATTTGGGATGTGTAAGACTCTAGGAGACATTTGTACAAATCGTTATCTAGATTTTCTAGAACTCATGAACGTAAGTCTAGGTACGCCGAATTGATCACTCGGCTAAAACTCTTGAAATAATTCTAGAATCTTATTGCAAATTATATATTAGTTGTACTCTAGTAGTTGCTTAGGCTTTATTGAATAAAGAATTGTAAGGGCATACATATATAGAATGCATAATATTATTAACTCCTCGATGCCTATTTAGTCATAAGAGTAATGTCATGTTTTATCTATTTGTTTTCTAGCGCTTTTGTCTGTTTGTCTATTCTGTTCTATTCCCTAGCACTTCAAAAATAACAAAGAAGTCAATGGTTAGATATTTTCTTGGAAATGAATTCTCTGTAATAAACATGATTATGCTTAGAACATTAACTTTCCCTCGAGAACATATGTGTTTTTGTTATGGTTGTTTAAGTATATTTTTAAGAGTGTTAGAAGCTACTCAACTTGAAAATTAGTCATTCAATTAGATATTGAAAGGTAATTAATTATTCAATAAGTTCCAAAAGTTATCGCTTGGAAATCGTTAAATTTGAATAACTATCTTTCCAGGCTAACGCGATGACTAATTCAAGTTGCTTAACATCTAACACTTTTATAGATATACTTCAAAAAGATATGAAACTTCAATTTGCAGCAAAAATGTAAACATTCTCGAGGAAAAATTATTATTATTTTTTTTTTTTTTTTTTTTTTTGTAGGCAAGCTATTTTATTTTCATTGATAATAAAGTAGTACATAATTTGGCTCCACAATAGGCCATATCGGAAGTATTTAAACAAAACCATGGTGTCTAGAAACACCAAATAGGAAGAATAAACCTCATAACAATCCCAGATTCAGGTCTAAGGATTAACACAGTATTTTCTATACGGACAAGGTTAGAAACCCATCAAGAAGCTGTCACTGTGTCCATTTGAAGCTCCACCACCGAAAGAAGTTAGCAGCAGGATATCACATAGTAGCAAACATCATCCCACGCGTTAACTCGACTTGGGAATGCATCCAAGCAAGGTTGTACTATAAGAGCTGCTCTATCTTCCAACTATGGAGGATGCCCAGCAAGCCTACCCCTTGTAGGGCGGTCCATTCGCTCCCCATGTGCATGTCCATCTGCTAACAAAGGCCACAGCTACCTGTTGCTCTAACAGCAATATAAGAGCCATGGTCTCCCGCCCAAAGCTTTTACATAAGATCTCCTTACTTATCCACATAGTCCAATCCTGTGCCAATCCATAAATCCTAATCTTCCCCTTGCTGGGAAAAGGGGGGGGACGACATTAACAGTCCAAACTATGCAGGCCAGAATGTGTAGAAGAATGTGATGCTGCCCAAGAAACTCTCCATTAGGCTATCAAAAATTATTGTTCTAGACATCACCATGTTTTTTACAGAGAATTCAATTCCAAATTTTTTACAATTAATAATATTATGCACTCCATATACATATGCCCCTAAAATCTTTTATTCTAAGCAACTAGTAGAGTAGAGTTAGTACATTGTTTGCAACAAGACTCTAGAGTTATTTCAAAAGTTATAGTCGAATGTTCATTCGGCGTACCTAGACTTACGTCAAGGTTCGTGAGTTCTAGAAAATCTAATGACTTATACAAACATCTCATGGAGTCTTACATATCCCAAATGAGTCATGTGCATGGTGTAAGAAACGGTTTATATGGCCCATCAAAACTGGTATTTTTCTAGAGTTCTTGCTTATGTTAACATAAGAATTAAGAGGATCTACCATTTATTTCAATCATTCATGTCTGAAACCTAAGCACTCTAGTAATAGTCTATTTTATTACAAGCATTAGTTAGTTACGAGGGTTCTCTTTATACGTTTTTAAAACAAATGAAATAAGTTTTAAACCTATGACGAAAATAAAAAACAAACAAAATGTTAGAAGGGCATATGTCAGATTTGAATCATGGTCTGCTTTATGCGAAAGCACAATCCTTACCAAAGAGGGAACACAATACTTCCCTATATTTTTGCACCGTTCTATGTTTCCCTCTGAGTAAATTAATAGGCACATTTCTCTCTAACAGCGATGATTCTTACTTTACTCTAGAAATCAAACTTGTGGCCTCATGTGATTTTGAGCAAGAACTGGCAGCTTTAGTCTTTCCTATCTTATAGCAAACTACCAAAAGAGTAGAAGTAAGGACATGGGTTCTATACGGGTTCTGATAGCTCTTTCTTTCTTTTTTTTCCCTCTTTATCTCGCCCGAGATATATTCTATAGTGACTTATTGTGTTCTACGACTTTTGCTCCATTTCTAAAAGGTCAAAGCATGATATAGAAAGCTGATTTAGACGAAAAGCACAACAGAAATTTCAAAGTGGAGAATATAAATTGGGTTTTTGGAAAATAAATGGTTCTTGACTCTCAATATTCAATGTGCTTGCTCACATTTGTTGAACTAAGAATCTAGATGTGTAACATATGAATTTCATCTTTTGCGTCTTATTGTAATCCATTTGCAGTCATCTCTGATTATATAAAAGACTGTCAATCAAATTAAACTAATGATCAGACTCTATTAGATTCAAGAAAACAGTCCGAATTAATGATTCTAACATTCTTACAAATTAGCACACAAATTGGCAGAGATTGGGAACAGAAACAGACAAACTTAGAAGCCTACCTTAATTAAATCCCTTCCTCCTTCCTCCCCTTGTTTCATAACCTCTTTGTCTTTAATCTCAAGAAGATGTTGCGACTTTCCCAAACGTCCTCTCCAACAAGCCCTTTCAAGCCCTTTCTTGCCACATGACACTTTCCTAATGAACAATTCAAATTCCTCTTAAAATAATTCCCTTTTCAAGCTCCAATCAATTACGGACTTAAAATTTTCAATACCTAGGGATGTTATAAATCTCCTCTTTGAGAATTTAACCCAAGTCCTCATGGGTGACTTCTAATTTGCGCCTATTTTACTAGCGTCTTCTTATGTGGCATGTTCAGGCGGATAACTTTCTCCATGTATCAAATAATGTCGTATTGTGGTCTCTCCAAGGTAGAAGGGTGAACAAAACATCTTGTTATAAATTTATAAATTACTGTAACGGTCCCAAAACTTATTGTAAAGGCTTCTTAGTATTTTAAAAAAAAAAATCCCAAGCAAAACTTTATACTGTTTGGCATAATTCAAGTTTTAGCTATGTGCTTCATTTTCTCAAATACCAGCCTTAGAGCAGAATTTTGTGCTCCGTTTTCCCATGCTCATTTAGCTTCATTGCCCCTTTTGGAAATCTGTCCAAGGGAACCCAAAAAAGCAAATCATAAGCTTGTTGGTAGTAGATTGTCTTTCATTTGTTTAAGGTAGCTTGCTTAGTAGCTGACACTCTGCTTGACTTTTGCTTCAAGATCAATGGACTTTGACATTAAACGCATCTTGACTACTCCAAATTGAAACTAAACTTACACATTAAGTAAATTTCATAGATCTTTATTTCCAGTTCGTTCAAACATGTTGCACCATTCTCGTGTGTATGATCTCTTAAAGGAGGAGCTATGTCAAATAATTTGCATCCATTCTTTGCATCTTGAATAAGAAAGCAGATACAGAAACAAATGCCGCAATGTTGTACACAAAGGAAAACAATTTTCACTTTGAAGTATGCACAGTACCAATAATGAAGAAGGCTATTAAATTGGCAGTTAAAAGGTGAACATATTACAGAGCAGGCGAGTCCCAACCAAGCAGCCAACTAGAGTTCCAATAGTGTACCCGAAAGTTCCAACTAAAATTGCAGGTCGCACCTTTAATTCAAGCACCAGAAGAAGTTGCTGCTGAGTCAAGTCTAATAATAAACAAGCAAGTGAAATCAGCTTCTTTACCAGATGTCTCCAACACCGAGCATTAGCCATTGCCGCCGCAGTGGCTGGACCTCCTATATTAGCATTTGATCCAACAAGAATCTGCAATTGTGTGAAATTTAACATTTAAAAGAAATCTCAGGTTATTAGATGTTGATTCACAACTCACAGTATTTAGTGGTAGTTTACAATGGAATCCAAGGAACAATATAACTGCCAAATGGATCTGACATTAAAAAGAAGATGTTAAACATGATAATGCTCAGTAGTTATAACTCATGCGGAAGTACTCACAGTCAGAAGAATTATAATGAATAATAAAAGCGCCCAGCCTCCAGAAAGAGCAGTCTGAAAATGACAGGATGCACCAACCTGCACAACAAAAAGGAGTAGATTTTTTACCTGAAACAATTTTCTTTTTCTGATTGTTTTTCCCTACTCGGCAGACATAACCCCTTTCTTCATCTCAAGGGCAACATGTGGGCAGCACAAGAGAATCCTGAGGGGTCCTTCAGAAAGAAGGGCAGAACAGGTATCATCTCATATTTTCATCCAGGTGCTAGAGAAGAAGCCGAATTAAGAGTTATCTTAGTCTTCAACGTTGCAATATTTATATTTCGATTCTAGATTCTTACTTAGATGTGTTCAGGTAACATTTTACTTGTCCCTTGATGTTTATGGATCAGATTTGTACTGATCTTCTAGAACCAAGCAATCTATCACATCTAGAAGTCATCAATAATCTATAGATACTTGAAATACTGGATTCGTTTATATGTTCAATCTAATCCATGTCATTGACATACAGATTTATGCAGCTTCATTGAATGATTATCCGCGCTCCTTCTTATCATTGACTTTGAGCTAATACCACACCCTCTCACTGTCCAATAGCAAAAATAGGATTGGCTGTCATAGAATGGTTGAACATTCACACTGCCCTATCTTTATTACCAATCTAATCTCTTGGAATAAATGGTATGATCCCCAGCAAGATTATGCACTTGTTCACTCTTAGCTGCCTCACTGACATAAATTGTAAGTGCAATCTTGAAGTAGGTGAAAATAACAGTTACCACAGCAAAAAATATCAGCATAAGGAAACCCCCTATCCGTTCTGATCCAGCATACAGAGAGATCCTTGTTCCAGTTGTACAAGAAAGCCTGGCAACCAAAGCAGAAAATAATGCTGCAACTAAAGTCATCAATGCAAGGCCAAACCCTGGGACAGAAGAAGCAACATTCTATATGTTAAAGCATAGCAAACGGATCAATAGAACCAATAAAGAACACAAAACGCTGTGATTAACCTTCAAATGGATAAGGAAGCAAAGATGCCAAGCATTTCCCAATACTGCATGCTGCCATTGCAGATGCTAAAGAGCTTAAGATGCTCAATATAGACAACTTGATTGTTTCCTCATGGACATCTGCATCCACTGAATACATACCTCCATAATAAGAAAGATATTTTACAAGATTAAGGAGGAGATTTAGGCTAAATGACAAGCAGAGGAGCAGGCCTATGCACTCTACCTTCAGGACTACTGCTTTCCTGGTTAGCAGATTCTGGAAAGGACAATATGACAGCGAAATAAAATGCCATGGCTATGTTATCCATAGCCATTCCAGCTGCCAAAAGTGTTCGGGAGCTCAATTTTAATGCCTGTTGCAAGAACTCGAGTGGTTAAATGAATACCTGTAACCTTAGATAAAAGCTACACAATTTCTATTTAAAGGAGTGCTCCAGAGCAGCAATGCCAGATAGGTGCTGCAATTTATTTGCCTTTGCTAGCATCTCCTACATAAAAGCTACCCGACTTATGTTTAATGTGAGCTCAACTTTTGTTTGAAGATGAGCTGCAGACCAGCAACGATAGACAGCTAACAAATTATTCATGTTTTCTGCTTATAAAGCATCTCTTATGGCTCAATGTTGGTTTATACAATGGTCTGGCATCAGAATTGGCATCAAGCAAGAAATGTCCAAGTAAGTGAGTGAACCATACAAAAGACAAATCAATGAGAAAGGGAAAACATGCATATTTAATATAAGATGCACAAATCTATACATATGTAACCTGAAAGCATGCAAGACAGAACTAGAAAACAAAAGATAATCCATCTTCCTAATTGATTAGGCATACGAATAAATGTAGTAGAGTACGTAATGGCTGTACTTTCAATGTTATAAATCAGCTATATATTTGTGTGTCATAGCTATATTGACACATTGAATTCAATGGTATAATCTAAACTGATATGTCAAGTAAAGCATTTAGATCTTAAATCTAAGTCAGTAATTAGATATCGTCAAGCAGTAACCTGAGCAGTTGCAGCATAATTGATGCTACCTCCCACATAGCTTGCACACAAGCAAGATGCAATCTGCAATAACATAAACAAATACAAAATGTTCATGATGACGCAGGACATCATATATCCTGCACCTTAGACAATTATTCTGGTCCTACCTTCCAGCCCTCGGGTCCAAGTAAGTTGCCAACCAGCTGAAATGATGCAATTGTCCCAGCAATGGTTCCAACCGATCCAAGACAAAATGCCTTCAGTGATGGACCTGCTTTAACAGTCCATCTAAACATCAAGCAGTACTTGATGGCTAAAATTTTATCATGGGAACCTTGCATATGATTACTTAAAACTTGCTACTTTGTACACTCTAGGACAAAACGAAATACTATTAGTGACAAGCATATTATAACCAGCATCAATGAATGCACGTTGAACATTTGTCTCCAAAATACATAATACCGCTGCCAGAGGCATCAGGAACTCAAAGACCTGAACACAGAATAGGTAGTAATGACAGATGTTCAGAAGTTTACAAATTTCAACCTGAGCACATTATGAGAGATGTAAATGTTATCTGGTTGAAAGCATGATGATTCCTAAACAGATGCTTGTTATATACAGACAAGAAGAATGTTGAAAAATCCAGTTGCCCAGTTTGAGCTTTGAGGGAAGCCATTTCACAAAATTAATCCTAGTTAATAGGCAGATAGATTCTATAAGCATCTGCAAGGGACGACTTGGCAGTATATTTCATGTACATATACAGTTAGGGAACAGCAAGTGCCGCCTATTCTCTAAAGATTGTAGTACAACCTTTTTTTTCCTTTTTATCTTCAATTCCTTTCTAATCAAAATAGGTTGCTTAAAAGCTTAGAAACACCAGGAGCCAACCACAGTTAACAGGACTTGACATACATTTTGAAGCTATCTTCTCAGTTATTTGAAGATGGATAAGGTCAAGACACCCTCAAACATTAGTTTGTGTGGTTCCAACACGTTTAAAATCAATACGAGAACTTGAAAGCTCCAGGCGCAAAAAGATGAATTTTTTTTTGCCGGGATACAAAAAGCTATTGCAGCAAATGAGTACCTACCATATCATAGGCAGGTGATAAAGAAGGCAATATTCCAGTAGCAGAAAGCAGCATTCCTGAAGCCATCGCAATCAAGGGTGATGACAATTTTTCTCCCAACTTGGTATATGCTTCCATAACCTGCCAGTTACATGAACAAAACATTTTAATGAAATGCTCAACTATTCCAAAGATATGAATAGAGTATAACGTAATTCTATAACCTGTCCAATTACTGCACAGCCAGCAAGCACGCAAAACAGCATAGGCCGAGATTCGGGTGCAACCAAGCTCATTGTGGCTATGCATTTTTTCCTGTTCCTGAAGCTCCTCAAGGCTCGACTTCTTAGTGGCAATGCTGGATTTCTTAGTGGCAATGTCGTAATGCAAGTAATACAAAATTGGGTGGGACGAAGATGAAGATTTGGGAGTGCAAGTTTGATCAGATATGTTGGTGAAGAAAGGATAGAGCAGACCGCCATCGACAGACTCACATTCCGGGCGAAATATTGGCTCCCTTTTTCGGGGGTTCGATTCCAGCAAGTCAATGCTGGCATGCCATCTGGGGCGGTCCCAAATGGCATCTGAGACGGTCCCAGATGGCATGCCAGTGGGACCACATTCTGGTGTGGATCAGTGGGGCCTCGCGGTCAGCTGCGTGACCAGTCCCACCACAATGTGGGACCAGGTGGCGTGCCACCACACCATGGAAATGGGGAGCAAATTTGCCCGCCTTTTTTTTTTTCTCGTAGGCTGCGGCTAGGGTGCATGTTTTGCCTTTTTTTCTCCTTGATGGCTGCGGATATGGAAATGGAGAGATGCAGCTATGGCGCTGACGGCAATGGTGCCTGCTTTCCCTAAGCTTTAGTTTTTGCATGTTTTTCCCCTGTTTCAGCATGTCGATCCCCTTGTTTTCCCTGAATTTTTTTCCTTGTTTTTCTGTAGCTATGGCTTGTGTTAAGTTTTCTAGCATGCAGATCTTTTGCCTTCCATTTGCATACAGTAGTGCCATATCTACTTACTTAAAAACGTTTTTGGGCTTTCTCTTTCATGTCGGTGTGCCCTTTTCAGGATGTGACTTTTGGAAGCAAAAAACTGGTTTTTCGGCAATGGTCTTGCTTTTCCGGCGTACTTTCCCTCCCTGCAAAATAAATGATGCAAAATCTCCCCTTTTTCGCTATATTTTTTGAACGAACGAAAATTATTATACTAAATCTCCCCTTCTCGCTAAATTTTTGGAACGTCTCTCCCCTTTTCAGTAAATTCTTTGGAACGTTCAGCTAATTTCTCGGAGGAGGATATCACTCTGATGATGGGCCGGCTGGATTCAATTCGGCCAGAAAATAAGAGAGCCGGGTGTTTGCTTACAGATCGCTGGAGCAGGAGCAGGTGTCCATGGTTGATCCAAGAAGTTAGGCAGCAGGTAAATATAAGAATAGAGTTTGACGATTTTACACAGACATCAGGGCGAGTTTGGGTATCAGGGCAGGAGGCGAGATTTGGGGCAGCGCTTGGGCTTTGGAGCCATTGTAAAAGGTAAACGTAATAGGTAAAAACAACTTTTTTTTTGTAGGAAAATTTACCAGAATAACCTTAATTGTTGACTTATTTCCCAAAAAGCCCTTAGTATTTTTGAAATTCCCAAATTGCCCTTAATTCTTAGGTATTTTCCATAGCTCTTTCCCTGTAAATCTTCCTTTTCCCTGGCTTTTAATATATGGCCACTTTAAAAAACAGGTTCTTCGTTTATGTTTTTTTTCATCTGTAACAGGTTCTCAGTTTATCTCTGGTTCGTCAAACTGTTCTTGGCTTTTTTTGTATCCTCTGCTTCGATATATAGCTCTTTCCCTTATAACTTGATATTGGTTCCACAGAACAGAGTAAGAATGAAAATCTGCAGTTGGATCATACCACAGATATATAGTTTTGGGATAATCTTACAGGATGTATCACGGTAGGAAGTCCATGTACTAAAGATCGATTAATCCCCTCAGCACGTAGCCCATTTATTTAATCCATAAATTTGCTCAAGCCTTCTGAATACAGACAGGTAGGAGGCCAATGATAGTATGAAGGCCCATCTTGAAATGTAAGGACTCTGCATTTATACAACATGTAACTATGTAGTTTTTAATAAGAAACGAATGGAATATCGCTTTGTACTATGAGAATGAACATATCAGAGGTATTTTGACTCAAAGCAAAAGCATTCCCTGGCCTCCAAGCACCAGCACAGTGTTCTTCCTTTGCTAATCTGCTTTTGCCTTCTTGCTTTGGCTTTTAATGGTTGGCCGCTGATTTTTCTTCTGTGTAATGCCTCTCCTGCTTACTATCTCTGAAAAAAGGCTTCAAGATTTTATAATTTCTATTACATGAATTTATGGATGCAAAAGGGAAGCCATCTCTGTTGAGTGGAGGCAGCTACTTTTTATTTCTGCCTTAAATGCAGCTTAGACCTTTTCCAACCATAATAGACACATGGATTGTATTGCAGGCTGCAGATCACCACCTCAGATATATCAAGGCAATATTTGAGTCCAGCTTTATTGGACGGTTTCGATTCTTGCTGTATTGCTGTAATAGGGTTGTCTCCAGCTTATCATTGGATTTGCTGCCAGCTTTTTATTCAGTATCTCCAGCTTATCAGGGTTCTGTTATTTGCTGCACTATTTTGATCTAACCAAATTTCCTTACTTACTGTTTAATCCCCTCTATTATAGTTTTTCAATCCTACAGTTTAACCCCTTCTATATCTAATTTAGCTCCTTCTATTATACCTTCATGATGAAGAATAACACCATAATTTAACTCATGCAAGAAGCTGCATCATTTCTGGATCAGTAATTGTTTGTGTCATTGATGTGGGGCTTCAAAGTCTATCAGGAGGCACACATATCAAGTGAATTCAAGGTGTTTTACACAACCACATACAAGCACATACAATTTGGTTGCTTTGAAATAAGCTAATGTCTCAACCAATAGATTTTAACACACAACAACCAAACAAATTTTAGCACCACTTTTAAAATATATAAATTGCCCTAACTTAGAACACAAAGTTAGGTGAACTTTAACATAGACAATGTAATTGTTGGAAAATATATGGTTTTATATAAAGTTCTTGGCCAAATGTTGTAACATATAAGTTCTTTCATGCCTACTTAGGAACATTAAGATAATTTGGGTTAAAACATCATTTCCGTAATGCAGATGGTGGTGGTGAATGTTGCATGGGATTCCTACCCAAAACATGTTGCACAATTCTTTAGAGATGGACGTGCCTTGCCGCTATTTGACGATGATTTTGATGCATACTTTCAATACTTAGCAGAGGTGGAGGATTGGAAAAGTGAAATGAAAGATGCCGCAAAAAGTGTTGCACTAGGGAATGATGGGATGCAAGTGAACATTAAAGCATTGCTTTGGGCTTTGAGAGTATTTGGAGAGTGGTATGAAGCACTAGGATTGCTTGGAGTTGAGATACGCCCAGAGTCTAAAATTGAGCTAGATATTGACAATTTTGCTAGACAAATGTATGCTAGCTTTCGTAAACGTGGCTTTGTGCGAGTCCATAAGTTTGTGGAAGCAATGGAAGCTACCTTATTTATGGAATACCTTATGCAACATGGGTTGGATATGTAGTGTGCTTGAATGCCTAAGTTTAGGCATTCTTGAAATAAAAAAAACATCTTAAGGTTGCACTTTCACATGAGTTTCACTCAATTTCACAATAATTCAACTTAGCCATAAACCCAAGATACATTAGCATACTTTGCCTACATGATGCTTTGGCATGTGCATATTGGAGTTAACCCTATGTCCATGCGTACCATTATATTTTTAATCGACCTAATGTATTCTTATGTGCTCTCATGTTTATAGGAGATACTTCGTGCTTGCACTCCGAGGGAGGGACAAAACATTACCACACTTGCGCATTTGCCAGGGGCGATAGTCCGAAAGTGAGTCATAAGTCCTATCTTAGGTTACTTAGAATAAAAGACTATCTCAAAGGTTGCACTTTGTTTTATACGAATTCAACTCCATTACACAATAATTCAACTTAGCCATAAAACCAGAGTACATTAGCGTACTTTTCCTACATGAGGCTTTGGCATGTGCATATTAGGGTGATACTATATCCGAGTGCACCATTTTATTTTTAATATATGGCTATATTTCATGTATTCTTATGTGCTCTCATGTTTATAGGAACACTTTGCACTTGAACTTTGAGGGAGGCACAAACTCTTACCACGCTTGTGCATTTGCCAAAGGCGGAAAAATCTTAACACGTCAAAGGTGAGTCCTAGATCCTATCTTAGGTTAAGTATCTTAGGTTAATGATTGTGTGCTTATAGTGGTTAGCTTGATAGTTGAATGCTTAATATCCGGTTGAGGGTTCCTTGCAAACATCTAAATTATATAGATTGCAACATATCAGGATTTATATGGGGAAGGCCCGTCAAAAAACACCACCTGTTGTGGCCAACAACCCCTCATACATGACGCCCATCAATGAAAGCAAGTCTGGTAGAAAGAGACGAATGGCACGTAAACGGGCTGCAAAGGAAGGAAGGAAGGAAGGAAGGAAGGAAGGAAGGAAGGAAGGAAGGAAGTATATTTTAACGTCCACGGAGGCCAACTGGCCTATGAGACGGTTTTACAATATAGCGAAAAGTTTCCAAACACAAAATAAAACCACAGAAACCCTGTACAATGTGTCTCTACCACTGGGATGAAAAACCCCCCGTGTGGGAGGAAAAACCCTTGTAGTAGGCGTTGAGAGGCCCTATTCAGACGCTCAAATTCCCTGTGCTGTGAGGGACTCCCTGACGGTGGAGACTTGCAAAATGTAGGACGCAAGACGTGCCACCATTGGCGTAAGCCGGCTAGGTTAGTGAATTTCTATCTCGAGCATCCGAGATCGGCATGAGCCGCCGGATGTGTGCACATCTTTGGGCATTTCGTAGAGCATAGTGTTCATCTTCTACTATCTCGCATGTGACAAAGACGGCATAATCTCTCATCTTTGGGGATTCCCCGCCCTCCATCGTACCCAAATACCTGTCTCATTGCGAGATGGTGGGACCCTGTCCTTATTGCAGCTATAGCTCTTCGTTTCTTGGTGGAAATGTGTGCCTTCAGATACTGGTGGGGGCCGTGTTCAAGCAACGGATTGACCTGTTTGTGGTAGTGCTCTGTTTTGGGCTTTGCAAGAGTGGGCGCATCCCACAGAGAGGCAGCAAAGCGCACATTCAAATGCAGCTCCTGCTCTGCGATTTCCGACATATCCATAATGTGTTGATAGTCTATGGACCATCTCGCGAACCATCCCCTACAATGCTCTTGCCATACTCTCTTCAGACGTTGCGGCCCTTGTGCCAATAACAGAGCCCGGGGAGGAAGACGTTGTGCATCCATCTCGTCAACCTTATGGAAATACGCAAGGTGCCTGCGCATAGCAGAATGCTGCAGGGGCCAAAAGCCAGTCTCATACAACAAAATTGGATAAGGCACCGTGTCCTTGACGCCTAGGCTGTATGTCAGGAAAGCCTTCTGCACCCTCTCTAGCTTATCCCAAGTACCCTTGCTAATCGCTGGCCCCCAGACCTCTACCCCGTACAGCAGTACTGAGCTTTGAAACTAGAATTTAACATGGAAGTCAGAGAGAGAGATCATGTTGGTCCTTCATCTGATGTTGTTCCAATGGAGGGCCGATCAGTTCAAACATCTTTTGCCTCTACATTAGTAATGCCACAAGCTGTACGAGCAGTGTCAGAGCGCCCTGTAACTACTGAGGTTGAGATGCAACCAATAAGACACTGACATCTAAATGATAGGGTTATAGAAGGACCTATTGCACATAGTATGGGTTCACGCTTCATCACATCAGAAGTTATTGGTAATTAGGATGCAGTTATTTCCCACAATAGATGAACAAGCAGGTGATCAAGTGATGTTGTCTCAATCTACAGGCATGAATGCTCATGGATTTAGCACACCATCTCAGGCCGAACTTATTGAAATATCACATCAAATAACACCACCTATGATAGCGAATAACCCCTCCTACATGACACCTGAGAATGAAAGCAATAGTCAGAGAAAGAAATACTTGCGGCGGAAAAGAATGGTAAAAAAAAGAGCTTTGGGCTCATAATGTCATGTTGAGAATGATATAGAAATGACAAATATTGGACAAGTGTCTACAGCAGTAGCAGATGCTAATGTTGACCAATTATCAAGCTTAATGCATAACCCCTCTTATATGACACCTGAAGGTGAAAGCAATAGTCAAAGGAGAAGACGGCTCGATCGCATAAGGCATGCAAAGCAGACAGCTGTGAGGTTGGATTACACTACTCCTATTGGTCCTAGAGAACGTCCTGCTGGTAAAAGTGGTTTCAATAAGATAGCATGGACGTGGAATTTACCTCCTCCTCATGACCTTGGCAATATGCATTATAGATGTTTGTATTGTGGGGCTACGCAGCTCTCAGTTAAAAAGAAATGTCGGGCATATGCAAATGGAAAGGTTCAACTACCATTACT
Organism: Isoetes taiwanensis; assembly: GCA_021234155.1. Taxonomy (NCBI): domain Eukaryota; kingdom Viridiplantae; phylum Streptophyta; class Lycopodiopsida; order Isoetales; family Isoetaceae; genus Isoetes; species Isoetes taiwanensis. The sequence continues at coordinate 15,770,634 of JAJEKV010000021.1, read as the reverse complement.
TGACCTATATACGAGAACAGATAGTGTAGGTGATCACTTTCGAACGAGCATCAGAAAGTACAATAATATATTCTCATTTGCCTCAGTGGGTGTGAAAATTGATGAGGCGCTGGCAAATGCTATTGGTGGGGCCTATACTTTTAGGGTCAATGGCCGCATGTGCCATAAGATGGGAACACTATTGCCACTGCAAGGCCATCAAGAGCATGCAAAATTCGCACAACTATACATCACGGATGGTGATGACATGCAAGTTGAACGTAGGATGTCTATTTTTGATGGATTGAAACAAGAAATAGTTGTGCAGTTACAGGCCCTTATGACAGAGCACAATCCATTTGTTAGCATATTTTTGAGTGCGGCACAGATTATGCGTAATCATCCAACCATGGATATCCGTTTGCGTATACCTTCTTGCAACGTGCAAAATCCTGTGAGGAGACAATAAAATGCTCCAACTGCAAATGAGGTGGCTGTCTTAATGCCTATTGACGATAAGCCCGAGGATGGTCAGAGAGATATTATTATACACTCTAAGGATAGTGGCTTGAAGCTTATAGATGCATATCACTCAGCATATGACCCATTGCACTTTGTGTCGCTTCTTCCCTACGGTATAGATGGACGGCATTTTAAAATACCTCATGGACGGAGTGGTGCAAAGGAAGTAACTATTATGGAATACTACAGATATCATCTGTTCACGCGACGTGGACATGCATCCACCCTTCACATGGCTGGCCGGTTGTTTCAAGAATACATTTGTGATATGTTTGCGAAGATGGAACAAGAAAGGCTACAATTCATTGTGTTGAATCAACACACCATTCGAAAAGATATGTTGCAGGGTGTTATGGACTTTGAAGGAGATGATGCAAGTGCTATTGGCCGAAAAGTTGTGTTACCATCCTCACATGTAGGAGGTCCGAGATACATGATCCAACTGGTATCAGGATGCCATGTCTATTGTTCGCGAACATGGCAGGCCAGACCTCTTTATAACCATGACTGCCAATGCGAATTGGGAAGAGATTAGGAGAGAATTATTATATGGCCAATCGCCAAGTGATCGACCAGAGTTAGTAGCCAGAGTATTCCATATGAAAGTAAAGGAGCTGGTAGATCTGATAACTAATCATGGTATATTCGGCCGCATAATCGCAAAAGTCTATGTTATTGAGTTCCAAAAGAGAAGCTTGCCACATGAACATTTGTTGACTATGTTGGATCAGGCCGACAAGCCCTTCACAGCCGAAGAGATTGATCAAATCATTTGTACTGAAATACCAGATAAGGATGCATATCCCGAATTATATGAGATTGTCACCCATAATATGATGCATGGGCCATGTGGTACTGGATATCCGAATAGTTCGTGTATGCAGGATGGTAAATGTACAAAATGTTATCCACGTGCATTTTCAGATGAGACGACAGTTGTTGACGGATATCCATTGTACCGAAGAAGGGATGATGGTCGAAAGGTGAAAAAAGGGGATATACATTTAGACAACAGATGGGTCGTGCCATACAATCCGTGGCTGACATCCTACTTCAAGTGCCATATTAATGTTGAGGTATGTGCTGCTGTAAAGGCCGTTAAATATCTATACAAGTATGTCTACAAAGGGCCGGATATGATCAATGTGAATTTAGAGGCAGCAAGTGATGGTGCAACTACTAGCAGGGCAACCACCATAAACCATGATGAGGTTGAGCAATACTTAAATGCACGCTCTTTTTCAGCTTCTGAAGCATCGTGGAGAATCCTCTCATATGATACACAGCAACAGTTTCCTCATGTCACTAGATTGGCTGTGCATCTCCCAATGCAACAAGATGTATACTATCGAGAAGGTATGAGCGTGGACACGATAAGAAGTAAGAATAACAAAACAACGTTGACAGCTTTCTTCGAGAAGAATGCATCTGGAAATAGAGAGCTACTCAATTGACCACGATTTTCCTAAAAAGTTTACCTATGATAAACTCAGTAGGACATGGATGGGTAGATCCAACAATCAGAAGTTTCCCACGATTGGACGCATGTACTTTGTTAATCCTTCAGAAGGAGAGCGATACTATCTACGTCTCCTATTGACACGTGTGACAGGTGCAGTTAGTTTTGAAGATCTGCGCTCCTTCGATGGGGAGTTATGTGCAACATATAAAGAAGCTTGCACTCGTCGTGGATTGCTTCGAGACGACACAGAATGGCTCGAATCTCTTCAAGAAGCAACAACATGGGGTATGCCACCACAATTGCGACATATGTTCACCATGATACTTTTAAATTGCGAACCATCGAATCCGCTGCAACTGTGGGAAGAAGTCAAGCTTTCCATGGTCGATGACTTCTTACATGAGGCACGAAGGGTTGCGGAGGATCAAAGTGTGCAGGTGTCTGGTCAATTTTTTGATATGGCACTTCTAGACATTGAAGACCACATGAATTCTGCTGGACGATCTTTGAGAGAGTTTGAATTCATTCTTCCCGACCGTGCAATAGATCCATATATGATATTTCGGGATGAGGTGTTTCAAGAAGACATGGCAGAGGTGCAAGAAGTTGTGGACCGCCTATATAACGATCAACGTATTATCTTTGACCGTGTGATCCATGAGCACGTGATGTTGGAAAAAGGACGGGTCTTCTTTGTTCATGGTGCAGGTTGATCGGGAAAGAGTTTTCTTTTCAACACCATGTTGTCTTATGTCCGTGCCAGAGGTATCATTGCACTTGCAGTTGCTTCCTCCGAAATTGCATCCACTTTATTGAAGGGCGGGCGCACTGCACATTCAAGGTTCAAGATACCGATAAATATAGATGAGACATCAACGTGCAATATTCCAAAGCAGTCCGAGTTGGCAAAATTGATAAGAGCGACACGCATGATTATATGGGATGAGGCCTCAATGATGCATAAACATGTTTATGAAGCACTGGATAGAACGCTCCGTGATGTGATGTCATGTGACAAATTATTTGGAGGACTCATTGTTGTTTTAGGAGGAGATTTTCGCCAGGTTCCACCTGTGGTACCACGAGGAAATCGACCCCAAATTGTGCAAGCTTCCTTGAAGTACTCTTACATATGTGATCATGTCGAGGAACATAAGCTCAACGTAAATATGCGGGTAATGAACAATGTGGGGAGCGATCTGGAAGAGCAAAGGGCATTTGCTGACTATCTTCTACGAGTTGGAGATGGGCTCGAAACCACATTTCCCAACATTGGGCCGGGCGTAATATATCTTCCAGAAGAAATTTGTGTCAAGTCACAGGACTTGAATGATTTGCTAGCCGTGGCATTTCCGAATGTTTCCACAAATTATGAAAGTGTGTCCTATTGGGTGCAAAGGGCAATCCTTACGCCACTAAATGAGGATGTAGATGAAGTAAACAAGAGGACGACAGTGTGGCTGCCTGCTACGCCTATTGATTATTACAGTGTCGATCGAGCTGTGGATGAGAATGATGCAGGGGTCTATCCCGTTGAATTTTTGAATGCGCAAACTCCGAGTGGGATGCCTCCACATCAATTGACATTGAAGGTTGGCATGATTGCATGTTGCTGAGGTCAGTTTCTACCCGTAAAGGACTCTACAATGGAACTCGCCTCATCATATGTTCATTGGAAAGATGTGCTATAGATGCCGAGATTGTCACTGGAAAAAATATTGGGAGCAGAGTGTTCATATTTCGAATTCCTTTGGTGCCAAATAATGCAGAACTTTCATTTCAGTTTGAATGCATGCAATTTCCACTACGCCCAGCTTTTGGTATGACAATCAACAAGTCCCAGGGCCAAACGATGAAAATGGTTGGTTTGTATTTGCCAAACCCAGTATTTAGTCACGGACAACTCTATGTGGCACTCTCGAGAGCTCAAGGAATCCAAGGCATAAAGGTACTCATTCTATCGAAGGATGGAGATGCTTCCGCAGACGTCGACCGATCAAGATATACAACAAATATTATACAAAGAACTCCTCTAATTGTGAGCCTAATACTTAAATGTCTCTACTTTCGATTTCTCTTTTTTTCATTGATTTCTGCTATTTTATTTCTTTTTTGTCTTACTTACTTACTTCTTCATCCATGTAGATGGTGCGTATTTTGGTCCCTTGGTATGTCTTTGGTCACCATGTCGCCAAATGCCTAAAAGGTGACAGGAGTTATCACGTCTCCAGTGTTATTTTTTGTCGTACGTGCTCTTGGGTCATGGTATGATTGGGAACGAAAATACCACACTCATATGCATGGGGTAGCAAGCGTGGAAATTGAGGAACTTATTAGAAAGCTTAAGGAAATATTTTGCACTGATGAGGTTGTCAAGTTGGAGCAGTTCATCCAACTAATTGATGACTTCCTATTTGCTCAAGTCTATCCAAGGGAACGCTGTTTACGCGGATGTGCTTTGAGAGAGGTAAGTGGAGGATAAAGTGCATGTACCTATCAATTGGGTAATGTAGTGCTTTGACTAACTTGCAATTGTTTGTCTTTTTTATCAGATGAGAAACGATACCGTGCACTGGCGAATTGGCGTCTTAGTAGCAAAAGAACTCACATGTGTTGGAATATGTAATGGAACCCATTTTAGGGTCTACAAATCATTCCTTCCTGAGGCGATATCTGATTCCATTATACGAGTCTACCTTTGGGATGAGTTGTCTCACGTGCTTGATAGTCATGAGACGTCGTGGCCAGTTCGAATCAATGACGCCCATACATTTCACTTTTACCCCGCCTAAGATGTTATCTGTCGGAGAAGTGAAGATATCACGAGAGCATCCAACAAAGTACATTATTAGGCCCTTGGTGATGTGCGCCATGTGGAGATGCATATTTAGAGTTCCATCATGAACTAAAATACATCAATGAGCTAGGATAAAATTTTGTGTTTTGCATTTTAGTACCTACTTTTTGTTGGTGTACTTAACTACTTCTAAAGTTGACATTTTGAGCATAAGTTTTAGATCCATCTTTCCAAATTTTTGTTTTCAGAGGTAGATTTAACATGTTTGTTATAAAGCATTATTTCCTGTTGAAATTGAAAAATGCAAAGTTAATACATTGATGATACTGTCATTAGACAATTTCAATAACAAAAATATTTGCAGAAGGAAATATTGTCTAATCTTGCATATATCATGCATATGGACGTTAAAGGCCGAGGAAAAACACATGCTCAGGACATTAGCCCGGCAACGCCGGTCACACGTTTACTAGTCTACTTACTTAAAACGTTTTTGCCCTTTCTCTTTCTTGCCGGTGTGCCCTTTTTCAGGCGTGACTTTTGGAATCCAAAAATGATTTTTCCGGCAATGTCTTTACTTTTCTGCCAGGCTGTAACTTTTTCAAGCAGGGGACGTTTTTTTCAGGAGCAGTGGGCGGCGGGTCGCCGTTACGTTTAATGCAGCACAAGGTTATGGCGGTGGATTCCTCTCCCATCCGACCATTTCTTTTTAGTTAAATCGCAGGAGGAAATCATAGGAGCTTTGGTAGCGGCCATGACTGAAGTTAAAAGGCATTTTTCTACACGGTTCTTACTTCTTTCAAGCATGACATCAGGCCAGCGCCCAAGAAATTGAATAGGAATACTGAAAGCTTTTGCTTCCTCGGCGATCTTTTGTGCGCAAGATTTGCTGAGTCCAAATCGAAACAAGAAAGAAAGGCGGATTTTGAAGCATCAATGATCAAGCTGCCAGATTGGAGCACCAAACGCAGCAAATCTGTAGGATTCAAGCTATAAAGGATCGAAGCTTCTGCATTCATGTAATGTGAAGTAAGAGCTCTTTCTGTCATCTAAATATCAGAGCTTGGAGCTTAAGTAGGCACTTGTATGTGAAGCAAGTTCAAATATCAGAGCTTTGAAGAAAGCGGTTTTGTTGCTTTTGTTGCAACTACAAGAAAGGGATATAACTTGCAGGTAAACTTCTTAGCTTCTCTTTATTTATGTTTTCATTCATACAGGTTAACCAAGCTCTGCAATCCGTGACTCTGTCTGTCTGATGCTTTACTTTTGTCTCATTTTATTTTGGAAAATCAGCCATGAAACTGTGCCAAACTGAAACTGTGTCATCCAGGACATTGGTGCCTCCTCTCATTTCGCTTTCTACAGTGCCACTGCGAAGAAAATGTCAACATTTTTTAAGCAAATTCATTGGTGTAAAGAACTGTTGTTCTCTTATATGCAGGTCACGTCTCTTGCAAAAAGTACCAAAACCAATCTGGAGCAAGGGACTTCTGTTTTTTTTATTTATAGGACCTTCATCTCAGGCTACATGAATCATAGGGTTTCAATATGAAGGATGAGAAAGATAAGGTAATCTTTCAAAGTTTTATTTTCTTTTGACAAATGTGATCTCTTATGTTGATGGTATACTGGAGCCTTTTCATTTAGAGGTATTAAGTAACCTTGGTAACTTTGCAGGACTGCTCAACATTGGGATTCAGTTGTCCACTCATGCTGATGATATAGCAAGCAAAAATAGCCAGCTTCACAACCTGTGAGTTTTGTAAATGCTTCAAATCCTGCCTTCTGGTCCATAGCACCTTTTATCTTCAATATGTTGCCGTGTTGTTCGTGTATTCTTGGGTGTTTGAGTAAATTTTATAGTCCAGATGGTCTTCAATGCAGTCTCTAGTTCAACCATATGCAGTGTATAACCAGATAGCCTCCAATTATGTTATAATCCAGGTTGGATGTGGTGGGCTTGAGGTAGGATGATGTCCATTAGTGTCCATTTCCAAAATGCATTAGGGTTTATGGTTAATCTAGCATCACAATGAGATTTATTTTTGTTCTACCTCATTATATTATTTGTGCCTATTTTTCTTATTCTATGCATCTGCTAATTCTACTCATTCTTTCTTCAAGATAGACTGGGCAGATTCCCTTTATTTTTTCAATCAACCTCTACATCCAAACCTCTTCTGCCATGCGTTGCGTTCCATTTTGGTTTTGCCTTTAATGCTTTTGTGATGTTTACAAGCCATTTGCTTTAAGATATGAAATTGATTTCCTTTATGCAAAGGACCAGCGCATGCAAGCTATAAATTCACCATTGATTTTCATGTTTTGAGAAATGTTCAGAGGGGAGGCATAGATTCAAGATAGAAAATAATTACATTAGCTCATTGGGTACATTGGTTAAAGTAGTCTTATTAAGACATTGAATTATTTTGGTAGAGGTTCAAGCCCCCGTATTTCATATTCTAAAATCTTAGGCAAAGTCGTATAGAGGCTCGATATTCCCTCAAAACCTAAGGCAAAATCGTATTTCATATTTCAAAATCATAGACGCCTCCAATTATAAACAACTATAAGCGAAACGAGAGATGCCCAGAGGCCCCAACATATGATCTGGGTCGTAGGATCGACGAATCCGATGATTGTGGTAGTCCAAGGTGCACCTCGTTTAGAATATGTAGCTTATCTTATTAAAAGAATTAAGAAAATTTACTATATATTTCGAACGTTCACGTCTAAAACCTAATCACTCTAGGTCTATTTTATTACAAGCATTGGTTAGTTCATTTGAAACATAACCATATAAGCATTGGCCAGTTGTGGGTCTTTCTTTACACGTATTTAAACAAAGGAGATAAGTCTTAGACCCATGATGATATTGAAAGGACATAGGCCAGATTCGAACCTTGGCTAGTGTGACGATCACATGGCTGTCTGCTTCACGAGAGACCACAACCCTTACCAAAGAGAGCTCTTTAAGACTCCAATACCTACAGTTTTCTTCTAGTAAGTTAATAGGTCCATTTCTTTCTAACAGCAATGCTTTAACCTAGAAACTAGACTTGTGACCTCTAGTGATGCGATTTTGAGCAAGAACATGTAGCTTTTATTTTTCCATCTAATGATAGACTACCATAAGATTAGAAGTAAGAACATGGGTTCTATCTAGGTTCTGATAGGTCTTATTGTTTTCTTATTTCCTTTTTGTTCTACCTAACATGGATTCTAAAATGACTTGTTGTGTTCCACGACCTTTGCTCCATTTTTAAAAAGCTAAAGCATGATACACAAAGCGGATTTAGACGAAGAGCACAACCAAAGTTTCAAAAGAAAACTACAAATTGGATCTTTGAATGATAAAAGGATCCTTGACTCTCAATCTTATATCAGTGTTGGACCACATTTATTGAATTAAGAATCTAGATGTAACATATAAATTTCGTATACATTGTGCATCTTATCGTAATCCATTTGTAGCCATATCTGATTATGAAAAAGATTGTCAATCGAATTAAACAAAGGATCAAACTTTGTGTTAGATTCAAGAAAGTATTTCAGATTGATTATTCAACATTCTTACAAATTAGCATACAAATTGGCAAAGATTAAGAACAGAAATGGACAGACTTGAAAGCCTACCTTAATTAGATCCCTTTCTCATTTCTTCCTGTTCATTCGTAATAACTTTCTCTTTCAAGAAAATGATGCCCCTTTCTCAAACATTCTCTCTAACTAACCCTTTTCTTGCCACTTCTCACTTTATTGAACAATTATAATCCCTCTTAAAATAATTCCATTTTAAGCCCCATTCAATTATGAATTTAGAATTTTCCATATCTAGAGATGTTACAAATCTCCCTCTCTAGAATTCAATAAAGAGAGCATAGACTAGAGTGTAGATATAGATGGGCCTGTCATTTATAGAACCCAGCATGCACTTGTTGTTTTTGGCAGCCTAGAGGAATTACATATAGGAGCAATTTTTATAGTTGAAGAGAAAACCACAAGGGTGCACATCCAGAGTATTCTCTAAAATCCCATCGACCCGAGCCCTCGGATCGAGATTCTAGAGGGGCCGAGCATGATGTCTCGCATGCATGCATTGCATGCTTTCTCTGCTTGGGAGTTTGCTATATTAGGCGAGGTTCTTCATCAACGTCTCATCGGCACTTCCTCTTCTCTCTTAGCAGTACCTTATTCTCTATTCTTCGAAACCATGTAGGGGAGGGGCTTCTCCCTGCTTGGACTGACCAATTTGGCGTTTCTTTCATGTTATGGCATGTCCTTGCCTCTTCTTTGGCCATAATCTTTGCCTTTTTCCCTGGATCCCGTTTTGATAAGGAAGTTCTCTTCTATTCGGGAGGTTTTTGTCGTTTTCATGTGAGCCCCTGGAATCCCATCGACCCGAGCCCTCGGATCGAGATTCTAGAGGGGGCGAGCATGATGTCCCGCATGCATGCATTGCATGCTTTCTCTGGTTGGGAGATTGCTATATTAGGCAAGGTTCTTCATCAACGTCTCATTGGCGCTTCCTCTTCTCTCTCAGCAGTAGCTTATTATCTATTCTTTGAAACCATGCAGGGGAGGGGCTTCCCCCTGCTTATTCTCTATTCTTTGAAACCATGCAGGGGAGGGGCTTCCCCCTGCTTATTCTCTATTCTTTGAAACCCGCCCTCCCCCCTTAATTGTTTAATGTATTTGTCGCCTAGCACGCGTTTCCTTCTTGTCGAACCATTCCAGTTCAACGCCAGTCTTGAGCCTTCTAGGCATCTGTCTCGTGTTCCTGCTTGCCTTCGGGCCATTGTACTCTTGATTCCTGTTCATATATCAGATTCTTTGCCGATCTTGGCGTATTTCTTTCGTATTTCTTGCGTATTTTCCGCGTATTTTCCTTGTTCTCGCGTAGGTTCATGACATATATAGGCAAGGACATTGAGAGGAAGCAGTGCCTTTGTACCCCTAACTGTTCAAATTGGTTCAATAATTGCCCCTATAATCGATTGAGCCATTGGGGATGAAATCCGTGGATCCCTTCAAGAGATGTAGCAGTGCCTAAACAAGCCTTAATCACAGCAAACCTGAGCCTAATATCTCCGCGTTTGTTCCAATCATATGATGATTAGGCACGGTAGGAGGCTAAGCAAGCCTCGATATTAGGAAGTAGGGAAATTCGTGAGAAAAAATGCGCATGGGAACCATAGGGTGGGAGGCTTATGTGGTCGCAGGGGCCTATAAGCCTCGGTAGCGGGACACGTGCGCCAGCTGGCGTGTTAGCTAATGACATGGGCCACGGACGAGGGATAAAGAGCGTGAGGGGGGCAAGCTTACCCCCTATGCTTTAGGATGTGTTCTTGAAAAAGAAAACAAACTAGCAGAACTGCAGGGTTGGGAACAAGGCTAGGCAGATGGGTTTTTGTTGTTATTTTAATTGTAGCAATTTGAATTTCAGCCCATGGGAAAGCACCCTAAGTGGTCGTCACACATTTCTATCGTTTAGAGTGTTATATTGTGCAAATGGGTTGGATTTGCAAATCCAAAAGTCTATCATCTAGAATGCTATATTGTGCAAATGGGTTGGATTTGCAAATCCAAAAGTTTATCTTTTACTTTCTTCGATGCATATGTACAAGACTGATATATTATATTCGTTCATGTAATCAAAACTTCAATGCCAAGGGATCATGATGGAAGCAAAAGCACTAAGGGAGCATTATTAAAAGCACTAATTAGTACTAGAACTTAAGGCTTGGTCATAGTGTTGAAGATAACATTAGGATTTAGTAATAGAGCTTAAAGTTTGGTACAATAGCTGAGACGATTGTCATGTTTGCATACACAAAGGAATTCCATTAAATAAAACACACATAGGCACATTTTTCATCAAAGATTCAAAACATATTCTCATCAAGCAGTGTTAAGCTTATATAAAGCTACATTTTCATTAAGCAAACTGTAAGCTTGTAAGCTTATTTGTAGCACTCTTTACATAAGGAAATCAGACCGGAACCATCTTCCAGCGCTGATTGTCATTTTCTTTCAACCAGTGGTAAAGGACAAGCTTAGTTCCTTCTTTTATGCCATGCTTTTTAGCACCATGATCAGCATCCATGTTCAGGTCTATATTGTTATACATCCAAAGGCAGAAGAAGACAATTCTATAAAACATGTAAAACATGGCAAGTAATGGATTGTTGTCAGCAAAGAGCTATCCTGACCATGCAAGCAAAGCAGTCTTTACTTTGGATTGGATGTGGACCTAGCTGGGAATCTATACCGTTCAAGCGTATTTAAAAAGGTATTAAGCTTCTAGGAAGATTCTTCAGCTAGGATTCCTTTGAGGCAGGCTTGGGGAATTGGTTGAAATGGATGGGTTGCATAGTGGATTTGGGTAAGAAATTATTGTGTTTGAAGAGAAAGCTACAATATCGAGTTTTTGGCTTCTGCATTCTTTTTTATTTGTTGGAGACAGATGGAGATTGGATTGAGAATTAATTTAGCGTTTATTAGGTTTCATGGAAACAAATAATTTTCTGTGCCTAAGTGGGTATCAATTTAGGACATTGAAGTTCAAATTATTTGTCATTGCTATTAGTTATTCGTCTGGTAGCGTGCGCTTAAGTTAAGGTCTAGTACTTGAAGTTTTTGAAGCAAGTTTTATGTAAAAGCTATTGGATGTTTGATGGGTCTAGAAGAATTGTTTATGCATAGTAATGTATTTGCGACGTTGTTTTTGTGTTACTTGAAGACAAGGAATTAAGCAATTGGTTCATTGAACATTGAATTTGGTATTTTGGAGGTATAACAAAAGGATAACAAATTAAAATTAAGATGTTAAGCAATAGTTGCTTGTTTGCTTTGTGATTTAGAGCTGTTGGGGTTGTTCATTTTGTTAATACATATACTAGGTTCTCGAGGATATTATATTAAGCTATTATAGAATTTTCTCATCAAAAGTTACAAGTGTCACGAGTAGACAAATCTTTGAATTAGAGGTTATCACGATTAACCAATACAGTAAACTTTAAACATCTTGATGAAGAAGGCAATGATATGTGGCACATGTCCATTCTGTAGTAGATGGCCTGTAGCACTTGCAGTTTTGTGTGGTTTTGACTACTGCTTTTGGAAACAACAATAACAGCAGCAATGTTGTGTTTGAGCTTTAAAGATTCAGTAGCATTTCATTCCAACCATTTTGCCTTATTATCAAAGCTTGCTCTTCATCCCTTGGCCTAATGTTTTTGAGCAGTGCACAATGCAAGAGATTGTTTTGGGATGGTGTGCCACCTTTCTTGTAGAACTTCCAATTAATATTTAGTTGCTCTTTTTGGTCCCTGACCAATTACATTGGGCAAGTTATCTCCACTTAGCTCCACTCCAATAGTTTTGTCATTAGGCTTCAATTCTGTATCCTTGCTCGTTTCAATCATATTGTATTTGCACATGTGTAGATGGCTACAATGCTCCCCTAGCTGCACATAAACTGATGTAATAATTGGTCTCATGCACCCAGGCAATCTCCAAATATGATGTTGTGACTCATCAGCACATAGCATAATTACTTGCATCTAATAATCCTTACAGAAATTTATTTCCCCAAATTTTGCCAACCTCAAGTAAATGCTCAAGTAATATGCACGCCTCAAGTAAATGCTCAAGTAATATGCACGCCTGCAGACGAAGACAACTATTTTACATTAGGAACGACATTTGTAGTAATGATCGAAAAGCAGCCTCATGATTATATGGCGATGTGAAAATCATACTTTTTATTTACAATGTTCACATAATGATTTTCCATTCACATTATTTGCAAAATGAGTTTTTGACAGTTGCTTTCGTAAAAAACAAGCTATCTTAATCTTATCCTAATGCTCTTTGTACAAACCTATAACAATGCTGCCATCGAACTTGACAAGTAGTCAAACGTCAAACCTAAATTAGAAAGAAATAATAGAACTCATGTGGTTTGCAGTTTGGCCATATATTTAATATACCTGTAGTAAGACGTGCAACATGAATAATGTGAGCAAGGAGTTGAGAACTTGCTTCTGCAGATTCTTCTAATCCTATAGCCAGTTTTCCAATTTGAATGATGCACTGAAAAAAAAATTGTCATAAAATAATGTCAATACCCACAAAACATGGTGTTATCATAAACGGTTTCTCACACCTCTGCATAAGAAACACTTTGAGTAGTTGGCTTTTCCAAGTCAGAGACTGCCATATAGAGTGCTCTTTATATCCTCCTGACGGGAATAAATCTAATCACTAGCTACAGAAAGTGTCTTGAAGACCATCTGAAGAGTGTTAAAGAGAATATACAATTTGCAGTGCATTACAAACTATCTTATGTATAAAGTCTGCCAATTACATGTTCCATTGGACAAGCATAAGCAGATAAAGAAGATTTAAGAAATTAGTATTGTCACAACTACAATCCAAATCCTCCTTATGCTATGTTACCAGGACATTGCAAATTATATATTAAGAAGCTCTTCAAGGTTTGGTATCGATTCGGTTACCCACGAAGGAACATAATGGAAGGGAACAAGGAAACTGACCTCTACATGGTCGAGTCACAAGCCCCATCAAAATTTAAGCAGCTGGATTATCAGAGCCTTTTAAACTGCAACCAAATACAACAGATGCAAAGAAGTCTCCTAAATCAAATCATGCACTGCATGCTAAAGCGTTAAGAAAAGCCAGAAATTGTTAAGTTCAAAAATATTTCGAAATAGCTAATTGTGCAAAAGAAACAATTGCCTCATCTGCAAATAACAGCTTTCCTTCATATCGAAACTAGAAGGCCACTGGAGGCCTGGAAAATCTCCGAACCATGGTTTTTCATTAGGATGGCAAGAATGAAACATAAAAATCATCATGTCTTACACTAGGATTAAACATCCAGTTATAAAAGCTGCAAAAAAACTTCCGCAGATTGGCCATCCTGCTGAACTTTGATGTTAACGTTTTACCTGAACTGCCACTTTTCTGTCAATCTAAACACTCTATCGTTATTTCATGGGTCTATATAGCTTCTATAAAAGGAGGTCTCCCTTTAAAATCTCTTATATGCTTCCTTTTACATGTTACCAAGAAGAAGAACTGATTCCTTCTCAGAAACAATGGCTTCCAGATAGCAGTAGACCTCCACCTTTCTACCTTCAATAATTATGCCCTTGCAACCATGTTTCTTTCTCCCAAAAAAAATCATGGCCTCAGCTCCACTTTGCAGCCATATTCAAGTAATGGGTCGTCCATTATCACTCAACCTGCCCTATCAGGTTTTTGCACCACGTAACTCCTCCATGCGGGAAGGCAGGATCTCATAATAGGCTTCTGTACATGCTTTATGCAGTTCTTCCTAAAAGAACGAAAAAAGGGAACAAGACAGGCCGTCACACAGCATCGGATACTTGCGGTGGAAGGAACGCCAAACTCCGACGAGCCAAAACTCCGGCAGACAATTACTTGTCTTTTCTAATTTCCCTGGCCGTAGGATCCAAAATTAAAGAATCGGACGGCTCAAAATGAATATAGCTGACGTGGCACGACACGTGGCATAGCTAAGAATGCAGGAAAGTGGGCAGGGGGGGTTAGGCAACCCTGCTAAACATTAAAACATTAGATGACCCAAATGTTTGAGCGGCCTTTGGCGGGGCTACCCTACCCTAATTGTGTTATAAAATTTAAACCAAATCATTAAACATACAAATATCTTATCTCACGCAAGTGGATAAGGCATGTGGCCATGTCGCCTTAGTTGGATAAGGACCACCCTGTGCGGTAATCAAGATCATCCGGTACTGTGATACAGCATCCACAAGGTGTTTCGCATTTCATGATCCAGACGATTGGAGGAGATAAAAATTTTATGCATGTAAGATTTTTGTGCTTCAATACAATTTCCTCTGTGTCATTGGTCCTCTTTAGCTAAACAGTGGTTGCAATGGGTTTGCCTTGAATTACAGAGACCTAAAACTATATACAGCCTTAGATATAAGAATTGGGAGCGTTATTGAACATGGCCATGGCAATCTCTCTACAATCTCATGCAGCATTACTACCTGCATCTTCCACAGCTTCTGATGGAAGATCTCAAGTGTTTGCCAGAACCTTTCTGCAGAGCTCCTTTGCCAAATTGGATGTGCTCCTATGTGGCATGAATTCTAGTCTGCATGGCCAGAAAATCATAGATCCCTCTTTCCATGTACTAGCTCATCCACAATCACAGAAAGGCAGGGTTGCTACCTGCATGGCCTGGAGCGGAGCACTGGCCTCGGTGAGATTGGTCACACAAGGCAAGAATTTGGAGGTGAGCTTACTATAGATGGATGTATGCACTATTTCTTTATATAACTGTTAATGTTGTCTCAGATTACCTCCAAGTATCTTATGCTGTTATGCATCATTTTGTTCTGGTATTCTATTTGTAGGTTCAAGGATGTTGGTAGCATCTGAGAATGACTTTTGCAGTTGACAGACTCAATCAAGAATTACGTGGAAGAGAAAGTAGGGCATGCTGTTCATAACCATACTAACTTGGTTAGAGAAGTTGATGTTCGGCTATCTGTCCGGGGTGGAGAAACTGGGAAAGGTGCAAGGCTTCATAGATGTGAGGTAGGTACTGGAGTTCCAGTTGTTAAAGAGAACTTGAAGTTAATTGTTTCTTAATTTTTCTGTTAGGTGACAATGTTCACAAAGAAACATGGGGTGGTTAGAGCAGAAGAAGAAGCAGAAACCATGTACGCTAGTATTGATTTGGTATCGGACGTTATAATTCGAAAACTTCGAAAGATTAAAGAAAAGGATGTTAAACAGCATACACGTCATGTGCAACGACTTGGAGAACTGCTTCCATCAGAGACAGTTGACCTAGACCCGATATTAGCGAGAAAACCAGAAGACTTACCAGAGGAAGTAAGTGAAACTACCTTTGCATTGTTGTTCAAGCCCAATTTAGTACTTCATTTGCAAAGCGGTCAGCATATGCTTAGGCATGGATCTTTATGATTTTTCTTTTTAACTGTTTTTTTCCTTGTTAGCCCATTTTTTTATACTTCAGCCTTAAAGGCTTACAAAATACACTAGGATAAGTAGCCTGTTGTAGCAGTGGGTCAAAATGGTTTTTTTTTCTCATGATCAGAATTCTTAATAATACCATAAATAATTTGTAACCCTTATAGAAAATCCCAACTTGAAGATTCTGAATGTTAAGAACACAGATGGAACATGGTCAAAACAATCATGATCACAAGAAGTGCTCTACTTTCCACCAGCAATCATAGTGTTCACATTGTTGAATTTAAGGGCGGGAGTAATCTCTGATTAAAGTTGATTGAAAAGAATGTTTTTCTCATGAGCTAATTTATTGCAGATTTTCCGGGTCAAATATTTTGAAATGATACCAATGACACCAGAGCAAGCTATGGACCAGCTGGTTAACGTTGGCCATGACTTTTATGCTTTTCGCAATGCCGACAGCGGTAAGATAGTAAAGCAATTTGAAACACATATCTGTTCTTTAGAGACACTAACATTTTTTCTGAAAATCTCTAGGAGAGATCAACATCTTGTACAAAAGGCGTCATGCTGGCTATGGAATAATTGTGCCACGCAATGATGAACCCTGGGAGAAAACAGAGAATGGAACAGCTAAAGGCAAGAAAAGCTAGGATGCTTGCTATAATGCCAAGGCCACATCCAGTTGTTAAAATCTGGTTGATAAGTTTCAATGAGTGCAGTTATCAGAGTTTTAAGTGTTTTACATCCTCTGATGAATACCATGATATACAAAATTGTTCACAACTGTTTTGGCTTATTTCCCTTTGAGTAGTCCCATTGTTCTCATCTGTTCTGTAATTTTTCAGTAATCAGGCATAATGTTGGCACCTCGAGAGGTCGGACTTTAGAGTTTAACTTAGTAGCCTTTCATTATGATAGGAAATCTTTCAAGATAACTTTCATATATCAACTCAATTCGATTCTCAATTCCTATCTGGACTAGAGACCTACTTAGTACGTTTTGTGCCAGGGTGGTCGGTGTAGAAAGCAACAAGTAAAATGTGGGTTTTGGACCTTTAACCACAAGTTCGCCAGCATCCTAAGAATAGATGGGGCCAAAGTGCAGCCCAAGGTGGCACATATGGCTTTGACATTGCAATAGTCCATATATAATGAAATAGTCAAGCACCCTTCTGTTACGTGTCTTCAATCCTAAAAACTAGTCACACATCCGACTCCGTAAAGTATATGACACTTCAATCCTAAAAACTAGTCACACATCCGACTCCGTAAAGTATATGACACTCTTCCTTCAGGTATGGCGCCACAAGATTAGTTCACATTCTAAATGAATTAAACTATACCTGATTAATGTTGGTGGCCCGTTACTATCTTCTACCCGCGGTTCGAGAGTGTTGGCTTGAATCTATTTCATGCATATCATGTTAATCCAGAGGATAAATGAGCAATTAGCCTCTCCTAGAGTGTCTGCACTTCAAACACCTCTTTAACAACACGAGCAAATTGGGACTTACTGAGGTGGATGTGACTTGTCCTAGTAAGAAACCGTTTTAAAATCATACGTCCATTTTTCAATAAGCTCTGCAAAATAGTGAAAGATATATCAGATCAAATTGGGCGTCCGCCTTATTTCCAAGCACAAAACACATCCAAAAATTATATCAAAACTTGGTTTAAAAAAAAAAAAAAAAAGGGAGCCTGCTTCTCAAATTGGGCGCCCGGTAAAAAAAAAAATGCTGCTCGAGTTGGCTCGCATGCTCAAATTGGGCGCCCGCCCAATTTGATGGCCCTTTTTTTTTTTTTTTGGTCTCTCTCTCTCTTTTTGGCCAGCAAATTGGGCGCTCGCCCTATTTAATTGCTCCAAACTGGGCGCCCGCCCCATTTGGGCGCACTAGATTGGGCCCCTGCCACATTGTACAAGGAAAACTTGTGACTTCTCATGCAGCACGATTAACTCTATGCTTACTCTACCTAGTCATTGACAAGCCCTACGTCTAAGCCAAGCTAGTAGCATGACAAATTATTGATAAACATGCATTACACATCCTTAATTTAGACCCTACTAGAACTGACTATGTGATGTTAACAACAAAAGCTCATACCTCACCTTGAAGCCTAAGAGTGTGTCTCATCACCTCATCATCAGTGTGGTAATGCATGCTGCAATACTCAACCAAAGAGAAAAATGTGTACTAAAGGAGATCAATGCTCTATTAGACATTACATACTCTAGAATTGAAAGCCATGAAAGTAGCAGCGCATTACACTAGCGCATCCGACATGCTAGTAAGAAAATCAAAATATATCTTAGAGGCAAAGAGTTTGGTCGAGAGCGGCAATGACGGGTGGCAAGACGCTCAAAATAGTAGCTCGTGCTTGGCAATATTGAGACGAGGGGGAAGATTTGAATTTCAAAAACCACGTGAATGGTCCACGTAGCATTATTGAGTTGGGGGGAAATTTGAATTTGAATTTTGAATCTCAACAACCACGTGAATGGTCCACGTGGCAACTTTATTTTGAATTTTAAGGTTTACTATGTGATGCATTATGGGCCCACCAACTCGGACCTTTCCTTATGAGCATGCCACTTGTCCTTCATGCATGCGACCTCCTCGTGCTCCTCCTCATCTGCTCCTCCATGAAGGCGCCCATCTTCTAGAGGACCTTTTGAGGTGCTTTTGCATGTTCCATGAAACTTTTTGAGGTGTTTTTGCATGTTCAATGCCATCAAAGGTTAGCATATCCTCCATATTACTGTTTTTGTTCTCTCTGCTTGCTTTATATGCCCACATATCTCCTTTGTTAGTGTTTTTACTTGTATAGTTTGTTCTTTGTGCATGCTTTTATATGCTCATTTTCACTTAATATTGCATTGGGTTGTCAGTGAAAGGTGGTTGCCTAATTTGGAACCCTCTTTAACTTCCATTGTTTTGGGTTGTCATTCGAAGGGGGTTGTATTACATGACTAGCTCCACCAAAATTTGCCTTATATACTTATTATATGCAATGCGATTTTTTTTTCTACTCGAGCCTGCCCCATTTGTCTTTACCCCAATATTCCATGCATATTTTTCTTTCTATCTTTCTACTGGACATCTAAATTGGGCGGGCGCCCAATTTCTTTACCCCAATATTCCATGCATATTTTTCTTTCTATCTTTTTCTACTGGACATCTAAATTGGGCGGGCGCTCAATTTCGTCTTTGACATTGGTCTTTTCCCCAATATTCCATGCAGATTTTTCTTTCTAGTGGACATTAGATGCACATTTTTCTTCCTGCTGGACATCTAGATGCGGCAATATTATTCCATGCACATTTTCATTCCATTGCCCGCCCCATTTCCTCTTTGCCCCAATATTACTGCACAATTTGCCATTTCTTCTCTGCCTCCAAACGCCTTTTTCCTTCTATTACAGATCTAAATTGGGCGGCGCCCAATTTCCTGTCCATGCGCATTTTTTCTTCTATGCGCATTTTTTCTTCTATTAGAGATCTAAGCCTAATTTCCAGTCCCATTTCGTTTTGGCCAGTGTGACTAAATTGATTCCTCGTACACAAATCTGGCGGGCGCCCAATTTGCAGATTGGGCTGTGTCTCGATTTGCTCTGAGTAGACAAATCTGGCGGGCGCCCAATTTGCTGTGACTGGATTTGCTCTGAGCAAACTTCTTACCTACTTGACGACCTTGTAATTCTAAAACGATTCTGTTTTCCCTGGAAGAAGGAAGCGTTTTCCCTAGAAGAAGGAAGCGTATCCTGTTTGAATGTGGGCTGCAGAGATTTTTGATTTTAGAAAGGGGTCCGTGTCTGGATTGGATTGGTACTTTTAGTTCTCCAGAAGCTGCCACAGGAATCATAGCTTTGCTTAAATATTTCAAAAGCTGCCATAGGAATCAGAGATAAGCTCAAATATTCCAGAAGCTCCAGAAATGTGGCCTAACGATCTCCAATCTAATGCTGCTCCTTTACATCCTCTTGAGAAAGACAGCAGATCTCTCTCAAAATTTGGAGGATTTCTTCAAGTTTTTTTCTGCTTTCACCAACTATAGCAAGAGCGGATGGTCCCGATGCAGCAGAAGACGAGAAGGGTTGGATCTGAGAGCTTGCAAATAGCTTGGTGGGATTGTACTCGAAATTCCTAGATCCGGCCTGTTTGCTTTATGATTTGAAGATGTCTTTAGACACAGCCAATCAAGCTCAAACTGTAGTAGCATCAGCGTCACTCTGTTCTGTGATCCGGCAGTAGATCCGGCACTCTGTTCTGTGATCAAACCAAAAGAAGAAACTTCGTTGCTCTAGCTTTGAATCCTAGCTTAACAGTATATCCTCCTCCTTCTGTGCGAACTTCTTCTTTCTGTTTGCAGAGCCCCTGTAGCTCGGCCCGCCCCTGCAGCTTGAAGCTTGCTTTCTCGGCCCGCCTCTGAAGCTTGAAGCTTGACCGCCATACCTGAGTTGGCCGCCGCATCGTGATGCTCGGCTGCCATAGCTCGAAGCTGTGAGGTACTATTAGGGTTTTATTAGGGTTTTACCTATTAAAGAGTTGTAGCCATTGGATTATTTTTTAATCAATCTTGGACGTTGAATTATGCAAGAGTTTTTTCTTAGCTAAATGAATTGTTTTGCAAATATGCATATTGCCCCATTAAGATCACACTTCCATAACACCATATGCTAGTCGTTAAATAGGGCAGGCGCCTAATTTCATTATTGCTTGGCCCTTTTCCTTTTCCTTTGACTGATAATCTCCTTTGACATTAACATTTACATGGATAATTGCAGGATCATTAATCCCAAAAAAAGCCCAGATGCGAAAAGCCTGCCTAGAAAAGTGTTCTAGCTGATGAGGAATCGCAGTCAGATGATGTGCGACTAGATATTCGAAGCTTTAATATTGCCAAATGATTAGCTCTACTTTCAATTGCTATATGAGATTATATGGTGTCTCAATGAATTTGTATAAAGTTTTACTATCTTAATGTTGTACTTTATTTCATTGTGCACAAAACGCAATGTCGTGGATATGATCATATCACAAACCGCCGCATTTGAAGGCTCTGGGTTCGCCTACTTTTGCCGCCTCAGAATGGAATCAGTCTAACATATTCCATTGTTTTGCTCCTAAGAACCCCGTATTCTAGACAGTAGCTACCATTTGAGATATATATGGACTTGAGGAAAGTCCATATATAATGAAATTGTGCTTGCATGTGCAGTCTGGGCTAGCCATGAACTAGTGTTTGAAATAAGTTTTGTGTTTTGTGCATTTATATTTTCATGTAAATATATGAGTTTTGATGTGGGCATGTGGTTTAGTACTTGCAAGAGCACGCACAGGTTTTCAGCAATGGAAGAGCAGAATGACTCTCATTCTTAAGGCTGAAGGAGTTTGAGGAATGTCAATGGCCAAGAACCTGCACCAGATGCCAAGAATATTTCTGATTTGCATGCTTGGCAGCGCTGAGATGACAAGGCAATGGCATATATCGGGCTCTCTTTAGCTGATTCTATCCTTGATGAGTTCTAGCCAGAGAATAGCCACGATTTGTAGCATGCTCTCATTGAGAAGCACGACCAAAAGACCCATATGATTGGGCATTTACATGCTGAAGCAGAGAATATGCGTTGGGAAGAGACCGATGACCGAGACCGCATGAAGCATGCTTTCCAGTAGATTGAAGCTTTTGGAGAATGATTAAATTGAGATCATAAGTATTTGCTCATTGAGTTTTGAGTGTGTCATTTCAACTGTGCAAGAGGATCTTCCCTCGGCAGGCTCGTCACAGACAAGATTTGATAGAGTCAGATCAACTATATCAAATGCAGCTCCAAGATTGGTCTTTGCACTTATTAAGAAAAGGAAGATCGTTCGATACTATAAAGTCATCAACATAAAGTGCAATGAAGGTGAAGGCAGCACCAACCTTTTTATAATAAAGCTTTGAATCAGCAGTGGTGGATAAGTAACCATCAGAAATAAGAAATACATGCATCTTCTTATACAAAGCACGTGATGCTTATTTTAGATCATATAGAGCTTTGTTTAATTTGTAAACCAAATTTGCTTGACCTGTACCATTATAACCATCAGGTTATGCCATATAAATAACTTCTGTAAGATCTTTATTTAGAAATGTCATTTTAACATCCATTTGATGAATATAGAAATTATGATTGACTACAAATGCTAACAAAGCACGCACAGCTGCAAGACGCACTACAGGCGAGAATGTTTCATGATAATCAACTCCAGCAATTTGAGAAAAACCTTTCACAATCAACCATACTTTGAATCTGTCAAAAGTACCATCTGTTTTAGTCTTAACTCGAAAAACCCACTTATATTTTATAGCTTTACGATCAAAAGGAAGAGATATTAAATCCCATCCGCCTTTGCTTATCAAAGAATGATATTCAGCATCTATTGCTTATTGCCAATGTTCACGCTCATCAGAGCTTAGAGCATCATGAATAATAACGGGCTCAATAACAGACACAAAAGTATAATAGTCACACAAAGTAACCGCAAGATGCTATCTAGTAATATGGGTATCATGAAATTCTTACTAACTTCAAAAGATTGTGTAGAATGGTCTTTAGGTCATATAGTATGATGATCATCTAGTGCAATAATATTCTCATGTAATTGATCAGATAAATCATCATACTCTTCTCCAACATATCAGGTAAACCCGAAATAGCAGATAAAGTCGAAATAACAGGATTTAAAGATTGATCTGAAGGTAATTTCTCAGTATCACTCTCATTGAAAATATCTGCTCACGAAAGTTTGGTAGAACATCATGACCATTAGACTGTGAAGGAGATTGGATCATAACATACAACAGTATCTCTATAGCGCCATAACACAACTTTCCCAGAAACCAAATCAAATAGTCAATAGGCAGGTGCATTATCAGCATAACCTAAAAAGACAACCTTTTGAGCAACTGGCTGTGACTTAGTCTGTTTCTCCTTTGGAATATAAGCATAAGCCTGTGATCCAAATACTTTAAAATGTTCAACTGTAGGTTTTTTGCCATGTCATACCTCAAATGGTGTAAAACCATTAATAGAAGAAGAAGATATACAATTTTGAACATAAACTGATGTACTTGTTGCTTCAACCCAAAACTTGATATCCAATCCAGAATGAAGTAACATACTTCGAATAGCATTTAAAATGGTTCTGTTTTTACATTCAATAACTCCATTATGTTATGGTGTATGAGGAACTGTATATTCTCGCAGAATACTAGCATTAGCACAAAAAGAATCATACTGTCCTCAGCACTTGGGAAGTGTTGAGCAGAGCCAAGGACTCAGTAGTGAAAAGATAGTCATGATACATATGTTGTACAATTGCGACAGTTCCTCAATATTGATGTATTCCATTAATCTTATGTTTCTTTGCAAAGGCATTTAGATCCTATGTGGGTATAATAGGAAGTTGATAGGGCATAACATCATGAGAAATAGGATCCAAGGAAGGAATACACTCATTAGAAGGTAATCTCGTTATCTAAATTTAGTTGGGATCATGTTAACATGAATTGAATTCACAAATGGGATGGCAAGTAGGACGTTTGCAAAAGAATGAGTTACAAAACCATGATCACAGGGTGTTCCAGGGAACGGGTTTTCGACCGAGTGATCCAGAGAATGGGTTTAGCAAACCTCTATCATCCTTGGGAACCAAGGATTTGAAGGATGGAGGTATGTTATGAACACGGATAATAACATGGATAAAGAAGGGCCAAAACAAAATAATGTTTGGTACGAAAAAGTAATAAATAAGTTATAGCGACATGGCACTATCCCATTGGATAGAATAGAACTAAACAAGGCTCAAAGCTTTTGCCTAAGTTTTGCAATGGAAGACCTGCCTGGGTTGGGCGGTGATGCTACCAACAAGTCATCTTTTGACCTGAGATTGGGGGTTTGGCCAATTTGGATATCTGACAGATGCCAGGCACTGCCAGAACAGAACCCAACTCACTATAAAAGGAATCAATGAAAGGAAGGGAGAGCAGCCTTCTTCTCTGAAACAATTCGGATTGTAATACTGTGTTATTAGATTTGGTTTTAGTTCTTGCTACACAGAAGTTATCTTGCCATAAAGCTATTGTGTTGTTATGATATCGACAAGCATTAGATAAGCTTGAGGCTTTTGCACTAATGGGGGAGTCAGGGACTCTAAGTGGATTAGTGCTAGATGCAATAATAGGATGTGGTGGAGCAAGTTTACAACAATCAGGGTTATGCTTCCAAGGAAACTTAGGCCTTTTTTCCACGGCAGGCATAAAATATGGCTGTCGCAATGCAATACAGCATATAAGACGCCATGTCATGTCCACGTCATGTCTCAAATAAACCTTTTCCACTACTTTTAACGCGACCTTGTCTTTAATATAAAGACACCTCATTATATATTTGTTTTTCCACTGCGCTGCCAAGAACAGCAAGAACACGATTTGTAGAAAATCAAACAAACCTGGACCATGAAAATCCCATCCGGGGAAGTCCGCTAAGCCAAGAATTCGAGAAATCATTTTGAGAAATCTGGTGCAGCCAAGAATCAAGTGGCCATGAACCCTATCAATACTGTTTTTGGTATGAAATCTCTGATTGTTATGGTTTTTAGGGTTTAAAAATCTCTGCTTTGAATTAAAATCGACCCCAAAAGAGATATATCAAGCAATTTCGCTACTGATTACTCTGAAATACTGTGCAAAATCTCTACAATGTCGTATTTTGAGAGCTCCATAAAAACATGGAGATAAATTGAATCGATTAGCTCTCATTTGATGTCGTATTTTGTGGCAGGGGCTTTCCTCCGAAGGAAAAAGCGACATCATATTTGTACAGAAGGAGCTTAAGATATGTCTCATATCTGTCGGTCGAAAAACTATAAAGTCTTATTTGCTTAAATGTCCAAAACTAATTGGCTAGAAAATGGGACACCCATGTCGTGGAAAAAGGGCCTTAATTTGGTTTCAATGTGAAGACTAAATATAGTTTCAAAACAAAATATATTCAATTTCCTTTGAATCACAAAGTAATCCAGCTTTAACCTGCCTTTTCATCTTTTCAATCAACTTTTTGGTCATCATCTTGTTGTTGTCGTCCTGTGTTGTCCATCCGCCCTTCTATATCTGCAACCAAATCCAACGCTTATACAAACTTTGACGCATACTTATTGCTTCAAATTCTTGTGTTCTATTCATAATTCTGTGTGTTTCTTCCCATTTTCAATTTGAGCCGATAGAAATGCTTCAGGGTTGGATTTGAGCAGATGCAAATGCTGATTTGAGCGGACAAAATTGCTTTTTCATTGTTCCCGATCAGTTTTTTTTTCAAATCGAATGGTATCCGGAATGAATCTAGTTTAAATTCGGCTTGTTTGGATGAAGCTTTTCAAAATGGAATATGTATGCCGAGTAAATCTAGTTTCTTCACTCTACTTTGCGACTGGGTTGCAACTCATATTGTTTCTCTTTCTCATTTCTTGCAGTGAAAATGATCACTCCAGTTTTGTCATCAACAATACACCCTGCCATCCAAAAGAATCTGTTGATGCAGCTGGTTAATAGCAGCTACTCCATATTCATATCCAAAGAACCATGACTAAGCTTTCTCAAATCAGCTAAGGTCTGTTGAAGCTAAGCATTAGTGAGAGTTTACTGAGATTTAGATAATGGGTATCAAAAGGAATAAAGCTCTTCCAGAAACCAGAAACAAAAACCAATGAAAACCAGAAAAATTTTGGAACTTGAAACCAGAAATGTCTCGAAATTTTTTCTGTTTCCTGAGTTCTGCTTTAAATTCATAGCAGGGATGTTGGATCCTGTATCTCGACCCTAAAGCTTAGAAAGCTTATATTATACACATCAAATTCAAACTTTAGGTCTGCTCTCTTTAATGCAATGATCTTATATTCTGTCATGAAATCTTATCCATGTGCCAAAGGATCTTAAAATTTGTCATTAAATCTTACACATCTGCAAGAGGATCTTAGATATGTGTCGATGTATCTTACACATGTACGTAGACATACTTATTTTATTTATTTTTTAAATAAAAACCTTATAGAGTTTCCTATTAAGTTTCCAACTTAATAATGTGTGCCCAATCAAGAACCGTATTTTTATAGCCTAAGATTTGTCAAGGTTTTTTTCCGTATTCGTATGGAAATACGTAGAAAGATGACACTGGCATTCTGGTTTTGGTAAGAAGCAGTATTTGGATTTTCTTTGAAGGTGGAGAGGCGGATAGGAGAGTGCGTGGGGCCTGGCAGATGGCGACCAGTGAGCGCTATTCTAATTTGGTTCTGGCCCGCCCATCTATTTGTATCGCTGGATCTTGATGTTATGCCAAGCCGTTCATGCAAGCCTTGCAACTTCTGCAACTGGGTGTGACGACCATACGGATATTCGTATCATACGAACATTATACTCCTATGTACAAAAGATGGTCGTCACACGGATGCAAAAGGGTAGTCGCACAAGACAGGGTTTGAACTCGCAACCTTTCAGTTGCGAGTCATACACCCTTGCCAAGTGCACTACCAATATTTGTTGAAGACATTCCTTCACGTCTTTCTCATATGTGGGACTATCTTCAGAAGGTTCTAGAATTATCTAGAACCTAAATGCATGCGCGACACTTGGCGCGATCTCATCCATTGGAGTGCGATCGACCCGTTGGTTTAGATATATAAGGAGGCACCTCCTTCTTGTCAAACCATTCCGGTTCAACGCCAGTCTTGAGCCTTCTAGGCATCTGTCTCGTATTCCTGCTTGCCTTCGGGCTATTGTATTCTTGATTCCTGTTCATATATCAGATTCTTTGCCGATCTTGGCGTATTTCACGTATTTCTTGCGTATTTTCCACGTATTTTCCTTATTTTCGAGTAGGTTCATGCATGTTACCGGTGCATGAGGCCCGGACATTTCATGCGAGAATTGCCCGTGACGTTACGCCAGACGCTCAACCGGCCATGGCCGACCTGGATTGGGAAGATCACGGAGTCCAATCTCTTTGCTGGAGGAGGACGAGGCTCCCGAAAGTACATTCACGGTCGCGTCTCATATTCTTGCTGCTATAGAAACAGGCAATCTTTGAAAGTCGCCTTACATTATTTCTACAATAGGCCAAATAGACAAGAAGCCCTTCATAATTTTGATGGACACGGGTAATGCGATAATTTTGCTTCTCCTAGAATGGCCAGTGCACGCGCGGTGGAGACTTTGAAATCCCGACCTAAGCCCGATCCACATTGGCGGTGGTAAGATCGGACATACTCATGGTCGCCAGTATTAACCTTTAAGATGCGGTTGCAAAAGTGCACCGGTTGCCTTGGGTGCCGAAGTTAATGGACATTGGAAAATATGATCTTATTGTGGGAATGGAGTTTTTAGCGTCGCCAAGGCCAACATAGGTGGAGAAACGGGGAGGTCACCTTTTCAACGCCGCTAATGGAGCACGTGTGACAATAAAAGGTGATCCATTCAACTCC
This sequence comes from Isoetes taiwanensis, assembly GCA_021234155.1. NCBI lineage: Eukaryota > Viridiplantae > Streptophyta > Lycopodiopsida > Isoetales > Isoetaceae > Isoetes > Isoetes taiwanensis. The sequence goes on along the minus strand of JAJEKV010000021.1, from coordinate 15,743,330 downwards.
GCTATGCGATCAATGTCCTAAAAAGCGATTCACGAAAAGCTATATGCAGGAGTGAACTCCCTTTCGTCATTAGAATTGCTTCCATTGAGTCGACTCTAAAAAGAAGCAAGAAATCGATGCCTTACCATTAGATATTGCTACCCTTCTTGGGAATTTAGCGATCTTTTTCCCAGATGAGATCCATAAGCTTCCTCCTTTTAGAGGGGTAGAATGTGAGATAACTCTTGAACCGAGGGAACGAAGCCTACCGGCAAGGCCCCGTGCAGAAGAAATGAGTCCTCAGGAGTTAGCGGAGCTTAAGAAACAGACTACAAGAGTTCTTGAATTTGGGGTTTATTCGCCCTAGTGTTTAAGCCATTTGCGCCCTATTCTTTTGTCAAGAAGAAAGATGGCTCCTTAAGGATGTGTATTGATTATAGGCAACTCAACAAGCATACCATCAAGAATCGCTATGCTTTGCCTAGGGCGATGATCTTATGGACCGGTTACAAGGAGCAAAATATTTCTCAAAGATTGATTTGCGCTCGGGTACCATCGGATAAGGATTAAGGAAGAGGACATCCATAAGTCCGCTTTTAGGTACCCGATATGGGCATTATGAATTCAATTGTCATGCCTTTTGGATTGACCACGCCCCAACGCGTTTATGCGGTGATGAATGACATCTTCCGCCAATACTTGGATGACTTTGTTGTCATTTTCTTTGATGACATTCTCATCTATAGTAAAACCTTGCAGCAACATGAAGAACATCTTCGATTAGCTTTGCAAAAGCTAAGGCGCCATCAGCTCTTCGCCAAGTTCTCTAAATGCAAGTTCGCCACTCCGAGGGTGGACTACTTGGGGCATATTATCTCAGTGAAGGAATTGCTACTGAGACCAAACTAAGATAGAAGCAGTAAAGGATTGGCCCATTCCAGCTAATGTTTCAGAGGTCCGGAGTTTCTTGGGACTCGCAGGATATTATCGGAAATTTGTTAAGGATTTTGCAACAATTGCCGCACCTCTTACTAATCTCACAAGACATGAGCAAGTAAAGGATTGGATGGAACATTGGAAAACAAAAGTCCAAGTCGGCTTTCAGAAACTCAAGGATGCTTTAACATCGGCACCAGTCCTTACCTTGCCTGATCCGGAAAAGGATAAATCGGTAGCCACCGATGCGAGTAAGATAGCTACCGGTGGTGTGTTAATGCAGGAGGGGAGAGTTGTTGCCTACGATTCAAAGAAGATGAATGATGCAGAGCAGCGATACCCTACCCATGACCAGGAGTTGCTGGCAGTTGTACGTGCGCTCCGTATTTGGAGACACTACCTTCTTGGTAGAAGATTTCAGTTGGATACGGATCATCAGAGTCTCCGCTATCTATCCACCCAGCCAAATCTAAATCTCCGTCAGCGAAGATGGATGGAATTCCTTGAGGAATATGACTTCGAGATTGTATACAAGCCAGGAAAGCACAATGTGGTTGCGGATGCTTTGTCACGTCATCCCTTTATAACCCGCACCCATTGTAATGCCATTTCCACACTCACCAGCGAGTTTGGGAAGCGATAGAATGACCTTGGCCCACAGATCCCGAATTCTGTAATATTTGGGAAAGTTTGGGTAGGGAAGCCCGTACCGATAGAGAACGTGAAGCATTCCGTTCATATAAGAAGGAGGGCAACTTATTATATTACAAAGATAAGTTGTGTGTTCCAGTGACTTCAGGGGTTCGAAAGTTCATTCTCCATGACACCCACAACAGCCCTATAGCAGGACATGCGGGTTTTATGAAAACTTACTTTAAGATCTGCTCCAGCTATTTTTGGCCTTCCATGAAGAAGGATATTGCTAGGTACATCAAACAGTGTCAGGTTTGTCAGCAAACCAAGGCAGAGCAATTAAGAGTTCCTGGGGAGTTGCAACCTTTGGATGTGCCCAACGCCAAGTGGGAAGTCATAACCATGGATTTCATTGTGGGGCTTCCCATTGCTCTCTCGTGGGTATGATGCCTTAATGGTCGTGGGTCGACAAATTATCAAAGATGGCTCACTTCCTGCCGCCATGTCGCACCACGACACGCCGCCGACACCCGCCTTGCTCTTTGCAAAGGAAATTTTCAGGTTGCGCGGGATGCCAAGAGTAATTGTATCGGATAGGGATCCTAAGTTTGTCGGTGCATTACGGAAGGATTTCTTCGCCACCATTCAGACCAAGCTTGCCATGAGTACGACCTACCATCCTAGACGGATGGTCAAACGAACGTGTCAATCGTATTATCGAAGACATGCTAAGAAGCTATGTATGGAGTAAACAGTCACAATGGGCGGATTATATTTACTTGGTAGAATTCGCCTACAACAGTACAAAGCAGGAGTCTTCTAGAATGTCTCCCTTCATGATAAATTATGGCTATCAATGTCTTACTCGGACACATGGCATAATCCCCGTTTCTAAAGTGGAGGTCTCTCAACAACTCCTTCTAGAAATGCGGGCCTTGGTGGAAGAAGTTCGGGGGTTACTTATTGGACGCGACGATCGGAAAAGTCTAGCTGATAAGCACCGAACCCCACCGGATCTTCCGTGTGGGCTTAATCGGTTTGGCTTAAGATCAAAGTAAAACAAGCCAAGCTTAAAATTGGGAATCTGAAGAAGTTGGCACCCGTGATGGGCTGGGCCATTCGGGATTCTTGAGCGTGTGGGAGAACAGGCATATCGCTTGGACTTGCCACCCCGCTTGAAGATCCACAAGGTCTTTCACGTGAGTCTTCTGAAGCAACACACCCCTGATCCAGAGGAGGTTTTGGATACTCCAACACTCCTAGAAATGACGGAAGAGCAACTGGAAATAGTGCCCGAAGCTCTTCTTGATCGAGCTTACAAACAGACCAGGAGGACTCAAATGTTGCAATACTTGGTCAAGTGGAAGCACTTACCAGTTGAGGATGCTACCTGGGTGATGAAGATAGACCTTGAGAAGCACTATCCGGACTTCATGCGGGAATCTCAAGGCCGCACCATCAATGATGCTATCAACCCCGCTTCCGGCGGTAAGCTTGAAGGCTGATTTGCCGAGAATCATGTTCTAGAGGGGTAGATGCATCGTACCTTATAACAATAACCGATGATGAGATCACCTTCGTGTTCTCTAGGACGTGGTGTATTGTTGATGTTGACATGACCGCGCATTGCTTGAAAAGCATATAGTAAATAGACCGCGTTCATTCCGGCAATGCGGGGAACTGAACCATGCCTTATGCCGCAATAAATTGCAAGCCCTAGACATCATAGACTCCCTTCTAGATACTTTCTATTTTTCTTTATAGGGGGTGGCCCCTTTAACCACACCTTCATCATATTATTAATCTACGGGTATATGGATATGTGCAGGCCAGTGAACAGGTCGTCGCCTGCCTTGTATAGAGGGTTGCTGATGACCCAACTTTTCCCGTAGTCCTTTTGTCTACATGTGTGATTTATGTTGTCTAAATGTTTTGAATCGGACTGTGGTCCTAAACTCTCTTGATGATAACTTGTGTAAGGCACCTTCGTGCTTGTACTTTGCTATTGTAACTTCAATATATATTACTGTCAGAAATACTATAATTTCAACGTAGTAATGTTATATTCTTAACTCCATTTTTCTAATTAAATACATTCGTTTAGTTGACCCCAATGCTGAGGACAGCATTATTTTTTAAGGAGGGGAGAATGTGACGTTCCACGTATTTATACGGTCTACGTCACGTATTCATACGAGGCACGTACAAATACAAGCACGTCACCCCCCTAAAGGTACGCTACCATGGGAGTATGGGAACGTGATTGCAACCTAAGGGGTTACCTTATTAATGGATTAAATTAGCTATGCTAATTTAACACGGTAATAATAATAACCTATAACTTAGGAAGTGGGGCTAATTACCATTTGGGGGAGGCCACTTGCTCCAATCGATTGGGGTGCATGGGGTTGCCAAGTTTGGATGCCAACTTGACCCCTATCCCCGGGATTGACTCCTCTAATCGACCAAGGAAGGCCGGGAGTGGCGCCATCATCCACCCGCAGAGAATCACCATACTAGTTAGTCCCGTGCGGCAGAAGTGAATTCCTAACTCCCTGGAGATGGAAGCGCCCCATGGAAATGAGTCCAGCCAGAATTCAGGTAGGTGGCTATGTGAATTCTAGATAACGCTTGGTTGTGTCCGTTTCTCTCTTCTCTTTGGGATTCAATTTAACCCTTGGTTGTACAAACAAATTCTCTTTATATTCAATTCGGATTTCTACTCTGAGAGGATGAATTGTTAGCTCTTCGTTAAATCTGACTCTGAAACGGGAGGATTATGGGGGGTAGAGACCTCTGAACCATGTATTGTAGTATGCTCCTAGATAGCCCAATAGAGTCCCATTAATTGCGGCTGCGTGCACAAGAACCCACCGGGTCCTAGATGCTATGGTCTGGCTTAGCACCAGACAAGGAACACAGTGGTGACATGAGGGGTGGGGTCTTGCATGAGCATACATGGCTCCTGAGACTCCTACAGTGGGCTAGGCCTGATAGCCGGTCACGTAGAGGGCCGGGTATGGGTCTGACACTCCCTGGGTGGGAAGGTGTGATCCGTATGGAGCACCTTGCACTTTGAGTAGATTTAGGGCGAGTAAGTCTGCACGGATACGGGTCGCCGGATGCGGCACGTATTCTCTAGCTCGCCCGCGGAACCACTGCGGATTCTCGAAGGGGACGCTTCCCGACCTGCCTCATCGGACCAGCGCCATGAACCTGGAGTAGGCTCAAAGGGTGATTCCTCTGAACCTGCGTCTCCGGAAGGCTATAGCAAAGCCATAGCATGAATTGACCCATCTGCAAAGTGTGCACAGGAGGGGCGGATGGAGTGGACAACCCTAGCCGATGTTCTATTGCCCGCCAACGCCATGCCAAGATTCGGGTCTGGCTGATCTCTTGAGGCCTAGCCGCGGTCGATCCTCACCGAGTCCGAGTAGGGGTAGAACACGGGTTCGGGTGTTTTCCTAGGATTAGATGCATATTCTATGCCGTTGGTATATTAGATGGATGCGCCACCCTTCGTGGTGGTTATTTATGTATATTCATGCTGTGTGCTAACCCTTGTATTCATGCTTCCGCGACGTAGGAGTCCCATTGAAGGCGTGGGCCGAATGACCCCTTCGTGTCCTTCTTTCGGGCCTCATTTCATGGGTGGCCCGAAACAGACGGAGGGCCCTGCTCATGGTGAGATGTTCGCCATGGGAGGGGAAAGTCCCCGTATGTATACGTCCGAGGGTCGTATATATTCTGGGAGCGTCACATGAGGAGAAGTAGACATGTGAACTTTCAATCACACTGTTGATGATCTCCACCCTACCAGCCAAGGAAAGTGTTTTGGGGTACATCTGTAACTTCTTTTTTATTTTATTAACTATGGGTTCCCACAACCCATGTAAACTCATGTTGAGAGCCAGAGGTAACCCAAGCAGTTTTGTAGCAGACTGATATCCACATACCTTGATTCCCTCCATAAGATCCTCTTGGCAGTCAGAGATTATGGCACATTTTTCTTTATTCAGCAACACTCCAGATGCCTTCCCAAATTTATCCATTGCCAGCAGAAAGTTACGGATATGATCTCCATGCCTTTTTAAAAACACGAATGTGTCATCTGCATACTGCATAGCTGATAGAGTCTGGTTTGTATCTGGGAGTTTGAGGCAGCTGATCTTGCCCTCCTGTTGTAATCTCATTATGACTCTAGTAACCATTTCAGCTACAATCAAGAAAAGGTATGGGGCTAGGGGGCAACCCTGTCTAACCCCTCTTTTACATTCAAAAAATTTGGATGGTGTGCCATTGACCAACACAGCTGAGCATCCTGTTACATTAAGTCCTGCAACCCTTTTTATTACAGCCTCAGAGAATCCCATTTGGGACATGGCTCTGTATAAGAAACCCCAGTCAATAGTGTCATAGGCTCTTCTGAAGTCAAGTTTCAGAAGCACACACTCTTGTCCTGATAGCCTATTCCAGTGTAAACCTTCATAGGCACCAATGAAATTATCTAGAATACTTCTCCCAGAAAGGAAACCTGACTGGACTGGGTTGATCTTTGCCTGTAATATTTTCTTCAATCTATTTGCAAAGATTTTGGCTATAATTTTGTATGTAGCATTGGTTAATGATATGGGTCTCCAATCCGAAAAGTTGGCAGGCTTGTCTACTTTTGGAACCAAGGCTATTAAACCAGCATTTATAGCAGGGTGCAGCCTTTCAGCTTGCCATGCCCCTTGCACAAAAGTTGTGAGGTCTTTACCCATTATACTCCAAAAATGATCAAAGAATTCTGGAGGTAAACCATCCGGCCCAGGGCTTTTTCCATGTGCCATACTCTTGATTACTCCAAGGATTTCATTTTCAGCTGGAATTGCCAGTAGCTGATCCTCTTCTATGGGTAGATCCTTGGGGCCAAGGAAGTCAAAGAATTCTTCCTTGCTTTGATTATCAACAGGTTTTACTGAGAAGAGTTCTTTATATTTGCTGAAAAATAATTCCTGGATTTCTTCTTGTTTGGATAACTCCTGCTGATTTTCTGTCCTGACTGAAACTATCCCATTGTTCATCATTCTGTTTTTGGCAGCTCTGAAAAAGAACTTGGAACTGCAGTCATCCATCAGATTGGTGTATAATCCTCTGCTTTTTATTGCCAAGCTTCTCGCTTCATGTTCTTCTATTAACTTGACCTTTCTCTCTAAGACTTCTTCTCTTTGCTGTAGAATCAAATTAGTTTTGTCCAAGAAAAGACCTTGTCTGACCTGCTTCATCTCTAGGTATATCTCTGTTTTTTCCTGCTTCTTTTTTCTGTTCCATTCTTTACCCCATTGCTTGGCCCAGTTTTTTATCTGTTTAGTTCTGTTAACAAACTCTTTCATTGAGCCACTTGTATTTATTGCTGCCAAAGAGCCATAGTATCCTGTGAAATCTTCACAGAATTGCTTATTGTTCAATAAGCTAATGTTGAACTTGAATGGAATATCTACAGGCTTGTTATGGGGTATATTACCTGTGCTCATAACCTGGGGGTAGTGATCTGAGATAGAATTACCACAATCACTATTTATAGTCAAGTTATCCCATCCAATCAGAGTGGATATATTTGTGTAAAATCTGTCAAGGAGACAATACACCCTATCTGCCCCCTTCCTCTTGTTACATCATGAATAAGCATTTGAGGAGGATGGGACTTGATACACCAGGTTATGTATCAATTCCTCCCAGGTACTTCTTTCTCCCCTTGACATGTTTAGCTTTTTGCCTGCCTTTTGTTCCCAGGAAGGTGTGTTGTTAAAGTCTCCCCCTAAAATCCAATTATTGATGCTCTGAGTCTGTATCCATTCTGACATGTCTTTCCATTGTTTTTCTCTTTCATCAGGGGAGGTCGAGGTATAAACGTTAATTATGCCCACTTGCTCTCTCTCAATCTCTAAAAATGCCACCTGCCACCTGCCCGAGGGATGCACAAAGGAATTAAGTTTTTTAATTCCATTCCCCCCATTCCATGCAATGCATATACCCCCCTTGGTTCCATCAGCTGGAGCCCAAATAGAATCTCCATTGGGATAGATCCAATTTCCCAAATTTGATGCTTCAAATGTTGGGAGTCTGTGCTCCTGAAGGAGGATTATGTCTGCTTTGAACTCTTTGATGGCAATTAGAGCCCTCTTTCTCTTCAGAGGACCCTTGATACCTCTTAAATTCCAGGAGATTATCCTCATTGGAGTTTGGCACTTCTGGTGACAGGCCCATTCTCCCTTGGAGTATAGACCTTCTTCTTCCTTCTACCAGTTGGTGGCAAAGGGGTGCTAAAAGATTGTAGACCATTTATCTCCTCCCCTTCACTATCCACTTCCTCATCCCAAAATCTCCCAAACAATCTAGATGAGGGATCTTTTAATTCTTTCAACTGTGCAGCTGGAGTTTTAAAAACTTCAATTTCTCCCCCAACTTTCCCTACCAGCTCCAGACCAGGAGGGCTTAGAAGTCTACCAATCTGCTCACAACATGTTCCCTGGCCAGCTGGAGTTACAAGTCCTTGGTTATGATCCAATTCCTGGCCAGCTGGACTTACAGGTCTACCTGTGTGAGCAATATCAGTTCCTTGGCCTCCTGCTGTTACAAACCCCTGTGGACTTACAGGTCTACTTGTATGAGCAATGTCAGTTGCTTGGCCTCTTGCTGTGACAATCCTTTGGCTATTTGGGCTACTGATTTCTGTTCTAGGTAGCAATGGAACCTCCTCTAATGTTTCTTTCTCTGGCTCCACATCCCCTGGTTTTTTAGGAAAGAGTTCCATGACTGGGAGAGGGCTGTCTCCTGTTTGAAGTTCCAAAGAGGAGACTTTGGGGGAACTAGGTTCACCTTTCTCCTTAAAATCAGACAACTCCTCTGAAGAGGAGTAATCTCGAGGAGGATCTGAGTGAGAATTTGGTTCCCTTATCCTGATTGATAAGGATCTGCCTTGCTCAGGTGCCTTGTTCTCCAAAATTCCCTTCCCTTTAGAATCAGGGTTGTTTAGCACCTTAACTTTTGAGGAGTCTTCCAAAAAAGCGCACTTTCTTTTTCCATTCACTTACAGCTTCTTTTCCATACTCTTGCCCGCCGATCTAGCTTTTTCCTTCTCCTTTTCCTCCCTAATTCTTTGTTTTCTTCTTTTCCTTTTCTCACTGCCATTTTTATTCTGTCTTTCGATCTCCCCTTGTTTGGCGTGATCCAAGTTTCCTCTTTTTTTCTTGCTAACATTTTGTTCCATGGTTGTCTCTTTGTTTTCTTTACATTTCACCCCTCCTTGACAAACCTTCCCACCATGTAGTCTAATACCACAAAAGTGAAACTTCTTTGGGGAGACCCCCGCCGGTGAGATTCAATGTTTTGGGACTACCAAAGTAGTCCACAAAATTAATGGCACTTGGAATTGGTTTAAGCAGATCAATTTGAGCCCAAACTTTCGGTGCCTTGTCCTGAGAGATTTCCCAGCTGATAATGTTTCCGGTCTGCTGAAATAGAGTAAGCAAAGATTGCTCATTCCAATACATTGGATTGAGCCCCTCAAAAGTGGTCCATGGGATGAAAGAGCTCAGAGAAATTTTGTGGGTCGAAAGAGGGATACCATTTCTGGAAGAAAAATTGGGTGTTGGCCTTGGAAATGGTCCCCTGTTTTAAGAGGAGGGTAGCTGTTTGACTGTTTCCACATTCAACCATAAAAAAAGGGAAGTCTATCCAGTATATACTGTTAATTACCACCCCCTGTTCCATCCTCTCTATTTCCCCTTTTATATATTGAAGCCTGACTCCTTCATGACGGATACAACCTATCAAACCTCGAGATTTAAGGAATCTAAGCTTACTTTCAACAGCAGCGTTTCTAAGTGGCTTACCAACAAAGACCGGCTCTTTTTCAGACAGAAGCCCTTTTCGCACATCTTCTTGCACCTGATTCGCGTACTCCAGTATCTGGTTGACTGCTTCCTTCTGCCTCTGCAGCGTCCCCACTCCAGAAGATCTCCTAGTGTTCACCATATCCGTGATCGAGGTTAGAAAGTCTCCGAATGCGACAAAGTCTTTCACTTTCTCTCCTTTTTCAATCGCAGCCAGATGACTAGTGATCTCACAAATTTGGGCGTGCCCTTTTTTACTCAAGGTACGGATCAAATCTATCAATTCTTCATTATTCTGACCTATTTCCCCATCTGTCACTGTTATCCCTTTTTCCTTTAAACATACCTCTTTTTGCACACTTCCCAAAGCCTGTCCCACCTGACCTAACTGTCCCGACTGCTGCTGCTTCCCAGACATACTTACCCCTATGCCCTACCACAAAAAAGCTGATTTTTTTTTAATTTCCAACCTTTCTTTTAACGAAAACACTGTTGCCACCCCTGATCTAACTATATACTCTCACCACTATCTTACTGTCAACCCAAGAACAATGTGCATGAAAAATTCCTGCTGCAGTAGCGTTTCTGTCACCTACAAACTCCCCTAGCCAAGATTCAAGGAGAAGCACCTCTGATTGAGGTATAACCGAGTAGATTGGGGTGAATAGTTCTTCTGGGAAAAATCGATTGTATACCAAACTTTCCCAAAGACTAGCACTGTCCCCCTGGAGCCAACCACAAGACAACCTTTCTCCTTGGATCAAGACCACAAAGAGTTTCATGGTTTAGGGTGTGGTGGACTCTGTTCTCCTACGCTCGCTCTCGCTCCCGCCTGCGCTCCCGCCATCCCCTCCTCCGTCACGGATGGTCGCCATTCCGCCATCCTTCCAAGAATGAGCCTGAATTCTCAAATTTGAAGGAGCATTTCCATATGACTTTGAGTTGACTGGGAAATTTTATGTGGAGGATCCAGGCCCTCGCTTACTTTCAGACACCACGTTACAGACCCAGTGCGGTGGCACACCTCCTCCAGAAATATGGATAACAATACAATTGCTTATAGATCTTGAGCAGATCTTGATCTTTTTTTCTGTACTATATCTTGAGTACTTACACTAATTGAATAGTGGTACTAGTGCAATGGCTTTATTCTTTTCCATCTTGAATGTGACGTTTTAAATATAATTTCTGCATTGCAGGTACACAGGTACACTTAAGAACTAAGAAGCTTTAAACAATAACCTGGTTGTAGTTGGTAGTTACTAGTTACACTCAAATTTGTAGCTACAGTCCTATTTCTAGCTCTAATACGTACTCTATTTTTATTTTAATTGTAGTTACACGCAGTTGCCTTCCTGACTTCATATGTGAGAGAAAGCATTCACATGTGGGCTATTACATGGTTCTGACACGAATTTTCTTCTCCATGTGTTCCAAGCAAGTTCTGTTGCAGTGATATGCTTGCAATAATGGGTGCAAATATTGCCTTTTTTATGTGGAATAGTTTATGAAAGTAGAATCAAAACCTTAGTGACATCTTCCTTTTTCATAAAAGCAGAAACATATTGACAGGGAAACACAAGGCAATTTCTTGATACTATCAACTGAAGTAATATAGAATGAAGTCCTTTTCTGTTATAATATTCTTGTTCAGATTCATTTGGCACAATGATGGGAATCTGACTTTCATCAATCGCTTCATGACGTATTTCGAAAGCTGCTGCCAGACTTCTCATTCTAATTGGTGATGACCATTTAATATACAATTCCTTGAGTTTGTAATTGACAAAAGTAGCGAGTTCAATAACAGCTCGTTGTCCAGTAGCAAATCCAACTCTTCCATAGTTTATACATAGCTAAATCTTCTGCTATGCTATTCCTATCAGCTTGATGTGTTGGTTTCAGAGGCATCCTCAAATTTTACATTGTATGAGTAAATGTTTTCCTCTTCCATAGATGCGAATTGCCGGTAAAGTTTGCTCACCAAAGACAAAGTTCAAGTTCATAAAATTGATGCAAATTGCCGGAAAAGTTCAAAACTTCAGTACATACTTCTTGTTTGGAATCTAGAGACGTAATCCATGAAAATTCCCGCTGTTGTGAACAAATTGGAGAACGGAGTATAAGCCGTTTGTGTTGGGCGACTATGAAGCTGGATTGCATGGCAAGTGACGTGTCCAGTTTGGATACCATTAGGTGTGATACCAAGAGGACGACCAATTTTTTTTGAAGTTTTTCGGATGACCAAAAATGCCACGTATTTTTTGGGTTCGGACTGTAGTGTGATTTCGGCCTTAGTCCAAGAGAAGGCTTGGTGTTGGACCTACTTAGTGGAACAGGTTCAGTCAATGGTAGCATCTGCTATTTTATCTCGTCACTGTTATGGGTTAGACAATGATAAAATGTTAGTGGAACACATAAGCGCATCTCGTCTTTTAGCTCTAGCAAGCGTTTCATAAAAGTTTGATGAGAAGAACATTGACCATCATGAGGATTTAGACGACGAAATGGCAGATGAAGATGAAGAACCTTCATAGTATGTTGGTTTATTTCTACTCGTAAATTTTTAGCAATTATGTTAGTACTACTTAACACTTTTAACGTATTAGCATTCTTCCTGTGTATGCAGAATCAGTAACATCACTTTCGTCATGAAAGGCATTCATAAGGAAAGGAGACGTAGACGTTGTCTACTTGTAGATGATGAGTGTGAAGAAGGATGCAGACTTCTTGTGCCTATATTTTCATAACATTTTAGTGGCTTATAGTGTTTTGGCTTCCATTGTTCACTTCAAACAATTTGCTTTACAATGCTCTCTTTTTCCACTTCTACCTACTTTATGCAGTTATATTTGTTATAATATGTAGTCTTGAAGTGCGTCTTCTATATCTCAAAAGCAATGACAAAATTAGAAAAAGAAGTGACAATCTAATAAACCCTCTAAACCCTTCTCAAAAAAACCCTCCAAAAATTCGCACTCGCAGATAAAACCATCGTGATCCTCTTTGGCTCTTCCTCTAGCCTGAAACCTCAAATGGCATTTAATCGAGATAACCAAGTTATGAACAAGGAGCACAAGCATCACGAGTAATACCTAAATGCAACCACCAAGGGAACGTAGAGATCCACTACGAATCCATAAGCATGCAAGGCGAGATCATGAACAAGAAAAGAAGCGAATGTAAAAAAAAACTTTAAGTTGACAAACAGGCATCAGCCCAAATAGACCAACTTCTTAAGAAATACACACTTCATGGATGAATAGTGCATAATGACGAGCCATCCATGAAGTTCTTACCATGAAATTTCTCTTGCAACTGGACGATTCATTTGTACAAAACAGAAATAGGTATGCCAGTTGATTCATTTGTATAAAACAGAAATAGGTATGTGATTTCATATCTCTTATATCTTTCAATAAACATGTGCACACTGGGCCGCTAGTTTTTGAGTTTGCGAATGGCCTGTCATGCACCACAAAGCGTCAAGCTATCACCTCGAGGAACGTTGATCTCTGGATGGATAAACCTATACGGGAATTCAATCTATTTAAAGATTTGAAGAAGGGCATGTTTATAATGGTGCGCCCTAATGATGTCTTGTGTCTGACATGGGTAGGTACGCTACCCAACACTGTGAAGCATATACAGCACTTGCTGGGGATGTCTCTTAATGTATGAAAACTGTCATTGAAGCATCCAGGTAATTATGCCAATTGCTGGAAGAAGAGATGGAGGCCAACGACTGCAAGTGATCGCATAGAACTAGAGACTATCGATTACGCTTGGGAGCCCTCAAACAAGAAGAAGATACCCAATACTATCAAGATACCCGTCCATGCTGCTGAGGCATATGCAGCACTCGCAGGGGATGTCAATTAGTGTATGAAAAAGAGTCATTCATGCAAGTGCATTAAAAAATGGTCCATAAATTCAGGTATTGTCCAAAATTAATGAAATTGTGCTTATGCTTTATAATAGCATCCACCTGGCGAATCTCCTGAATTAGCAAAGCCTTTGCAAGATTCATGTGAGACCACAAAGTATATAACTCTGAAACATGCACATCTAATTGTTCCCATTCCACACTAGATATGGCATTATCAATAGAAACAAAGAATGCACTAAGTTGCGCCTCAGGATACGAAGCGATGCGGCTATCCAATGGGCCTCCATACTTATTTCTATCACATTAGCAAACAACTCCTGGGCAAAGGGCTCAACTGGATACACAACAGGATCTGGATGAGAAGCATCAATCTCTGATGTAAAAGCGAAGAGGGCAAAGATAGAACTGGCACACCACCCTGCAAATCTGAATCACTCCCCACCACAGGCTTGCAATAATATATATATATATATATATATATATATATATATATATATATTACCACAAACAAAAAGATAAAAATCAAGAAACTGCAACTGTACAATAAACATAAGAAACTTTCTCAACCAATAACCATTGTATGATCGCCCGTGTGGATGGGGATATAATCCAACCAAGCTCCAGAATAACTACATCATGGTTGAAACTAAGATCACTTATATCTCAAAAGTTCACATCTTCCTAATCACTAGGAATACTATCATCCCAATATTGTCTATGGTCAGGACCGTTTCTCTCCATGAGCACAAAGTCTGCAGGCAACCCAAATAGTATGGTTCTCATATCAAAAGGCATGCAATGGCTAGGATTCAACAGGACTTTCTAAGCCGCTCTAACTCTACGCTCATTAATATGAGCAGTATTCGAGGGAATTATCCATGAACTAGACAAGGTGAATTTTCTGGATCTAGTCATCCTACACAAGGTATATGTCAAACTCACTGTGACGATCTCCAGCTCTATATGATGCTCCCATCATACAGATACCACCATAGAAAGGCCCTTCATCTGACTCGGACCGCTTGTGATGGGCAAGTGTCCGGGTGAAGGACACGGAGGTGTCACTCGTCCCACGCCTTCTATGAGAATCCTATATGGCGGAAGCGTACATACAATGTTAGCACTTGGCAACAATGCAAATAATAATATACCACCTCGAAGGGTGGCCCATCATCATCCATAAGAATACAACAGAACACCAACATAACAAAGGAAAAACACTTTAAATGAGGGCTCTAACCCGGGCTCCCACTCATGGGGGTCGACTGACAGTCAAGGCCTCCGGATAAAAACAGACAGAGGTATAACATGGCATTGGCTGGCATAGAACAATGGCTAGGGTAGTCCACTCCATCCGCCCCTCCTGTCCTCGGTCCGATGAGGCAGGTCAAAAAGGCATCCCCTCCCTGAGTATGATGGGTCCCCGGGTGTGCTAGAGAACCGGTGCCACATCAGTGACCCCCGCGTCCATACCCGACTTACTCCCCTAAATCTAAAGGCGGGCTCACCTGCCCGTTCGAGTCCGGGGCATCCATATAGGCATGCCACCTGTGACCCAGAGAGTGTCAGACCCATACCCGGCACTCTCTGTGACCCACTATAAGCCTAGCACACTATAGGAGCCTTGTAGCCGCGCTAGGCAGGACCCCACCCCCGATTCGTCATCATACTCATTATTTGGTGCTGAATCACATCATAGCATCCACAGCCAGGTGGGTTCTTGTGCACATGCCGCATTTAATGGGATTTAAGAGGTTCTAGCTAGGAGCATCAGTAAATCTAGATAGCCTTTAGGTCTCTACCCCCTTTAATCCAATAGAACACAGGAGGAACAGAAAGAGAAAACAGAATTAGATACAAACATCCATCATCATCATCATAAGTAGATCATAGAATAGAATCTAATCATCCATCTACTCAAACAAGGGTCAGAAGAATACAAGCTACGCTAAAGCTAACCTGTATCATAGCTATCTCTCTAGCTCTCCATCCTTCTGGCTGGAACCAAGGTGAGCAGCAGCTCCTCCTCCATCAATTTCCCCCAAATTGATTTGGGGCAAACTGGGGGGTGTCCCAAGTTGGCAGGTCTGCCTTGCCCAATCAATTTGGGCCAGGTAGCAGTTCTAGATTGGTTATCCTTAATTACTTGATATTTAGGCCTTTATAATGTTAGGTTAAGCCCTAAATTCGAATTAGGGTTTAGGGTTAGGTTTCCACCTTAACAATTAATGATTAACATAGCTACCCTTAGCTTATGAATAATTAATGCACTATTAATTATTCATAGTGACGTGTCATGTATTTATACCTAAAAAGCGTATAAATATGTGGAACGTCACATTCTCCCCACTTTGAAAATGATGTTGTCCTCAGCATGAAGACGATTCTTGCTCTGGGCCAACACATGACATGTTGGAGGCAAGCCTTCCCACCTTGAAGAGGTAACGCGAAATTCTAAGTCACACAGAAGTTGTCATGTTCAAGGTGATCAAGTTTGAAATGACGCGTAATGTGCATATAACTCGACGAAAGTTGAAGGGTAATTAATGGAACAATGTTATGTGGAAGGGGAGATGCTGATTTATGTTATCCTCAGTATTTGCGTTAGGTGGTTAACTTACAAGGAAAATTTAAATTACGGAAGGTGGACAGATTTAGGTAGGTGATATAAAGAATGCATATATAGAGCGTACACTATCATTATGTAGGACCGTAGTCCTGTGAGAAGTCGACAGTCAAGATATAATAGATAAGCAAGCACACTATTGATCCGTGGTGGACTGTAGCCTATAGGGCTTAGCAGTGCCAATAGAAAACACATGTGACAACAAGGACATGGGCCCGTAATGGCCCTTAAAGACACTGCAGGCACCAAAGTAAGCGCTTCTGGCATGCAGAATCACAAGACATCGGTATTTACAAAATAATTTATATGTTGTGGTGGAAGGGACCACCCCCTTTGACGAGAAAAGGAAACCTTTCAACTGACATACAAAAATTTTAATTGACGGAAGATTGTTTTTCAATTATAAACTTAGAACAAAAAGATAAGTTACATAATAGTAACTACTAATATAAACATACAGTTAAAAAGTTAAGAGTAGCAGATGTGGGGCTCTGGTTAATGTCCATTGGTGAATATCGATGACCGAGACAATTACGGCCTCTCTGCTCGGCAGTGCTCGCTCTGACTGAAACGTGGTGAAAAAAACCAATCCACAGACTCCATCTACAGACTCCACACACATACGCCGTTTTGTGAAAAGGGGGGGAAAGAACAAAAAAAAAATGCTCTGAGCATTACCAGCTTACTGTAAAGAGCTGTGACAGCAGCTGGCAGAGCAAAAATGACTCGGATTTTCCAAATTGGTGAATTTGTTAGGAAATGGGAGAATGTAGGAGGAATTGGGAATGTAGAAGTTAAAAAAAAAAAATTAATGTTAACTAATTTTTATTCTTTTAGATGCCTATAATATAACTCTAGTACTTATACAAAAATGAAAGTCAAATTTATATTCATGACCTTTCAAATGACATACTGGCAGACAAATTGATATTTTTTGTTACCCTTCATATGCAGGGCAATTTTTTTTTCTGCCTGTTTTGACGTAAAAACAGGCATGAAAGCCGTCAAACCCTATAGGAGAGCTAGCTGCTAGATGACGTTGCTTGTTTTATAGCTTGTCTCAAAATTTCCATCTTGCTTTGAATTCCATCTTTCCTGTTATTTAAGATACATCTGCCTGGATGATCCATGGAATAAGACTTAGAAAATTCGATTGTGTGAAGGATACTAGTGTTTCTCTTGTCATTTTTCGTTCCTTTGCCAAGAAACTAGTTTTAAGCCTCATTTTGCAAACCTAGAAAACGCCAAAGCATTCTTGATACGAATTGCGAACAGTGCTCATCCCTACAGCGTTGTTCTTTTGGTGGCTCATTGACGGAAGCAGACAGTACTTTTGAGGACTGTTATTCTACCTATAAATCATAGAGATGTGATCCATCGGTATGTACTCTCATCTTTCATAATATGACTTAAACAAATTGCATGTTGTTCTATTAGGTAGTGGCTCGTTGGTAGGGAATATATAGCCCATGTATGAAAGAGGGCATCGACCGTAGTTGGGGACCATATACAGTCTCCAATATCCAGCAATCTCTAATATTCAGCTTCACTTTAGTGACTGTAATGCTTGGGACTCCTTCCCAGCTTCTTCAACCTAAAAGAGTATAATTAGTACTATTTAGCATGTTACCTACATCTTCGAAGACAAGCAGCCATTTGCAGGCGTATTGCAGGCACTTGGAAGCATGTGCACTCATGAATTATGGAGTGTGAACGCATTTTGTTCTGCCTACCAGGAACACCCTGGTGGTCTGGAAAATAAGAATTTTTTCTCATTTCTCAGCCTGTACTCAGAAAATTGTAGCCCAGCAATTGGGCATGGACGTAATAGAATGCACTTTCTCAATATCAACAGAAACAGGGAGCTGCAAAAGAAAAAAAGATATGTTCTACTCTTTTGCTGAAAAAACTTTTAGACTCCTTCTCAGAATTTTAATCATCGATGTGTACAATCTGATTGTAGAAAGAAGACTAATTTTAAATGAGGAGATAAAAATGAGCATCACATAAAAGAGGTGGGAGATATGGCAGTGATGCTAATGGAATAAAAGAGAAAGACATATATGTTACCAACAGTGAAGGCTCATTTAGACAAACCAAACTGAACCAAAGGCTTAGTATCCTTATTAGCTGTGGTCTGCACTGATATACATATCACAGGATCACCAGAAGACAACCCCGCCTTGCTTATACGAAAGGGCTACTGCCATTTCAGATATGAACATCGAATTGAGAAAATTACCCATTGTATACTGACTTTATATTACCTAGCTTCCTCATATGATACTTTCTATAAGCAAGAGGGATTAGATAAAGGATGATGCGTGCCACAAAAGAACGCTAGAAAATGTTTGTTGCAGGAGCCAATATAGTAGACTGAGGAAAAGTCCAGGCAGACATAGACATGATTGTAAAGTCTTTCCAACAGATATGGAACCAACCTAGGTCTGTTTGTGAGGAGAATGGCTTCTGGTAAGAGCCTACTATATAATCGCATCTTTGCAACAAACTCAGCTGAGGAGGCAGCAACTGTAAACCTTCACTTACCATTCTAGAATGCCAAAGATTGTATATTTCAGGCCTTTCAGTCCTCTCCAATCCCTCGCATGATACCATGTTCACGATCTGCTCTCCATACTTGAATTGTTCTAGCCATTGCCTTTCTTCTCCATCTTCCATGCAAGTTTCAATCATGTTGAAAATGGTGGCATAAAATGGTAATATTTCTACAAATCTGTTAAGGAAGATGGGAGCGGTCCCTGCTATGTTGTTCATTGACATTGTAAATAGCATTGGCTTCATATTTGCCACTTTCTTGATCCACTGCCTTCTAGGACTTTCTGGAATTAAGCTCTCTTCTATCAAACTCTGTCCCTTCATCATTGAATTTATTATTAAACTCTCTCCTTCACGTGGACACAGATCAGCTAGTTGTACATTTTCCCATTTCTCCTCAATGGTATGAACCATAAGACATATTCTTTTGGATGTTGCATAATCAGTTAATCTCATGCTTATTTCTTCCATATTCTTCTTAAGAAATCCAGCAGAGGGATTGTCTATAAGGGTAATGCGCAATTCAGGAGGGCCGCCAGAGCGGGTGGCAAGTTCTCTGAGGAGAGATGGCCATTGGAAGCCATAATTAGTAATTCCATAATCCACAATATGGACCCTGTTGAATCCTTCACAAGCTTTTAGGATATTCTGATTAGCAAAGTAATAGGTCACTCTGCACAGAGGAGTAGTCTGTATTGAGACTTTGGAAAGCCTAAGATTTTCTTCTAAAGATAGTTGGAAGTTGTTATTAACTGGAGTATTATAAAGGCGTGCAACTAAACCCTCCAGAAAAGCATATACCAGGCGATGTGTTGCATTTCCAGATGGAGGAGCTTGTTGCATTAATATTTTGATCATGGCCTTGGCCTCTGCCAAATGTCCTCTAGACATAAAACTTGCACAATCTACCAACATATCTATAAGCTCCAAATTTAACATACCTAATTTGTGTAGAGTTTCTTCATAAACCCTGCTCACCTGCATAGAGCCATGCAATGCACTGCTTTGAGCAGCTAAGAATTGAGCAGAATCTGAAGAATACCCCAATTTTGTATCATCTTTGAATTCAAAACCAAAGAGAGTATCAGGGCAAACAAGCTCTTGAAGCTCAAGATAAATGGAATGATAGGAATTTACGGGCATTACAGGCGAATCCTCATCTAGGAGCATAGAAGCTAAAGATGCCAGGTTCTCGGAATTTGGCTGCAAAGCTAGTTCGTGTTCTTTGTGCTGCTGGTCGTGAGGTATTGGACGGGAAGGCCCGACATCCTTGGCAATTTGGGATTGAAGCCACGCCTGGCGCAACCTAGAGGCCAGTTCCGACATTCTGAGGCCCCTGTGCAAGAGAAGGCGCAATATGGTAGTTTTGGAGCTTGGTTATGGCGATTTAAGCGCTTGAATTTGGCTGTCTATTTTATACCCTTGTTTTGTCGATTTGCAAACAAAAAACGTACAGCTATATCAACTGCCAGACATGCTTGAGGAGCTTAGATATAGCATTTGCGCATAAGGATTTCATACAACACGAAAGGAGGTCGCAGAATTTTGCTGAATCTCATCCAGGTGTAGTTGGGTCGCAGTTTTAGACTGCTGTGTAGTTATGTCGCGCCATCTGTCCTGTCGGAAAAGACGGTTGGGCCCAATCCAGCCATCTTGTCCAATAAGATTGCGACACGTGTCAGACATCCCTTTCCTGAGAAGCAGATAATAAATTCTAGGCTACTAACTTTCTGCCTTTTTCTTTAACTGTCATTTTGCATGTTTTTACCCTCTCTTTCTGTTTTTTTCACATGCACATGACACGTGGCATGGCTGGATTAGGTCCAGCCGTCTTTTCCGGTAGGGCATTGGCCGGTCAAGGCAGCCTCCGCGCTCCGCGCGTCGGCCGCCTTTCCCGGCCAAAACTTTGCCCACGGGGCCTTTCCCTTATTCAATCCATCGTGGGAGTCGGGAATTCGATGGTTTTTTTTCCCAATTTTTCGTATTTCGTAGAAACCTCCCCCACTTTCAATGGAAACCTCCCCAACTTTCCCTCATTTTCCTGGAAACCTCCCCACCTTTCCCTGGAAACCTCCCCAACTTTCCAGGCAAACCTAGGGTCCCCACCTTTCCCTGTAAACCTCTCCAACTTTCCCGGAAAACCAGGGGAGGTTTCCATATACGAAAACAGGGGAGGTTTCCATGGAAAATTGGGAGGTTTCCCTTAAAAATTAGTAAAAAAAAGCCCTTCACGATCTGCCTCGATCCATGTGCTTTTTTAATATCCACCTTGGTGGTTGTGTAAACATGCCCTTATTAATTACATCCGCCTTTATTAATTACAGCCCTTTATTTTTTTAAATATTTTAATGGAAACCTCCCCAATTTTTCGAGGAAACTAGGGGAGGTTTCCATAGAATGTTTATAGTCAACTTGATTTTCCTATGGTTGAATGAAGCCCTATAGGTTCAACAAGGTCCCTCTCATTTTCTTATAGTCGAAACCCCAGTAGGTTCAACAAGAATGACCCCCATAGGTTCAACAGGGTCCCTTTCATTTTTTTATGGTCGAAATCCCAGTAGGTTCAACAAGGACGCTTCGTGACATGGTGGGTCTAGTGCACGCGTCCAATTTCCAAACCATGAAAAGTTATGATCGCTTATGGTAGTGCTATTTATCTTTTACCTAAGTGGCACCCTATGTGCGATGACAAGTATTTATGTGATGGGATACCTTTTTTGTCAACAGAATGTAATGCTAATAATATTCATAACAAATGTACATCAAAATATGTCTTGTGAGGCACAAAGTCACATCAGTCAGACATAAAAGAAACAAATGCATGATGTAGTGTAAATGTGGGCACTATGACACCACCGCACTCTGGGTCCGTAGTCATCCCGAAATACGGGAGTCAACTGTGATACTGCATCACTCCCTGGAGATTCGATACGAAAGGGATGGCACGCGTGTAATAAGCGGGGTCCACAAAAAGCACGCGCCCTCGGTCCTCTTCAGACAACATGTGCTTGATAATCCTTTATGGGGACGCAAATGATATGAAGCATTAGACAAGAGTATAATACAATATAAAGGGTTTCCAAGAGACTCACATAATGTAGATGCGTATGCGTATCTGCATCAGAGTCTGAATACGATCTGCTATCCATTGTGCCCCACCCATGGGTATCTCTGAGCTAACTCTTGAGGAGAGTACATCCTCGTGTACCTCTCCCACTCGGCCACCACCTGTCTCTACAGTCTCGCCCTGTAATGAGTATCCTGCTGGCCGACAAGAAACTCTGGCCTAACACACCTCGCCTGTCCGCGAGCTCGGCTCCTCTCCCTCTCCCGTATGGCCTCATCCTCAAGATCAACTGGCCGTCGAGCAATCCAAGGTACCTCAGGATGCTTGTTCTTCTGGTGCTTCTGTGCACCATTCAACAACAAGCCCATATAACCCATTCAACAACAACCATTCTCTATTAAATAGTTCAAGAGGTACCTATGAGGGATCTATTTTTACGTCTGTAGTGAAACCATCATTATACAAAATGTAATTTGGCTAAGGTCTTTTTTGTAGTTTGTGAGAAACAAAGCAAATTTCAAAAACTTGGAATTCTACTTCTAAACTTTATGACTGAAATGAACTTACACTGTTACAATTTATTTCTTTGAAATATTTCAAGTTCTTTGAAATAAGTCGCCACCTCATCAGACAAGCTAGCCATTGCTAGTGAATTGGAACCCGTTAGTCATTGCTAGTGAATTGGGACCCGTTAAATTGCGCGCTATAGCATCGGTATTTTGTACACATTGGGCAAATACACAGCAGGCTCTACGTGGTTATGGGTATATAACCCGAAGAAATGCAATTAGGACGCAAATTGGCGCATATTTTTAGACATCTAACTCGTACTTGTATAGTTTATATATGTCAAACTTTTGGTTAAGGTTGTTTTTTCTAGTCTATGAAAAATCATATTGCTAGATTCAACACATGTTGCAATGTTAAACTTGTAGTCTAGAAATTGTTCTATACGGTACAACACTTGAATATATTAAGCTGAAAAGCACTTGAATATATTAAGCTGAAAAGCAAGTGTCGGTACTTGAACTTGGCAAGTTACGAGTAACATAGACAATTGTTGTCAATAGTCAGTTGCACGCTATGATGAGTGTTGTAGATTCGTAGAGCACTCGTGAAATTCTTTTAACTTCTTTATGGAAAATATACTTTGAAGCCTTATACACAGAAATTGAGCCTGGAATACTCACAAATACAGCCAAGGATTACAAGTGCTAACTAACTGGTACCCAAAATTCAAAATCTGGATATGGAGGGCGCCGTCATTCTTGAGACCTAAGAACAAAAACAAAGGTTTAGAATCCATGAAGTATAAAAGGAAATACAACAGAGATTTAGGATTTATCTAAACTCAGAGCTCATAGCATATGCAAAGAACTCATAACTTGGAGCTCCTGCACCTGCGAAGAACAAAACTCAGAGCTCTGGTACCTGCAAAGAACAAAACTCATGCGGGATTTACATGCAAGCTTTATGCTGTGGGCATTCATGCAGCTAAGGCGGCTGCGGGTAAGCTTATTCCAGTTCTGTTCCTGCTGTGGACAGGCCAAGCATTGCTGGTGTGAATCGGAAACGCAGCATGTGGACTCGACATCAAGAATCTAACATGCTTTACATGCTGAGTTGGGTTTTCTAATCTAAGAATCTAAGCACGTGGACTCGACATCAGAGCTTAGATCTCAGCTGTGAAATCGAAAGAAAAAGAAAACTCAGGGCTTGGAGCTCAACTGCGGCAACCCTAAACTAAAACCTGTCTAGTTCTACGATGTCTTGGATTGCACTGGTTGCTACAAGGCGAGATCTAATTCTAATCAAGAATAAGAATCTTCAAGAATGTTGAGCCACTTGTATCATTCTGATCAAGAATGATTGAAGAATGGTTGAGCCGCTTCACTTTGCCGCTTGCTTCAGAGATAGATTCAGAGCTCTAAATACAAATATCTGCCATGCAAAAACGCAAAAATTAGATCATCCAACATGCAAAACTCCAAAACCGATTTGCTTAGCCCAGTCTTCAGTCCTCAGAATCAAGAATCAACGCTTCACATCAAGAGCTTACAGAAAAGAAACTTGAAATGCTCCAAATAGAAATCCCTGTACGAAATCAATCAGTGAAAGGGGCAATCTAATTTTGCCGTCGATCTTAAATTCTTTGCATTTATGAGGAGTGGATCTCTCCGCTCAAAAAATTCTAATCCAATGGGAAACCTCCCCAATTTTTCCATATGAAAACCTCCTCAAGCTTCCATGGAAAGCTGGGGAGGTTTCCATATGGGAAAATTGGGGAGGTTTCCATTCTTGGGAGTCTAACCAAATTCGGGCGCAGATAATTTGATCGTTGGGAATTGGTTGAAAATATTAGAAGTCATATTCCTAAAAGTCACATATTTTATCAAATGATGTGTGGCCACTTATTGTCTTAAAAGAAAATTAGAATTCAATCAAGAATAGACCCAGATATTATCTTAATAATTGTACAGGTACAAACAGGGAGATTTGTTTAACTTATAGTGATAAACATAACTGAATTACATTTTTACACTAATCACACCCTCGAGTAGCATCTGCTTTTCTCGAGCAATCCACCTTACACCAAGAAACATAGCGAGGAGTAAAAGACCATGTTACCTGCAGTAGAACCAGAGGACAGTTAGCCAAAAAATGTGTAAAAGCCTAAGCTACTAGCAGGTGTCATGGGGTCTTCTAAGTTTATCACCCTTCACCTTGCTTGTAACATAAAGAAAACAAGGATAAGAGAAATTCCAAATCTCTTAGAACAAGGCAGAGAGAAAAATGATTAAGCCCTAGAAAAATGATTGAGCCCTAGATATTCACATTCAAGGGGGGCCTATAATCAAGTTATATTGCAGATACATCAAGCTACATCATATTCAAAATTTTTATGTTAAGATATGAATAGCCTGCTTTAGCTCTAAGCTATTCATAGCTAGCAGCCAGGTTTGCTAAGACACTATTAATAGCACTATGCCTGCAATAGATTATGCAATCAGCTGCATATGATAGAGGTAAACATAACTTCGTGCCTTAGAATCAAAGACGCATATCCACTACTACGTGCAATGGAAAATATGTGACGTAGAGTTACAAGTACATATCAGTGCAAATGCATATTTTTACTGCTGCAATAAACAATGTGCAAACCAGATCAGCATATGCCTCAAGCAACATGTGAAAGTAGTCTATGTTCCTTAGTGCACCAATGCAAAGCAGGCTTGAAGTATTTAACATGCAAATCTTCATAACCCATGTGCCACCTGGATCTAAATAACAAGACTAGCCCCTAGGCAAGCAAATAGATTTAGACGTGCACATTCATGGCTGCATAGTAATAATTATGAGATAAACCGTCCTCAAAATGCAATCCCGTTCATTATGCAATGAAGAATAACTCTTTAATCAGGAGTTAATTTAAGCGCCTCATTTAGGCAAAGAGCCTATTAATCTTCAAGCTACAACTGAACTTTCAAAAGTATGACTGTTTCTTAAGTTATTCAAGCAACATGGTCAGAAAATTAATGTTTCTTGGCATCTTAAGTTATTCAAGCAACGTGATCAGCAAATTACTGTTTCTTAGCATCTATATAGCAACCAAATGTATTTAGAGCTGCACATAACCCTTTTATCTATAAATCCGATAATTGTTAGCTTGGGAGACCTTTCTTATTCGGCTCCCCTCACTCAAAAACATGCCAAAAAACAGATAATTGGTGGAAAAAAACAGAAGAAAACAAAAAAAACATTGCCAGAAAATGTTTAAACCATTGAAAAACACGCCAAAAATAGGGTCAAAAATTTTTCCGGCATATTTTTCGGCTGGGGGGGGCCCGAAGAAGGAAGGCTACCCGTTAGCTTTTTGATCTATTAAGACAATAGCATTGGCAGTCATTTTGGACATTTAACATAACGAACTAAGAAGTCTATAAATAGAATACTCAGTAATTCATGTCGTAGACCAACTAAAATCTCCTAAGCCATATGCTATACCTAGATCCACAGCCTATTTTGTAGCCCAGGCATATAAGAATCTAGAAACATCATATAAGAATTTAATACCAGCCCCAAACTTGTGAAGATGTTGGGCATGGGAAATAATCTCCATTTCCTTTTGCTGCATCCAGCCTGCTCTATGGGATGTAGTGAGTTTCAGCAATCTAATCTGGCCAACACTCAAATCTGGGCAACCCTAATCTTGGAGCGTGATCAACAGATCCAACGACTGTCCATTTTTCGAAGTTCACAATACAAACATCAAGGAATAAAATTAGGCATAAAAAAAGTGAAATTTCGAATATCAGACCCTCAAGGAATGCTTTTTTTGTGGATCCCCACCTCATAATGAGGATTTTCTTGAATTGGTGGGCAATGGTGTTAGAATAGGGCAGCCAACAAGGATACATAACATGAATTGTTCGAGATAATCCTAGCGAATAGACATAGGCAAACTCAGAGATTAAAGTGTTGTGCCTATCATTGATTGTATCATTAGATGTGCATGGACGCCTTCGAATGAAGTGCTTTGCATTGCTGCATCCTCTAACTATGTTTTCTTTAAGATGTACATGGGTTGAAGGTATGCATAGACACTCAAAGTCAGTAGATGATGTCTCCTTATTTTGCACTATCACACTTAAGCTCATTAGCTAGACATACTCCCAAACAATTGTTTTTGTAGTTTCTGTTTTGCAAACAAGCTTTCTTACTTATTGGTGCCGGCTCTGTTTTGCAAGGAACATAGACGAGCTGCCTTGCCTTTGTCATGAAGCCTCTCACTCATGTGCTGCCACTGCCATTTACTGTTTGCATACGGCAAGAAAGGCATTTTCTTCTCATCTCGAATCTCTATTATAGTTCAAGTTAAAGGAAACCCAAATGATCTATACATCTCTTTGTAATAACTATGTTCATCACTTCATTATATTCTTGGTTTTCTTATTCTCAGATTAGAGAAATTACAGAAATTACAAGAAGGATCAACTTATTCTTCATATATGACTATTAAAGCTCTTATGCCAATAGAACATCTTGTAATTTGCAAGTAGGGACATCGCAGGCTTATTAATATTCTCTTGAGATTATTTGAAAAGTTTCTATTTGCTTTCTATAGTTTCTCTACAATATTCAAAAAGGTTTTAGCTTAAAAGGACGAGAAAGGCATCTTTAATGGTTTCATGTTTTCTATTGCTATGTTGATTTAATAGGGGAATAGGAAGCCACAACTAGTGGCATCGTTTGTTTTGTAGCCTTGGTGTTTTTCAAACACATGATCATATGCCGATGGGCCTATACATTCATTATTATTCTTAATATGATTGACAGATAGTATGAATGACTGCATTCCCTGTTCTTCTACGAAAATAATGGTGTTTCATATTCCATGATTCATTTTCTAAGCAGTTCCATTGCAACATTTTACTTATAATGCAGCTCATCGTTTATAAATCAACCCCTAGGCCCCGAAGGGGCCCAAAAAGTTTTTACTTTTGCATAGCCTATTATTATTATATATAATTATTTTTAATATTATATATTAGACCATTGAACATGACATCACATGTATTAGGAAATTGAACTATTGAATTAAATCCCTCAGACCCGTTTGTTTTTCTTGATATTCGTGTAGGCCGTCCAGCAGTTTGTGAGGAGCCCCAAACATATACACATGTACATGTGTACAGTGCGCTTTACAACCTTTGGTTAATTTTGTATTTGAAACTGACAGTTGACTAAAACTTGCTAAAACAAATCATGTTTAACGATGGCCAAGATCGCCCGACGACATCCAATGGTTCGAGCCTACCGACGGACCGTGTTACATTATATTTTATGGAAGCCACGAGTCATTAAGTTACCATGGTATTTTAATATGTTTTTTAACTTACCATCTTAGAATGCATATGCGCCATTCCTTCAATTGTGTATGTATTTTGATGTAGTTCTCGTGGATGAACTTCAGTCTCAATATCTTCATATTAAAACATGTTTAAATGGTTCATTAGTTGCAAATTTGTATGCATGCCAAGTAGCTTTGTTTCAGGCATCTATTTGTGTGTCGAATCCAGCAAACAATGTCAAACTTCAAAGGTACAGAAATTTTTATCAGGTCTTAACTCATCTTTGACTTCTTCTCAGCTAATAGATTAATAAACAAGACAAAGCAGAAGAACATGGCTAACTCCTAGCAAGAACAAGTGTTTTGCAAGTTGAGGCATCGGATTTATGTGGCATTGACTTGGATATGAAGGTTAAGATATGGTTGTGTGAAAATGTATTGGAGGCTTTAGTGATCAGTATCTAACTGGAAACATCTCCCAACAAGATAATGTCGCCAAATTCTTAAGGCTCGGATGACCGCAAGCAGCTCCTAGTCATGTGTGGGGTAACGTTGCTCGGCATCATTCATCTTCTTGGAATCATAAGCAATAACCCGCCCTTCCTGCATCAAAATACCTTTGGTAGCTATCTTACTTGCATCAATGGCAACCCACTTATCCTTCTGGGGATCTGGCAACGCAAGAACCGATGCAGTGGTCAATGCCTCCTTAAGTTGTTGCAAGCATGATTAGACCTTTTCTTGCCAATGCGTGATCCAATCTTTTACCTTCTTATGTTTTGTTAGATCGGTGAGAGGTGTGGCTACCTTGGCAAAATCTTTAACAAATTTCCTGTAATAACCGGCTAAGCCAAGGAAGCTTCTCACTTCTGAAACATTCTTAGGTGTTGGCCAATCTTTAACGGCATCAATTTTTGATGGATCTGTGGATATGCCATTCTCTGAAACAATATGCCCTCGGTGCTCCACCTCCGTGGTTGCAAATTTACACTTGGAAAACTTAGCAAAAAAAGCTTATGGTAGTGCAATTTTTGCAAAGGCAATCGAAGGTGGCATTCATGCTCCAACAACGTCTTACTGTAAATAAATATATCATCAAAGAAGATGATGGCAAACTCTTCAAGGAACTCGTGAAAAACATCATTCATAAGTCGCATGGAGGTAACTGGAGCATTAGTCAATCCAAAAGGCATTACAGTGAACTCATAATGGTCATATCTCATCCTAAAGGCTGACTTATGGATGTCTTCGCTTTTATTCTTATCTAGTGATACCGTGATCGAAGGTCAATCTTGGAGAAATACGTAGCTCCTTGAAGCTGGTCCATTAGGCCATCTGCCCTTGGTAAAGCATATCGATTCTTGATGGTATGCTTGTTCAATTGACGGTAGTCAATACACATCCTTAGGGTGCCATCCTTTTTCTTTTGACAAACGAGATAGATTCCCCAAAAGGTGAGACATTCGGCCAGATGAATTCCAACTTAAGAAGGTCTTGCAACTGCTTCTTAAGTTCAGCTAATTCCGGGGTACTCATACATTATGGAGCCTTACTGGTAGGTTTTGTACCGGGCGCAAGTGCAATTTTGCATACTATTCCCATGAAAGGTGGCAGTTCCTTGATCTCATCAGGAAAAAGGTCATGGAACTCTCTAATCAAGTTATCAATTGTTTTGAGCAACCCTCGAATAACTTCTTCTTGCTTAGACACTGATTCGATAGATGCAAGTCGAACTGGGTGACATAAGGACATTCCTGCATGCGGTTCCCTGGTCTAAAACAATGGAAACAAGCTTTGTCCCTCCTTAACTATTCTCGAGCTTCTCTGGAAATGGACTGGAGAATTTGCTTTATGGTTCCTGTAATATTTGCAGATGATACCTTTCTATTCTTAATAGCAGAAAATGATAATTTCCAAAATGCAAAGCTTTTGTTAGACACATTTTCCTTCGCGACATATAGGATGGAAACCCTAGGCGGCGGCGATTAGGGCGGCGGCGGCAGCCGCCCGATCCTTGCAGACTCCGACATCACAGGGATAGCTGGATGAGCAGCATCAGCTGCTGCTGCATCTTCGAATCCAAAACATCAGCAAGAGACATGTCTCTCCTTTCTTGTTTTTTTCTCGAGCCTTTGCAGCTAGGTCGGTAGTCTGAGGTATGGCCGATGCCTTGGTTTCCCTGCTTTGTTGTATGGCTTTGACAGGGTAAGGAGCCAGTTTATGTTCTTGTGAATGTGAGTTGGGTTTGAAGACAGTGCCGGATAGCAGATAGCGAGGCAGTTCATGGCTTCTGGGCAGCATAGATCTCTGCAACAGCGTGATCTTAGTGCTCTTGGTCCGTTCTTTTTTGCTAATGCTAGGGAGCTTAAACAGTTTTAAAGCACAATCTTTCAGCTCGAATGCTTAGTGTATAGCAGGGCTTCTGTGTTGTGTGCTTCTTTATTGTTTTTGAGCCCCACAAACAGCTAGGGAACTACATGGATTCTTGTGTATTCCTGAGGGATGTGGCTACGCAAGCCTATTGCACTTGGAATGCATAAGAACTTGGAATTCCTTTGCTGGTAACCATCCCCTGTCCCAGTGGGGGAAGATCAGATGCTACAGGCTGGTGAGAATGGGCAGATTGGATATCAGGATCCAGGTGAACCTGGGCGGGAGACTGGGTTACAACTGGAACACTAGGAGTTTTACTGCCTAGGCTGGCAAGTGAGGGCTTACAGGGAGTGAGCAGACCACCCTATTTGGGTAGGCTTGGATGTTCGACATAGTGGGAAGATAGTGCAGCGGCTCTTATAGTACCACCATGAAGGATGGTAGTGCAAGTCAAAGTTTGCTCTCTTGAGCCCCTCATGAGCGTAGCAAGGGCTTAGGCTCCGGATAGTGATTCCTTGATTCGATCTGGTTATGACTGCATCAGCTCTAGACTCTTATCTCTGGTTATTTGTTTGGACACCCAAGTGGTAGGGTGGATTGAAGTGCTACTAATGGGTGGAAAAGATAAAGGATGCTCCTGTAGTATGAGCTATTGGTAGGAAGAAGCAGGAGCTTGTAGAGGCAGGTCCGCCATAGTACTAGCATCAGCACAGAAGAGGTAGAGCTTTCTATATTCAAGTACATAGTTAGCTAGTTCTTCACCACCCTCCCCCTTAGGGTGTGGTGTGAATACTTCCTATAGAGCCTATTTAAGAGGCTTAAATGTTTCTGTTATAATTCTTCCTATTTGGCCCTTGAGGGGTCTAAATAGGTCTTGTACCATTACTTATATTATTAATAAAAATCTTGCATTCTGGATTTTTTTACCAATTGGCAAAAGTGTTCTTCTCTGTGGAGTCTAAATGATGTATCACCATGTGTTCTTGCTGATCCCTGGAAGGTGTTGCCTTCTTGCTGATCCCTGGAAGGTGTTGCCCCATAGGAAGGCAACCAAGTTTCTTGATATTCATGTGGGTATTCATGTCTCAACCTCTTATGCTTGGGATGTCATAATAGAGGGACTATGGAGGCATCTTTTTTGGTAGGATACTGCTAAACTTTCTATGCCTGGAAGGGTGAAGGTTGCTAAGCACGTCTTAAGCAACAACCATGTCTATATGGCTTCTGCCATTCTTGCTTTAGGAGATTGTGGATTTATCAGAAATTTTATTTCAAATGGAAATGAAGAAGGAGCTATGGTTAAGATTGCATGGTTTAAGTGTATAAAACCTAAGTTTGCTGGTGGTTTGGTCCAGAGATAGGTTCCAGATGTTTTATCCAAAACTTCTATAACTAGTTTTTCAAAAAAACATATTCTAGAAGTATAAAACACAATTTTCGCAGTTACATACCTTGACCGAAAAACTAGAAGAGAATGATCTATTAGTCAGAGAGCCTTCACAAAATAGACAATTGCCCGAGCCTTACTGCTGACTATTATACTGACGAGTTTTATCTGACGAGTAAATCGTCAGCACAATAGTCAGAGTATTAGTCAGAATAATAGTCAGAGTATTAGTCACAAGAATAGTCAGAATATTAGTCAGAATAGTCAGCAGTTTAGTCACAATGTTAGTCAGAATATTAGTCAGAACATTCGTTAGAGTATTAGTGATAATATTAGTTACAATGTTAGTCACAATATTAGTCAAGTTATTAGTCAAACATTAGTCAGAATTTTAGTCAGTCTGTTAGTCATTGAATTAGTTAGATAACTAGTCAATATAATAGTCAAGAATCTCGTCAAAATAGTTAGGATATTGGTTACCATTTAGTCAGGCATTTAGTCAAGAATTTAGTCAAGTTATTAGTCAAACATTAGTCAGAATTTTAGTCAGTCTGTTAGTCATTGAATTAGTTAGATAACTAGTCAATATAATAGTCAGAATTTTAGTTATTATAATAGTCAGATAGATAGTCAAGAATCTCGTCAAAATAGTTAGGATATTGGTTACCATTTAGTCAGGCATTTAGTCAAGAATTTCGTCAAATAATTAGGATATTAGTTACTATTTAGTCAGATAGTTGTTTAGGTTATAGTCAAACAACTCGTCAAGTTATTAAGTAACCCACATCATTTGTTATTAGTTAGTCAAAATGTACATACTATATTAATATTTGTTATTACAATAAATAGACATAACATAATAAAATGCAATTAACAATTGTTTTAAACACTTTATTACAAGATACCCAAAACAATTTTTCACAAAAACGAAATGGTATTTATCTGTATAATGCCCGAATGCATCGTGGGCCACATTTCAATAATGTTTCACAACGAAGTTATAGAAGCTGTTTAAAGCTATATAATATCAGAGCATCATCCGCAATAGCCAAGAACTAAAGCTCTATAATTACATATCGTCTATTAATGTAGAAAAACCTTTTGTATTTTTTGTTGTTATGATCAACAACTAAAAAGACCAGCATCTATTCGCACCTTTCTTAGTAAATACGTAGTGACCTGAATCCCCTTTGTAGTCATGTACCACAATAACTGGAATAATTAAGTCTGTGGCAAGTAGACAAAAAGCATTATGGTTTTGACTATATGGAAAACATATTGCAAACAAGTAAGGAATGTTTCTGGGACCCTGCCATGCAACCTGGCAGAGCCAACAAAAGCATTCCGCATGTAAATGGGAAGAAAACCGTTTAAGGCCAGGTCTTTCTATATCAGTGGCAGCACCAGACCACTATTCTGTATGCACAAATAAAGATAAAATTATGTATTGAAGCCTTACCTTAGATCAAATCAAAGAAGAAGAAGAAGTCCAAGAAGAGGTCTTTACGGCCAGTCTAGGCCATGGGATAAAAGCATTTCGAAATGCAGATATACTCGGCATTTTTTCTGCTACCAAGCATGTACATTACTTTAGAGATTTTAAAAATAAGGAACATAATATTGAACCTGATTAAGAGCTCCAAGATCAATATTCCAATAACCGTTGCAGCACATGATTGCTGATGAGGATCAATAGCTATTCATCCACATCATAAATGTTACTGTACAATCCATATACCCTGTTTTTAGAATTAGTTAGGCAAGGGCACAACCAATTTGACCACAAAATATGGTGTATATCTAAAAGAATCATCAAACTCTTTGAAGGCAAACCTGTTAAAAGGCTGAAACACAGATCATCAGCACAGTCGAAAAGATCATGGATCCTTCCAGAATGCAGCTAAATTATAATAATGTCTATCCTTCAGCCATGCTTACAGTTTGCACTAAGAGATTGAAGAATATGTACCTTTTTGTTTATGTAATATACGACATAGTATAAAATAGGAAGAGATAACATGAATGGAAAAAAAAAACTGAAAGGCCCTTGTGTTCTTCTGGTCACAATCTTCTTTTCGAAAACTACAACTCTGAAACAATAGAACCATCGCTTTGATAACCCATAACAGAAATAAAACAAATTCAAATGTATAAATCCATATCGGTTGCTTCAAGAATCTGCTTACTCCCTTACCTTCGGCAGAAATTTGCATTAAACAGATAACGAAACTTACTTCTGGATATTGAGGAGTGCAATAGAATATCCAAAGGAGTTATGGAGAATGTAAGAGGATTTATATGTCAAAACTCCAAGCCACGTCCACCACAAGAGCATTCTGCATCTCACCATTAGTAAATCAAATGTAGCAAAACTGTAATAGGCAATTTACCCATGGCATTTCTTTGCAATGAGTAAATGAGACCTTTCAAGAAGTATTGCAAAGTGTAATATCCATTGGAAAACAAAGCTTTTGAGCAAAAAAAATCTACAGCATATCCTATGCAGGCATATATGTACATTTCCTGCACCCTTAACAAGACTGAAATTTACTTCATATTCTGCCTTAGATGCATAGCTGTGCTTACAAATCCAGCTAAATTATAATAATGTCCATCCTTCAGCCATGGTTGCAGTTTGCACTAAGAGATTGAAGAATTTCAAGAAGGAAGTTCCTCCACCTTTCGGTTCACGTAATAACAAAAATAAAACAAATACAACTGTATAAATCCATATCCGTTGCTTCAAGAATCTGCTTACTACCTTACCTTTGGCAGAAATTTGCACATCACCTGACATCTACGCAGAAGAAATCCATAGCTTTGTGCGATGCAAAGTCAAGTAGTGGCTGCAGCCATATGACATGGATCGAACATTGGGAGGAAGGCTGAGTTCGGCACGTCTACATAGTAGAAACAAGTATAGACCAAAATTCCAACATGGGACGTTCTGCCCTGCAAATATAGTTGAGACCTTTCAACAAACAGGTCGAGATACATGTTTTTGTGCCCAACAGGGTCTGTGACCATAGGATAAACTAGGGCAGCGGCTTCACATGCCGATTCAGCGTTTCTACTGCTTGCTGGTTCTGCGGTGACCCGGCCGGATCAGAGGCTACGCCCAGAAGAGGTTTCGGTTCTCCATGTATAGGTGTCCAGGCAGATCGGATACAAACCTAAAGGCCTTGCTACGGCCAAACAGGCCGGATTCGTCCCTACAGGATCTGGCAGTGGCCAAGCAGGTCGGAACAGATGTAACGTAAATCTGACCCTAATAACCGTGAAGCAGCCTCAAATCCGTCGAAGCCACCAGGCATGAAGTCGGCATCGCCCATGGAAGTCGGTAGCCGCCATTGCCCTCAGCCTCAGATGCAGAAAAATAAAATGCATATGCCAAAACTTGTCAAAAATACATAACGCGCTCTATAAATACTGCTATTATACTTCACACAAATACAACAGCACAATCATATGAAAACTATTTTTTGTGATATTCCTCCATTGGGACTCATTGCCTTCTATTCTATTCTATTCTTCTCCAAGCCTAGTTTCAACAAATTTAGCCATTTCCAAGGCATCGTTGTTCCCATTCCATGTTTTACCATGGGAAATTCATTTCCATACGAATTTTTTGCAACATTCTAGGTGAGTTTATGCCAGGCAGACCCATAACAACATTAGGTCCAGAGCTATGTGGAGCTCAATGTAAGCTTGATTTTTGCGCAGACAGTCAATTTTACAAGTCAGTATTAGAAATTTGGCACAATATCCTATCCTGGTATTATATAGTACTTTGGCCCTTGACAATGTAAACATTTAATTAATTTCTTCATCACAACCATTACATTGCCACCCAAATGGACACAATGTAATTATTGCCAAAATTTCCCATAAGCTCATGAAATTATTAAATTGCACTTTTCCTTTGCAAATTGCATATCAGGCCAAAACTGCATATGTGGCCAAAAACTATGGTGCTCTGTGGTTTAGCCAAGGTGCCTGGCCACAGTCATTATTGTGCCATACTTTATTCTATGCCATACTTGCCATATCCGTTTGTTGAACCCCAAGGTCACACCGGCTCCAATTTTGTCATTATACATGGTCAAATTCTCATATCAACAATCTCATTGATTAAATGCCAAATTAAGACACTTTCCAAGGCCCTAGGACCTGGTTTGGCCATGCTTGGCCACAATCCATGCAATCATTATTCTGCCTTACTTTATTCTGTGCATCCAATCATCACTGAGGGATCCTTCGGTGTATGTTCCTGTCTTAGCACGTTTCTATGATGCAAGTTTTGTCTCTATCAACGCCTATTACGGTGCATGTTTCAGTCTTATCGTGTTTTTATGGTGAAAGTTCTTATCGGGGTCCTACGGTGCATGTTTAAGTCTTAGGATCTTTTTACGGTGAAAGTTCTTATCGTTCTAAGTTGTAAACGAGCTTCGAAAGTCAACCATCTCAAAAAATGGTTGTTATATTGGGTGCATGTTTATTCCAAGCTCGCCTTATTCACAAAATTGTTTAGAAAGGTATATTTTAAGAATTTCTATTGTTGGAGACATTGTAGAACATTGTAAAAAGTACACATGCCGGATACCTCATGCATGGTCTCCTTTATATATGATACTATGCTCTCATGATGTATTGTAGGCAAGTCCGGCCTTGAGCAAAGCTGAATGAACTTTGAGGAAGAAAGAATAGAAGGTAGGTCTTTCATTGTTGTGATGTCGCATACAAAAGGGCCTAAACGAAAAGAAACGGTTGGCTGCAACACAATTTTAGTTCGTTAAACTTCAATTATGATAAAACACCCATGCGAACTATTTTAAAGGAAATTTTGTTCAGATCCAAATGTAAAATCTGCAAGGCCCTATGTCTTTTAAAATTTAGTCTTTCAGTATTATAGAATTTCAGAGAAAACGAATAGTTCATTTCTTTGGAATGGCTCACACGGCCATGGGACGGTGCATGTTCCAGTTTTAGCATGTTCTTACGGTGTAGGTTCTTGTCGGCGTATGATCCACGATTCCTCTAGATTTCTCTATCCTAGAATCTCCAAGCTTTTATGAAGAAATTTAGCATGTCCTACGGTGCATGTTCCAGTTTTAGCATGTTCCTAACTGTGCAGGTTCCTGTCGGCGTATGTTTCAAGATTCCTTTAGATTCCCCAAAGATTATCCAAAGGTTCTTTTAGATTCCTTTAAATTCTATGTAGATTCTTCAAGGTTCCATTAGTATTATCCTAGATTCTCCAAGCTTCTATGAAGATTCGTTATGATTTATGAGATTCTTGAAGACATTATGAAGGTTCTCTCCAATTTTCCCTTAGATTCCCTTAGGATGTCTTAGATTCCCTTAGATTTTATGAGATTCCCTTAGATTCTATAAAGATTCTCTAATATTTCGTGAAGATTCTCAAAGATTTTATGAAGATGCCCTTGGATTCCCCTAGATGCAAATAGGCAGGCAAGTCAAAAATCATGGGCAGAGCAGGTGACGTAGGTTACAAATGGTTCTAGCATGGTGCGCTATTTGAAAATGATAGGTATGGATGAACACTGGTATTGATATGAAGTTTTTAAAAATGTTTATGCAAATAATAGCCTAAGGCTAAGGCTTGGTCTGTGGCTTGATGCAGGGTTGAGAATCGCTAAGCTATTTTGTGGCAATTTATCTGTATACATGGTCAATCCTCAAAACAAAACATGGTGGATCGTAATACCTACAGAACCAACATCACGTCGACATGTTTCCAATATAATCCTTGAGGAAGAAGGGGAGGAGCATGAAGAAGATATAGAGCATGAGCAAGAATTGGAATTTGTGGAGCCACACAATGTAGAAGATTATGAAGCTCAAGGGCAAACAACCAATGAAGAATTGAGATCACCAATGCACTCCCCAATGGCACTTGAAGATTATATTGAAGAGGAGGAAGACGTTGAGTTTGAAATGGCAAATATGCGAAGAAGGTTGCTTCTACAACTAGATGATGATGAATGGAATGATATACAACATGATTTGGATGAGGATTTCATGACAAATGAATAGAGATCACATATTAATCTGTTGTGTTCTATATGCATTATAATTTACATCTTTTTTTCAAGTATATATTTCCTTGTGCTCGTATATGATGTAATTTTCTTAATTGCTTTCAACTTTAAAGTTACGCAATAGGAGAAACATGGTCTACATGGTCTCTCCATATTACAAAAACATTTAAGATAAATTATAGAGACGATATTGGATAAAGGAGAAATTCTACATTGTTAATATATCATATACAACATTAAGAAACTATGGAGATACTCATGCATGATGAGTGTTATGACGAATATAAAATGATAGTCAACATATTAGTCATATACAGTCAGCCTTTTAGTCAAGGTATGAGTTAGTCTTAAAGTCAGCATATTAGTCAGACAGTTAGTTAGACACACAGTCAGAAATAATAGTCATGTTATTAGTCAGATAAAATTAGTCAGGCAGTTAGTTAGACACACAATCAGAAATAATAGTCATGTTATTAGTCAGATAAAATTAGTCAGAGAGTTTGTCAATGTATTAGTCAGAGAGTTCGTCAATGTATTAGTCACCTAATTAAGCACAATATTAGTCATGTAATTCGTTAAAGTATTAGTCGTATAAATAGACAGAATGCTTTTTGTCAGCTTTTTAGTCATATTTTTAGTCAGATTTAAACGTCAAGTTTTTAGTCAGATTATTAGTCACTACATTAGTCAGATTTAAATGTCAAATTTATAGTCAGAGTATTAGTCACTAAATTAGTCAGATATACATTTGACCAATAGGTTTAGACCCTCTGACGAATTGGCTGACTATTAGTAGTCATTCTAGTCAATGCACATCCTTAGGGTGCCATCCTTTTTCTTTTGACAAACGAGATAGATGCCCCAAAAGGTGAGACATTCGGCCAGATGAATTCCAACTTAAGAAGGTCTTGCAACTGCTTCTTAAGTTCAGCTAATTCCGGGGTACTCATGCGGTATGGAGCCTTACTGGTAGGTTTTGTACCGGGCGCAAGTGCAATTTTGCATACTATTCCCATGAAAGGCGGCAGTTCCTTGATCTCTTTAGGAAAAAGGTCATGGAACTCTCTAATCAAGTTATCAATTGTTTTGAGCAACCCTCGAATAACTTCTTCTTGCTTAGACACTGATTCGATAGATGCAAGTCGAACTGGGTGACATAAGGACATTCCTGCATGCGGTTCCCTGGTCTAAAACAATGGAAACAAGCTTTGTCCCTCCTTAACTATTCTCGAGCTTCTC
This sequence comes from Isoetes taiwanensis, assembly GCA_021234155.1. NCBI lineage: Eukaryota > Viridiplantae > Streptophyta > Lycopodiopsida > Isoetales > Isoetaceae > Isoetes > Isoetes taiwanensis. The sequence goes on along the minus strand of JAJEKV010000021.1, from coordinate 15,704,855 downwards.
TGGAAATGGACTGGAGAATTTGCTTTATGGTTCCTGTAATATTTGCAGATGATACCTTTCTATTCTTAATAGCAGAAAATGATAATTTCCAAAATGCAAAGCTTTTGTTAGACACATTTTCCTTTGCCTCTGGATTTTTTTACCAATTGGCAAAAGTGTTCTGCTCTGTGGAGTCTAAATGATGTATCACCATGTGTTCTTGCTGATCCCTGGAAGGTGTTGCCTTCTTGCTGATCCCTGGAAGGTGTTGCCCCATAGGAAGGCAACCAAGTTTCTTGATATTCATGTGGGTATTCATGTCTCAACCTCTTATGCTTGGGATGTCATAATAGAGGGACTATGGAGGCATCTTTTTTGGTAGGATACTGCTAAACTTTCTATGCCTGGAAGGGTGAAGGTTGCTAAGCACGTCTTAAGCAACAACCATGTCTATATGGCTTCTGCCATTCTTGCTTTAGGAGATTGTGGATTTATCAGAAATTTTATTTCAAATGGAAATGAAGAAGGAGCTATGGTTAAGATTGCATGGTTTAAGTGTATAAAACCTAAGTTTGCTGGTGGTTTGGTCCAGAGATAGGTTCCAGATGTTTTATCCAAAACTTCTACAACTAGTTTTTCAAAAAAACATATTCTAGAAGTATAAAACACAATTTTCGCAGTTACATACCTTGACCGAAAAAAAAAAAAAAAATCAGTGTCGCACGTCATCCATATGGCACGAAAGTGTATAATTTAAAATGCGAGCAACTATTAAACATGCGGACGCGCCGCCGCAAATTGGCAACATGCGGCCGAGGGACGTCAACCGCAGCCGCGTAGTGTCCTCTTGCAGCTGTGGTGTGTGCCTGGCAGTCGCAAAGCACAACCACAAGCATGCATCTCTGGGCTACTGGCATTCCCACAACCTGTAATCCGCGACCACAATGTCTCGCAGTCGTGCCTGTGGTTTTTGCAGATGCCATATCCACGAGGCATTCGCGAACAAGCCAAAACCTGGCTAACAATTTTGCAGGTGGCACGTCCTACAAAAGAAAAAATGGTGGCTGCGTCACTGAACTTTTGCGGCCGCGTCACTTTTTCACGACTTTCTACCGGGCGTTAACTTTTTTTACATATAAAATGCATATTTTTGAACAAAAAGGGGCAATCTCATACGTTTCATACCTTTTTCAAATGTAACATATGCAATTTTGACCCTATCCTTGGTTTGGGCATGACATATTTCCGTTTGCAGAGTATGGTCATGATCTCTAAATTCATTTGGGAACTCTCGTGGATTGACGACTTATTGTATATGCTCTTACCCATTGTATCCCTTTTGGTAAACCCACACTTAAACCAGTTATTTCATGGAGTCTATTCTATGATTTGTGGCCTTATCCTAATTCTCCTTCCCATTTAAAAGGCTTGTTAGATTCTTGGCATACAATCAAAATGTTATTTCACATCAACCCAACAGCTTGTACGCCAACTCCACCTTGTTGATGGATCCCTCTACTGACAATGCACCACTTTACTTTATTCTACATCCACTGACTCATGGAAAATGGCTAGAGTGTCAACAATTGCAGTGTGGTATAACACAGGCCATTTGCTGACATGGAAGGTTTTCCAGTTAAATTTTTATTGCGGCGATGGGATAGAGCTCTTTGGCAGAAACTTGTTGATTATCTACAGAGTATTCTGCCACAGCAAGAAAATATTTTGATGTGGCTGTATCATCAGGAGGTTAAAGAATGCAGACTTGTGAACTCTATGTATAAGCTACTGCTTATACTAATATTCTTCCTCTTTCTAATAAGTGGCCCTTCAACTCCCTCCTCCTCAATGGCAGCAGATGTGGACTTGGGCATAGGATGAGCTACTTCATCCTAAAATGGGAGTACTTTGGTGGCAGATTCTTCATAGATGTGTTCGGGTTAATGTGCTTGTCCTTAAGTTTGACTCTAAAGTATCAGATCTATGTCCAGTATGTAAGCAGAGTTCTAAGATCATTGAGCATTGCTTTTTCATGTGTGGCCACCTTAGACATGTAAGGGATTAATTGTTCTCCCCCTTTTACGTCTCATTAACAAGTCAACAAGTGCTTTTGGCAATCTATCCAAGTATTTGGACGAAGTTTCAAAGCCAGACTTCTCATTTGTTTGCAGTAGGTTGCTGTTATGGACTATCTGGAAAAGATGGAGACTGATACTCTTCAAAGGTCTAGATGTGGCAAGTGACCAATTTCTTCAATATGGTCAAGGTGGCATTGCTAGGTCTTACCGTCGTTCTTCACTTGCCCCTCGTAAGAGGCGCTTGATCTTTGAGGAGTATTTGAAAGTGCACTCTTATGCATAGACAGACGCCTTTGAGATTTTATTCTTGTCTTTGCCTATTTACTTTGTATTTGACTTCTGATTAACTAAAGGTTGATGTCCTTCAACCAAAAAGAAAAAATATAAAAATTGCCACAGTCTTTATTCTAGCCAACAATCAAACAACGACCCTTTCAAATTGTAGTAAATCCCGACAATGTTGGACGCCATAACTAGTATATTCTATATCCAGTTGGGCTAAGTGTATTCTACAGCCACATCCAGAATGAATGATATAAGGGAAATGGAAAATACAATTTCAGTTCTCAGAGTGTTATTTATAGACAAAGCCGACAGTATCAAATCCAAGGTTATTTTTAATGCATCTATTTTATGGATAAAATATTTCTAGAATGGCATGGTGTAGGAAAGCCCAAGTAAAGAGCTAGATTTTGGATTGGCAATAGGCAACTCATATATTTCAAAATTTTAGTAAACTATGTCTCCAAGATATTATGCTTGATTTTGCAAAGGCCTATGACAGTGTTAGCTTGAAGTTCATGGATTGATGTATGTTAAGACTGAGATTTGGGCAGCAATTCACATCAGACATCATGAAGCCTGCAGAGCAAAGTCCTCATTTGAAAGTTCATTTGGAAACTCCTGAATGGGGAAGATGATTTTCCTGGTTTATGCCTTCTTAGACAAGCCCTTGGTCATTGTATCCCTCTAGGCAAGAAGGCAGTCAAACTAGTTCTGCCTTGGGCATTATTTCAACCTCTATAGCCTTTTCCGCATTGGATTGTTTGCAACATAGATAGTTAGACACCCCTTTTGGCCACGTCCTTCCATCCACATCCTATTGGAGACTCCATAGTGGTGGGCACCACTTCATCCAAACCCCTCCGCGCCTCCACTGGTTGCATCAGTTCATCCCCTTACATAGAGATGATGTGTCCTTGCAGGTGTCGTCTCTATTCAAGCATGGTATGAAGTTGGTAGCCTATTGTATTGGCCTGAATTTCAGGCAGAAATTTTACTCTCTCTCGTTGGCATGTGTTTGTATGGAAGAAGGTTGCAAAAGATTTGCCTCTTATGGCGTAGATTGGTGTTACAGAAAGGTTGCCTTGGGACTGTCACAAATAATATTCACAATGGCAAGCACTTCGTTAACTCAGTGTATCGTCTTCTCTTAGCACCATAACCCCTCTTGTTGCCAGATGGGTGGCGTCTACAGGTTCCACAGCTCAATTTGGGTCGTGCGCTGGCTTTGAAATAAGCTGCTCCATTCTAAAGTCTCTGTACTTTGGTGACATGTTATTCACAAGTGCCTGCGTGTTAATGCCTTCCGGCATCATTACAATCTTCGCATATCTACAATATGCCCGCTCTACTTTTCAAACATTGAGATCCTTGAGCATTGTCTTTTTTCTTGTCCAGAGGTTCAGTGGCGGCCCTGGTTACAAGGTTTGTTTAACAGTGTTGGACTGGCGTTGCATCCTCTTGGCATCCTATCCCAATGCATGGCCCCCAGCTAAATAGAGGGCATTTCATCTTGTTTCTAGTTGAAGTGTCACAGACATTACATTTTTCATGGCATTTACTCATCTGCACGCGTGCATTATTATTGTGGCCCAAAATAAGGTACTGATGACTATATTGAACCTTTTGCTTTCGTCCTTCAAAGAAAATGGCATCATGAGTTTCTATTAGAAACATCGAATCAACAACAGATTTCTCAATCTTCCCTTTGATAGAATTGTTTATTGGAGCAATTACACTTCTTTTCTAAATCAATGTTTGTCACAAAGGCATATACCACAAAAGGCAAGTCATTTTTAGAAGGCTTAAGAACAATTTATTAGCTTAAAGAATGGATTATATTGTTAGTAGCTAACTGACAAATTGGCTTTGATCTTTCCAAAATTTACCAATTATGGTCACACAACTTATGTTATGGATATAAATTTGTGGGTCTATCAAGAAGATTATATCTTCTCATTTTCTTTTATTGGTCCAAGAGTACGTATTTGAGGAGGATGGTGGAATGTAACAAAGATTAGAGACAAACGAAGTCCAAGCATCTCTTTCTTTACTAAACATGTTGAGCTTTTTGCCTAATTTAGTTTTTTATGCAACAGCCATTGATAAATATCTCTCCATTGACTTTTCCTTTGAAAAGGTTCTATAGAAGCACATACATTGATTATCTCTCAATGCTTCCCTTCATATTCGAGAACTGCAATAGTTCATCTATCAAATGGATGACAAAAAGCTCGATCTTCTTGAACCCCATCCAAACAATAACTATTCCTCCTTTGGTACATGACTCAACTGCTCATATAATAAATAATCATATAGATCTATCACATGTGTAGGTTTATATCTAGCTAGTTAAAGAATTGAATTGATTTGAATAGACTTTTATCATTTGTGGAGATCAATTGATCTATGGGACTCAAACAAGGAATACAATAGGCATATTACTGCTAGGATTAACAAAACCCACCCCGGAGGATTTTTGAGGGAAAAACCTTGGCAGTAATGAGTATGAAAGAAACTCTAAATGTGCATTACAATGGATTACTATAATGCATGTCAGTGCGGCGCTTGAGGACATAACTTAGTGTGTGCATCCATGATGTCCTGGGGATAAGATCTTAGTGAACCCATTGAACTTGTGTCCAACAATGGATGCAATTGTTGGTTAGGCAGGATCAACTTAGCATCATTGGCCCGGATGTGACTGAATGCCAGACATTGCTACAAGAATATGGCTTTCCTTTTCAATGGCACCCTGTTGGCAATACAGACACAATCTACTCTCACGCACCTCCCCAGCTCATCTGCCGTCTCAATTTCCAGATGATGTGCACTTATGCGAATGGACGCTATCAATCTGTGTTGTTTTAGTAGCAAGGTAGCGATGTGGATGAGCATGAGGTTGATTTGGGGCTTGTAGTATGCTATCTTAACATGTTCAAGGGCGCCAGCATCCAAAAGCTTGCTAAGGAAGCAAGCATTGGGGTACTGTTGTAGGTAATGGTGGTCTTCTTCAGTTTCAACACGTATGCACCTATGCTCTTGTACATTCCATCTAGAGAACCATTGTGCTTGCCTCTCCTTTCAACATGCCTTGAGGTGCCATGGGCTCATGGTATAAGCCAGGTTGGGAAGATGTCCATTGCCCATATCGGCTACCTTCCGAAAATAGATAATGTGGTGGTCAAGTGCGGCCCGCTGAAGAGGGGAGAAACCTGTCTTCTACAAAAGGATCTAATATGGGACTATGAATTTCACCCCGAGCCTATGCCGGAAGGCTTTTTGTATCTGCTCTAGTTCATTCCATGTGGCAGGGGATATAACTGGACCCCAAACATCGATCCCATATAAAAGAACGAGTTCCACCAAAACCCTAAACAAGTATGACAGATGGGGCCAGTCATACAGCTTTTCTTAGTAGGTGTTGTTCTGCATCACATAGAGTGCCTTCTCCAACCCACCATCACTCGTAACCGAATGGAAGTGTCCTGGTATGTGGTAGTGGGGAACTCTATACCTAGGTACTTGTAGGTGTGTTCTACCTCTATTTTTTGCCCCTAATAAGTGAAGGAGAGAAGCCTTGGCTAGCAACCATTATCCAACTAAATTGGGATTATTTCAACTCAAAAATCATGCCAACCTGTTGTTGTCTTCTAGGGGGTTTTTGTTTTTTATAATCTTTTGGACTTGATAAATAACATAAGGTTGCAATTCACATGTGTTGTTTCATATTCGAATTGAAATATGCAAAAATGAAGAGCAAGTTGATAAGATAGATGAGACCAAAATTGAACAGCATTGAGATGTAAATATTAGGTTTGATAATAACAGATTACATTATTTGCGAGGCGATTGCAGACCCGTAATTATAGATACATGACATAAATATCATACAAAAATATCATATATTTCAATAAAACATTAAGAGATCAATCCATGTTTTTCCACGTATTTAATAAGGTGTGGTTCCATTTCAGCCGTTCTATCTAGTTCTGGGTGTGAATCTAACACTTCACGCACTATCATCCCCATAGCCAAATTATTCATAATAGACATAAACTTCACCAGAAAATCATCTGTCGCAAAATTTTTTGGATCGTAAGATGGTGGATTCAGGGCCTGCCTTTGATTGTAGAAGCATTTGAGAGCATCATCATCCACTATATCATCCTTATTCTCATTACGAAGTTCGTCCATCATATTACTCAAGTGTTTGATGAAGATAGGCTTGCCTGTTGGATCCTTGGGATTAGTGAACTTCACACATTTGTGCTGATCCCAAAAGGTCAACCAATGTCTACCCATTTCCCCCAGTGCCTCCAAAGTATTCTTGATGTTCCTTAGTTCCATGGATGACCAAATACCAACACGAAATAACCTAAATGCCTCATCTAGCATCTCCTTCAAGTGCGGTTGCGGATAGATCCACTTGGAATTTGATTCTACTGGTGTCTGATGAAATTGATCTCTAGCCACTTTATTTTTCGAAAAAGTCTTACAAAGAACTCCGGTTAGGTCGAACACCATAACCTTCTTAGAAATGCAAGGCAAGCTAAAACATCAAATATGTATCTGGTCAGCAAGATATAACCACACAAACAATACAAACGCACCAGGCGTGATTTGAGTTAGGCTTAACCAAATCGCGCTCGGCGTGATTTAGTGTGACAATGAAATATAATCAAAGCACGCTTAGCACGATTTAATTCAAAGCAAAGATAAATTAAATCACGTGTGGCGCGATTTCATCTGCAAGGCCATACCTATCATCTTCAGTTTCGCTGTCGTCGTCGGCGTCATTCTCCCCTTCGCCACCCTTAATCTCCGTGCTCTTCTGACTATTAGAATTGTTATTTTCTATTAGTTCCTCTACGTCCTTCACAACTGGCATTATTTTAGTATTGATTTGGCAAACCTGCTCGGTTGCCTTATCAATTAGATCCTTGTTAACCTGTGAATCTATTTTATTGTTGCTTGCATCATCTGTAAGGGAGGCAAGGATATTCCCTGTGAACCTTCATCACATTACTTTGAACAGCCAGTTTAGCAGCCACTTGATCATTACTTTCTTTGTCAGGCTGCGGATTACTAGTTCCCTCACCAGAACCATCGTCCATCTTTGAATTGGATAAGTCGACGAGGCTTTTGATTGCTGAAGATTTCAGGTTGCCATAAGGGCCTTTAGGAGATTTTGCAAGTATATGCATGAGGAATGGTTCAAGAAAGTCTTTGGCCTGCTCATCACTCACAAAGCAGTGACATCTTCTAACACCCATAAGAGCCTCTCGGGCAATATAACCTCCAACACGAAGCTCCAAGCACGTTTTATCAATTGGAGCAAATGCCTCGACGAGGAAAGCAACCAAAGAGGGGAAAATCCCTTTTTATTTAAGGGGTCCTTCTCCAGCTCGTACTTGATTTCACCACTTAGGAGAGGGTCCCGATCCTCTTCCTCTTCTGACTCATCCTGTTCCTGATCCTGATCGGTATGATAGAATATAGTTGTTAAGTCTGGATCATCTAGAAGAAAATATTCCCATGCACTGCTATTGTCACCCTTGGCCTTAACATTATCATATTCCTCGTCTGACAGCATGGATATCATAATGAAGTTCACATGTGCCATCTTCCGTGCTATTCGCAGCTCATTATCCCTAACATCATATATTAGGCATCCCTCCCTAATAACTTTGAGGCACTCCAGATCATGAGCAGCGGATACTGCATGCAGATGTGAGTCTCCTGAAGGACAAACGATGACAATAGTGTTAGCCCCTTGGGCTAAGTCATAGACGTTAGTGGCATAGGCCACATGTCATCATAGATGTTAGTGGCACATGGCCACATGTTGTCATCATATAGGGTTAGGGTTTGCTCACTATATAGAGAGAGCATTTCCCCTCATTGTTTAGGGTTTTAGCTCACGTTTTGGAGCGCCTCATTTTGTGGAGGTTTTAGCTCACGTTTTGGAGCGCCTCATTTTGGCAATATGATCCACTTTGTTCATTTCTTGGCATTTGTGCCCTGTTTGTGTTCTTGGAGTTTCCTCCCCCTTTGTTTTGTCATTCTTGAGCATTTGTGGCAGCCTTGTTGCATCCGGCAGCCATGGTCTGCTGCAGCAAGGTGCATGCCAAGAACCCCATATTTCAACAAATAGTGAAGGATCTCTCAGTTGTCAATCCTATACAGCTGGTAAAGAAGATGTTGTAGTCCTTCTAGTTCATGCCTCTATCTCCTCTCCCACCCCTACTGTCCAACACAAAGAGTGATATGTTTCTAAGGCAAGTAGTTGATTCTGGCAAGAGACCTTTGTGCCTAATGGAGACTGAATACTGGACAGTGTCTTCTACTCCAGTAATCTTCTTCATAAGGGCCACTTTTCTTCTCAACTCGACCAGTACCTTAGGGGGTAGAGTCTCTTTATGTTTTGCATTTTTGGCCTTCCAGTTCTAATGCCACATCCCCCGATAGCCTTTGTAATTCAGCTCCTACAGCTGACTTCATTGTATGTACATCCTTCACATGGCTGCAACACTCAATGAAGGACATCCTATCCTTAGTGAAAGCACTCTTCTTGTATAAGACTTCCTTCTTCCGGCACTGGTCTAAAACCAAATGGTCTCAGTGTCGTCTAGCCCCTGAGTCTTTCTCATCTCATCCAAGAATTCATTCCATTTGAGCCTTACTGCCTCTTTACAAAAGACAATCTTATACGAGTCTCTTGGACCTGACCTGCTAGATGTGTTATCAGAAGGATCTGCAATGTCATCACCATCCTTTTTCTTTTATTTTCTTGCACTCTTCTTCTTCTCCTGTATAATTGTCTGCGACAGAGTCTGCTCCAGCAGCTTGAACGCCTCAGACTTTGACCCGCCATGTCTGGTGGGTAATGGGCAACCATATTCCACCCAATGTTGATGGGTGTGGCGCAGTTGCTCCACGTATGGACTACAATAGTACGGACATTGAATCAGTATCATAGAACATAAACACGCCTGGCGCGAATTGAATAGAATTGAATTGATCAACACAGAAAGCACGCCTGACGTGAAACGAATTAAGCTGCTAACGCAATTCATGCCAGGCATGCTTTTAAAATCAAAGCAATTCGCGCCAGGCGTGCTTTATGCTGTGTAGAAAGCGGCCAGACGTGAATTAAATTGAATTAAGCTATTAACGCAATTCACGCCAGGCATGCTTTTAAATCAATTTAATTCACGCCACACGTGCTTTAAAACATGCTGGCATAAATTCAATTGATTTAAAAGCACGCTTGGCATGAATTAAAATGATTTAAAAGGACTGCTGAATATTAAAATGATAATATCCTAATGTAGTTAATTACCTTTTCTATAGAAACGTCTTCCCCATTTCATTTAAAGTTGCACTAATCTCAGCCATATCTGCAGGTGTTTGGGAGGGCCTTTTGTGCCTCAATGGAATGCTGCCCGTCGATGATAACGAATTTAATGTCATCATTTCCCAATAACTCCTCGGCATTCGACCGCACAACAGGCTTGTTCGTGATCAAATCCCAAGGTAACACATCTGCTGGCATAGGCATTTGACCTGGATTACTAATCATGCTCTGAACAATCTCCATGGCATGGGATCATATCTTCTGCTAACATAAATGGAGCTTGGTGAAAGGATGAGGCGCTTCACATGGAGCTGAAAAGTTGTCTTAAGACCACATGGATAATGCAGAGTACTTATTCAGCTTGTTCATGGCCTTTAGCTGCGCCACCTTGTCCTGTTGGAAGCCTCTATGCCTTCGACAACCACAGGTTGAACATCCTTCCCTAGATTTAGGACCCTCCTAGAATCAAGTCAGCTAATTCTCTAACTTGTTGCAAGTAGTGACTTGGTGTCGGTTTATTGAACATGCCTCTACGCACAGCCGTAACCCCGTGGCAAATAGATATTGGTGTAACTGCTACATTAGTGGGCCAGCCATACTTAAAACATGTCTCACCATTCACATCTGTCTTCATGAAAGTATCTTTGTATGCAGTAGCTCTAGAATGAGTAAGTCTGAGCAGATCTTTGTGTCATTTTCAAGAGCAATTTGCAGTTGGTGTCATCCTCTTCCTCACAAGAGATTGGGATCCCTTGTTTGGTCATCGTGTCTGCTTCCTTTTTCCTCGAGAAGAGCGTTAAGTCGAGCTTGCTATTTGTCTTGGCGAGGTCAACGCACCACTCGGCACCCTCGTCCATTTCCTCTTTAGGGCATGCAGGGTTAGTGATTGCTATAAAGATAGGCCCTTCATCATCTAAGGTGAGATCATATGGTCTGGGTCATCTACCCTTGGCTTCTTACCAGGAATAGACCCCGAATTATTAACGGTTTTCTTCCTCTTGGGCACCACAAAAGAAGATGAACATGATTTAGAATACTTTTCAAAGCTAAATTACGCTTGGCGTGTTGGTAGCTCCTATTGTGGACCACGCTTGGCGTGAATTTGAAGCTAAACAGTATGCATCTATATTTTAAACTACGTACCCTTTATGCATCTATATTTTATACTACGTACCCTCATTGAAGACTGTTATCTCTAATTGTCAAATCTCCAGTTCACGGTGAGCGTGTGCCCCTCTATTTAAAACTACTAAGAACTATATTCTAAATGGGTGTGTATCCCTCTGTTAAAAACTACTAAAAACTATATTCTAAAAAATAGAGCAAAATTATATTCTAAATAATAGAGAATCAGAGCATTAACTGAAGGTAATATACCTTGTATGTTGCAAGGAAATAACTCAAACTCATGCAAAGTATCATACTCTCTACACAGTGTGTATTTTATGGCGAAAAGGCAGATTAAATACCTTGAATAGGGGTCTGATCAACGTCCTCTAAAACTTGGAAGAGCCGGGTTTTGAGTTTCCTCTGCCACTGCTTCTTCGGCCTCGTCCTTCTCGACCACCTCTCGTTTTAGAAGACATCTACGGATCGCCTCGTAACAGTGTTGGAAGGTCGCCTGGATAAGCGCTCGAGCTGCTGAAGATAATGAGCTGCCAAGAAATAGCTTTCTACCTGCACAAGAAATTTGAATTTCAAGAAAACTCATTATGCGGTTTCGAAATATTCTTGACACAAAAAAATAATAATGACGAAGATTCACTTTAAAAGAACCCGTCCGCCGACTTCTTTCATTGAGATTTTAAAAACCAATCTACCGTGTTCTTTCATTGATTACTTTTATCCCACCTAAACGTAATTAACCTAATCTTTCTTCTAATTCGGATTTTTCCCGATAGCCTGCATTTCCATAGCGCCTGTGACTCAAATCGGCTTCTCAAGAATGGCTATAGAATTCTAGAACGCATCTCATTCCTATAAAAAAAAATAGATATATAAACCTGCGTCCTTTGCAAGCCATGTCAAAAATTCGTTAGAGTCGCATTCTTCCTCTGAATCTTCTTCTTCTTCTTCCTCTGACTCTTCTTCAGACAGTTCATTCTCTGTTTCAGGATCAAGCCAACCCTGAAGCAGAGCGGTCAGGAATTCTTGTGGATCCTGCTCTAATTCTTCCATTTCTTCCTCCTCTTCATCCTCTGAATCGGAATCAGAGGATTGCTGCAAATCAAACATCAATGGGGGGATTCAACCCGAGGTCTTTTTGAAGAAACCTCGGGTTCTTCATGAAGCTCCGCTGCTGGGGCCAAACGCTTCATGTCGGGCAGAAAAAAAATGGAAGGAATGGAATTTTTGAGAGCGTGAATTGGATTTATATAAGCATAATTAGAAATATATATGCATGAATAATTGATTGCCTCAAATAACACGTCAGGCGTACCGTCTTCCCGCCAGGTATATCATCTATGGTATATTATGGAGAATAAATTCTCACGGCTACTTTTTTGAAAAATCAGATATGTCTTTTCCTATTCTAAAGGCTAAATTTCGATAATTAAAATTTGGATATATTTGAAATGTCATTTCTTTGTTGTGTACGTTCATTACAGTATTTGTAATTAATGTAATGAACATTATTAAATTAGGACTACTGCTACAAAAATTCTTGTTTTAAATAATTTCGTTTATATCCATTGTTATTATTAAATTAAACCTATTTCCAAGGAATTTCTTGCTTTTTAAATAATTTAATTTACCTCTATATATTCCATAAATGTACGTACTTTTCTTATGATATATAATTATTTCCTACTCATTGACTAAAAAGGGTGCAATTTGCCTAGGTCAACGGTGCCTCTCCAACTGAAGATGGTGTCCAAAATATTGATAAGAGCAATTTCAATGAAGAAGCACCTCCTACCAAGAATGTTGAAGAAAAACAATTAGTCCTCCATAGTAGGGTCCATTAAGCAGACATAGTTTGTACTTGAAAAAAAGTGGGCCACTTTTGACCACTACTGACTGAGGAATAGAAACACAAGTAGGAAGAGAAACACAAATTCGAGGACCATTAACAATAGAATGGGCAAGATGCATACCCAATCCATTGGCAATAACAATCATAAAATCAGACACTTGCAGTTCTAGTGGAAAATCCTCTAAGCAAGCCAACAAGGCATACGCAATGCACCAGACTTACTTGGCAAGAATCCAGGAGAATAAACCTGATATAAAAGATAATGTCCCCAAAGAGGATCAACACCACGCTCCACAAGCCTGTCAATTGCAAGTGAAGAGTCAAACATGACCAAGAAGAAATTATTATCTTTATCTAAAACTTTTAGAGACGCATAATGAGGGAGACCCAGTCTCTGAAGGTGATGTTTTAGCCAGAATCCAACTCTCCTGAGATCCAGAAACTGTCCAGTGAAATGGCAAACAAGTGCATGAGACACAAGGTTATGAACATACTGTAAATGAGCATTATGATCAATTTCGACAACTGGTAGGCCAGCCTGTGTAAAAGCATTCAAACACTGCTGTGACTCATAGAAAACACCCTCAGAAGGCAACTGAACATCCATACAGTCATCTTGTGCTTGTAACTCATTTCGATACGAGCTCAACTCTTTCTTGTTATTCTGTACCATGATATTCAATGCAGCAGAGACACGAGCAAATTGCACACTGGATGTCAAATCACGTTTGATCCAATCGCTAAATCGTGTAGAAGGCGCTCTAGCCACAACATCAGAAGAACCCCAAGGAGCAGAAGGAGTAGACATATGCCCAGCAGAAGTAGATGAGAAAGGAGCAGAAGCAATAATAGAGGTATTTATAGTGGTTTCTACTTGAGACGTAGACAAAGGTGCAGATTTAGAAAGAGGGGAAAAGTGTTGCAAGCTTGGACTCATATCAGGAAGAGAAGGGTCAAAAGCAAGAGGATTGAGGCGAGAATTATTGGGTAAATTAGGAAGCGGCAAAGGAGAATTCATATCATGCGCAAAGGAAGAAGCAGAATCACCATTTACCACTTTCTTGGCTGACGAACGCATTTCGGAAGCTGGCAAACTAGGGTTTGCCATGGTAGCCGAAATCTGTAAACTCCAAATCCGGCCCATAGGGGCTCAGATTGTTGTTGGAGTAGTTGTATGCAATTATTTACAATAGAACAATTGGTGGAAGCAAGAGCCACTTTTCAAGAGTATACTGTTGATGAGAGAAGGACCTACATATACACAATCTTCAAGCATGCACTTCAGGATGAAAGAAATCCAAACAGAAAAAGATACCCTTTGCTAGGCAAATAGATGTGTAAAAAAGCATGGCAGAATATCCATGCAATTCCAACTTCTTCATGGCATAATTGGCAAAAAAAAAGCAGGCAGAAGGGACCAGGATTGCTTTGCATGGAAATAATGGTTTGTTGAAATCAACTGCTAGGATCTTGGCGGCCAGGGAGATATTTGAAAAATATATTGATTTCAATGCAGAATGTATGCCATACAAAAGCAGAAGGGATGAAAAGGGAAGAGCAGTTGTTGAGAAAAGATTACCATCCCATTGTACTCAAAAGAGTATTTTGGAGGAAGTGAATTCCCTTACTTTGAGAATTGGAAATTCTTCCAATATCCCAACCTAGCTTTAGTAGGCTATGGAAGAAGCATTTCAATCATGTCACCATAGCAACTTCAAACAACTTTGCAAAGTGCAATTTGTGTGCTAAGTTGAAGGAGACTCTCGATAAGACTGTGCAACCGAATCGAAGGGCTAGGATAAGGGAGTATATGAAGGGCCATATGATCAGCTATCATGTAGATCATGTTATTGGATGTGGAGGACCTTATCTGCATTGGAACCTAATAGCTATTTATGTATTATACATGACAAGATGGACCAGCAAAAGACTTGTCTTCCACAATTCAAGTACATACCAAAGTCATGTAGAAGATTATACCCTTTGCAGATCTCAATGACTGGGGCAATCTTGCATGGGCAGACTCAAACCTACTATGGGCATTTTAGTTTAGAGTCGTCGAGTGATGGTCCAGATTTTCATATTAAGAGTATCATGAGGTGTTTAAGAAACTATGAAAATGGATATAATGGTCACCTCCAGGACCTTACAGCTAGCCAGGCACTACATAGTGCATTGTTAGATGGAAACCCTAATAATATTGAAAAGTTTAGCAAGGCAAGGTTTAGGAAGCATGGGTCTAGTAAACATGTTGGAGCTTCAATTTCACGTGCTAGAGCTTAAGGTCTACCTAGAAGGTTCCTCTTGCAACTTGATAATTGTGCAGGCCAAAATAAGAACAGGTGGATGTTTTCTCTCCTATCCTACTTAACAGCTGTGGGGATATTTGAAAGAGTTAATTTAGGGTTTCTGATGCCCGGGCATACCCATGAGGATGTGGATGCGGATGCGTTATTTGACAAATATAGTTGTATACTGAAGCAGCAGACAGTGACCAACTTTCTTAGGCTAATGGAAATTTTGCATGAATGCACTACTCCAAACCCCATAACCTCTCACATAGAAGAAGTGCCTGATTGGAAGAGCTTTATGGATGGTTATGCATTGGATCTTGAAGGTTATTCCAGGCCTCTGCGGTTCACTTTTTGAGTGAGAAATGGGATTCCAATCTTTCAATGGAAGATGAGACCTTCAGAGGAGGAGTGGAGAGGAGGGGAGGAAATATGGCATAGAGATGAGAATGGCAAGCCTATGATACCTCCAGGTCAACCAAAAGCTCAAAAACCTACTAAAGAAGTGAAGCAATTGGGATTGACTAAGGAAGGAATCCAGGACTATATAAAGCATTGGCAAAACCCCGATGACACCAACCGTGTCTTGGTAGCTTACTGGAAGAAGGTGGTTAACCTGTTGGGGGAGATAGACACATCCTCAGATGAATTGAAAGAAGGGTGGTTGCCTAAAACTAGCTGGAAGACCTTAGCAGGTGCTGAGGATGTTGATGACACTGTTAGTAGCATTCGTAAGCATTATGCTCCTCCTCCTTCTGACAAACACTATGTTGGTCCTAAGAACAATAGGCCAAAGTTTCTAGGCATGGAAGCTTATGAACCTTCCACTGACTTGGAATGCCACCAATTTGTGGTAGTAAACCAACAGATTTAGATACCTATCCAGTGTGGTTGGGGTATACCATCTCTGATATTTGCAAAAAAGAAGGTAATATTAACTTCAACCATGTGTGAGTAGAATGGTGGTGTCCAGTGCATCAGTTGACCAATGTATTGGATAAAGAAAGGTACGGGTCCTCGCATGCTACGGGTGGCATAAATGACGCCATTTTTAGTCCTAAATAATAGCGCTAATTAAGGGGGTTTAACTGAATTTTTAAATTTTATTTTAGCACTAAATCCCGCCCATGGGATCCTAAACCGTCAAACCTTTCCCCCTTTCCTTTTTTCTTGGAGTTTCTTGGATCGGATTCAGAAACATAGCTGCTCCCCATCGAGATCCCCGTACTCTGCTTGGTTAACTGGCCGGATCAAATTGCTGTGACTGTACTGCTCCTACAGCAGTAATTATCGAAATCCCTTATTTGTACCATTCTAAACAATTGCCAGTCATTAGATTCAACAAAATCCCCAATCGAGATCCCATTTTCCTGCTTGGTTAACTGGCCAGAGTAAATTGCTCTGACTGTGCTGGTTCCACAGCAGTAATTATCGAATTCGATTATTTGTACCATTCTAAACAATCGATTGCCAGACAATCGAGATCCCATTACCCTGCTTGGTAAAGAGCTCGGATCAAATTGCTCATCTGAACAATTTTCCAGACTCAAGAAAAGTTGTTTTAGTGGTAAGCATCTAATCTTTGTTGACAAATCTTTGGGAATGGTAAATAATGTGGAAATGGTTTCATTCTATTATATTTCATGCTTCTATATTGAAGACAAAGGTTAATGTAGCAGGTGTGGAGGATTGCATTCCGTGTGTGTGTGGAGAATTTTTGGGCTTGGTATCGCCAGAAAGTACAAATTTTAGTAATGTTTGGTCGTGCAAGTTCAAGTAGTTGATGCTAACGAAGTTTAGCATTTGGTACTATGTTTGCGACAATCCGTTAGTAAATTATGCTAACAAAGTTATATTGGTACTATGTTTCGCAGGCAGTACTTGCTAGTTAGTATGTCTTTTGTACCCGAGTTACTTAGTGATTTCGTGCTATGTTTGCAGGCAACATTTGCTAAGTAGCAGGTTACATTAAGAACGCGAATTTTGTGCTACACTTTTGGTGCTCAAATTGTTATTAAGCGGTTGCTAAGAAGATGAAGTTCAAGGCTAAGTTAGAAAGAGTAAGTCGCTATTTAAGCATGACATGCTAAGCATTTGCTATTTTTTGCGACATGAGGCCCAAGGTAATTGGTGTTCATGACAATTAGTAATTATTTGGAAAAAGTAGCAGTTCATTGCTAAGCTGTTAGAGTTAGTACTATTCAGGATACTTAGTGCTATGATTTGGATTGGTTTAGTTTTTTGCAGACACAATGAAGAACTTCCAGTGATATCAAAGCTGGTGCAGGGATAGAATGGCAACAAAGAAAACTCAACCTAAAGTGACCATAGACGAAGAGGAAGCAAGGAGGATGTTTGACACATCTGTGTTGCCTTCTGAGGGCATGACCTCTTCAGATGTAAGAAAGGCAGATGTGGCTGAAGATGAGATAAGCAAAATATTTGGCTGTGTAAAATTGGTGGGTACCAAGCAAATTTATAAGTCTAGTCGAATGAATCCACTATTTGTGGATCAGTTTATGAACATCTACAGAAGATGTTGCCAAAGAACTGATGTTTGTGTTGGAGAGATTGGGAAGTTTTTTGCACGGGCATTCACTTTGCATGTGAGAGGACAAAAGATTAACTGGCAGTCATTTGTGGTTAAAACGAAGAAAACTGTTACAGCTAAGGTTGAGAAAAAAGATGAGTATGAGTCCTTATTTCCTCATATAAACGTTGTTGGTTGTGTAGTGGACTCTGTCATCAATTCCTTGATTGCTGAGTTAGATAAGCAGAAGGATGACTTGAATGCCAGAGTTAAAAGTGCAGCCAGTAAAATGAAGAAAAAAAGGAAGTTGTGGAAGAAGTGCAGTTACGAGGTGGATGCTGCAAAACAGCAAATTGAAGCAGCAAAGGCCAGGTGTGAGCACTCCAGTGTCATTACATTCTTGTCGTCAATGCTGGTTTCCAAGGAAAAGGAACTTTTGGAGGCGACAACAGCATACAAGAGTATGGAGGAAATTCACAAAGGGGTAATTGCTAATGACCTTTGCAATTATATAGTGCTCAATAATTTTTCTTTCTGCTTCATCATTCTTTTTATTTTTAAACAGGCAGAAGGCGAAGAACATAGACTCCAACCAAGGCTGGAGAAGTTGAAAGAAATAGCTTCATCTCTAAATAAGATGTCTGGACTGCAACTCAACCTTCCATTTTTGGAACATCCAAAATTCTCTACCGTAGCATTTGCAAAATTACAAAGTTGTTCTTTCTGTACATATGCTTATGACCCAATTTGGGTCTCATCCATTGTTGCACATTGCATGCACAGTTTTCATCCAATTTGCGCTTACATATGTTTCTCAAAGAGATAAACTTGTCCCTCTTGTGAGAGCCAGATGCCTCATAATTGGTTCAGGTCCATTGGACTTCCATGTAGATCTGCACTGGAATCTGCTCCCAATTATAGTGCAGTGCAGTCCATTGAATGCATTCAAGATCCATCATTAAGCACACCTGCTGACTTGGAGGAGCCTGATATAATTATGCAATCCATTGAAGATTGCACTTTATTATCTTCCACAAGCCCAAACTTGAAGAGAGACAATGCTGAACAAAGTAATAGTTGTAAAAGACTGAAAAGTAAGTTATTCTTGTGAATTATAACTACTTTGGATTTTTCTTCTATAAGTACTTATTTAGTTTGATAATTTGAATGATGCAGGCTCAAGTTTGGATATTTCAAACTCTATAGTTGACATTTATAACAGAATTGAAGACAATGCTGTGCAAGTAATAGATGAAGAATGTGAAGCAGTGTTGAAGAATATAGATGATTATGTTTCCAATTTGGACAAACGTGCTGATATGGTGGAGAAGACAATCACAGAGGAAGATTACTGATTTGGCATCAGTTGGAGAATCTCCTTCTAAGAATAATTCCAAGCAGGTTTCCTCTAGCAAACGAGCTCCATCCAAATCAATAACTAAGAAACTAAGGTGATTCTAGTGTGTTTCTTTTTGCCTGTTGTACTGATATAATTTCTCTAATAGTTGTCATTGCACAGTGCTAGTGTTGTTGGCAAGAAGCTTTTGGTTATTGAGCCAGAGGATTTCCTGTACAAGATTTTCAAAAAGGCTAAAGCAGTACCTGATGTGGTGGAAGGTGTCCAACCTCTTCCATCAAGAAAAGAGGTTCTTGCTGTCAAGCCAGGGGCATTGCAGTTCATGCATTTCGTCACCGAACATTTTGGTATATGGTCTTCCAATCACTCAGTGATTAGCTGCCTGAGGTCTTTCATTCCTCAGTCCTTAGTGGATAAGTTTCTGATGGTGCATCCTTTGAAAATGAAAGGAAGAACTTCTTGCTACATCAAAAAACTCACAAAAGTTTATGAGAAATGTCCAGAATTTAGCATGAGGACAACTTTGCTGATTGATCCTTACAGGTACGTGAATTTTAAGAATAATGCAGATTCCTGCATCACACCAAGGTCTTTCGTGCCTGACATAAATGACAGTGATTACCTGTTGAAGACTATGGTACCTTACTTGGAGAAGCTAATAATAGAAGTGAACGTAATTGCTTATGTACAGAGGTCTGTGCATTTTCGAAATCAGTATGATGAGAAAAGCACAAAAGTGTTGGAGGTACTAAAGACCATGGACTTGTCCTAAACTGTTGTATATTTTTTTAATATTAGATCCTTTTTTATTGTACTTTGGTGTTTATCAACACCACAAACGTTTAAAGAACTTTATAATTCTCTGGTATGCAGTTCCCGTTATAATGGGCTCAAATATCCCGCATGCTTTGGCCACAAAATATTGCCAAAACATCAACCCCAAAATTAGCACAAACCTAACACAAAGTTAGCAATATCCCACATGCATATATCACAAAATTCAAGCGCATATATAAATAGTTTTTTGCTGCTTCATTGAAGAGTGTGGATAGAGATTAGATGATGAAAGGGCTATGACTCGCTGGCTTGTAATCTTCAGTTACAGGCCAGAGTGTCATGACCTTTCAAAATGTAATCCTCGTCCACCCTTTTTTTTTAGTAATGGGCTCAACTATCCCACATGCATTCAATGTTCCACATGTTACCAAATCAACAATCGCCAAATCAACAAATGCCAGATGAATGGATTATGTTAAGGCATATTGTGTACCTATGCATATTGTGTTTGGTAAAGCGTGAGTCAACAATATTGACCTATGCTATTCTATGCATTATGTTAAGGCATAAATTGTGTAAGTCAACAACTTTCAAGTCAAGAAGTGTGAATCACCCCCAAGCAAATGTTTGACTTTTATTGACCAACATCTTTGGTAAAGCGTAAGTCAACAATTTTCAAGTCAACAAGTATGAATCACCCCTAAGCTAAAGTTTTACTTTCATTGACCAACATGTTTCGTAAAGCGTGAGTCAACAATTTTCAAGTCAACAAGTGTGAATCACCCCCAAGCATTTGGTAAAGCGTAAGTCAACAATTTTGACCTATGCTATTCTATGCATTATGTTAAGGCATATTGTGTAAGACAACAATTTTCAAGTCAACAAGTGTGAATCACCCCCTTTGTTACATGTTTGACTTTCATTGACCAACATGTTTGGTGAAGCGTAAGTCAATAATTTTGAAGTCAACAAGCAATTTACACTAATTAATTATAATTACAATTACTAAACAAGTGCCAAGCCAACATAAGATGATTGATGTCCAAAAAAGAATGGCCATTTCAGGATAGATTTTTTTTTTTTAATGTTTTAGAAAATAAAATTATGGTCATTTCGAGGTAATTATTCGTATCCTACTAAATCATTACGATTAAGATACTAATGGTACGAAATCCTAAAATCGTAGCCTACGAAATTAATTTCACGCCAGCCTTTATAGGCTATGGTCATGAGGGAGAAGCATCGTCCAATTCTCCCAAACAGAATGCCGAAGCGCTGCCACTCTCCTTCCCGCTTTGCTTCCCCTTCCCCTGGCCCTTCCAAGCGCCGGGCACCTTTGGCACAGGTCCTCGCCAGTTATGGCATAGGATCTTGGACAATTCCTTTGCAGGAGCCCAATCTTGAAACCAATTCTGTCGAGATCTCTTTTGACAGCCCCGAGCAGCAGCCTTCCTTTAACAGCAGCTCCTCTTCTGAAAGCTCTGAAGACTCTCTTTCTGAGCTTTCAGAAGAGGTGGATTCCTCACAAGTCGATTCCTCTGACATGGATTCTTCCGAGGAGCAGATTGATTCAGAAGATGAAAACTGGAGCGAGCATGAGACGACCAGCGAAGAAGAAGATCCGGACGAAGAAGAAGAAGAAATTTTTTGGAATTTCAAAATTGGCTGGAGAGTAAGTAGCATGCAATTTCAATTTTTGCTTTCTTTTATTACAGGGATTCTAACTTTCTGAACTTTTCTTACAAATGAAGCTTGAAGTCCCGGCAGCTCAGGAAGCCACCTTTTGGTTTTTTTTTTATTTTGATCAAGTTCAGAAACAGGCCTTTTGTGCCTTTGTAATTTTTTTAAAAAACAGATGCTATAGGCCTTAGTGCCTTTCTTTGTAATGGCCTTAGTGCCTTTGTAATGACCCTTCTTTGAAACAGGCCTTAGTGCCTTTGAAATGTAATGGCTGTGCCGACCCCTATAACACAGGCCTTAGTGCCTTTTGTAATATATGATGGCCTTCTGCCTTTCTGAAGTATTCACACAAACCATTAACATCCAACATATAAAAATTAAATCCCCCAATACATAACAACCATTGACATTAACAACCAACACATAACTACCATTGACATTAATTAACACAACCATTGGGTCCAACACATTTAAATTAAAATCCCCCTTAAACCCCCTTTGGTTTGGTGCATATTCACACGGGGGGTGACTCCCGGCAACGAGAGCTGTTGGATAGGCATATTCACCCCTTATTCCTTAATTTACACCGTACGTAAAGTTCCTCGTTTGTGGGTTATGCAAGTACAAAATTTGCTATACTGTGTAACAAGATTCGCAAAATACTACAAGATTTCAAGCGGAATATTATATGGTGTTGATTTTGTACGTGCAAAATACAATTATGAGGGCTCTCGCTGCCCTACATCACCCCCCGTGTGATATTCACCCAAACCAAAGGGGGTTTAAGGGGGATTTAAATTTAAATGTGTTGGACCCAATGGTTGTGTTAATTAATGTCAATGGTAGTTATGTGTTGGTTGTTAATGTCAATGGTTGTTATGTGTTGGTTGTTATATGTTGGGGGATTTAATTTTTATATGTTGGATGTTAATGGTTTGTGTTAGGGACGTCAAGCCCCCCCCCCCGGTGTGACAAAAATTTTAGAATTCAAACCAGAAAAAAAACTAGAATTTATTTGAGGCTTTCATCACCTGTAGCTTTTGAATTTGATCACAATAAAACAAATAGAACATAAGTAAAAGTTACCATAAAGATAGAGCAGATTGATCCCATTATTCTGAAAGTCATAAAGTTTGCAACACCCATACACAAACATTTTTCAACTGAATTTAACAGCAGCCTTTGGCACAAGGATCTAGAAGCCTTGGAATTTGCTTAATAACTGCCTCAAAATCTAAAAATGCATGGTAATTTTTTGCAAGCTTCATTCGGAATGAGCCATAAAACAATATCCAATAGCGCAATCCTGTATTAATCAGCTGGTAAGATGTGAAAGCCTACCAAACCCGATCGAAAAATTGCTGTTTTAGCATAGATAACTTAACCAAACATATCCATATCATACACTATCAAAAAGATCTCGGAGCGAGCTTTCTAACGCAATAAAAATCATCTCAAACAGAGCTCTGGATCAAAAGTTATAATAAGAAATGTGTTGCCTGCGGGGAAACTGCACTACATGCACCCTTCAAGCCCTTCATGTGCCCATTATGAACCACACACACAAAAAAAGGGCTTTTGTTGTGAGCCATTGGTTGTTGACCATTGAAAAAAAAGGCTAAAATCAAGGGCCCTTCATGTGCCCATCATACACCACACGCACGAAAAAAGGGCTTTTGTTGTGAGCCATTGGTTGTTGACCATTGAAAAAAAAAAGGGCTAAAATCAATGGCTCAGAAATGGTGCACTCTAGATGTATGCATTAGTACATCCATTTGAATACATCACGAAATCATAGGAAAATCTTAGTGAAAAGCGTACAAAAACACAAAGAAAACCCCCTGTTATTATGCTACATATTGGTATTGTTTTCTGTTTTAATCAATTGGTTTTGTAATACCTTTTTATTATGCTTTCAGTTTAATCCAGGCCTTGTGCCTTTTGTTTAATCCAGCCCTTGTGCCTTTTGTTTAATCCAGACCTTAGTGCCTTTAATTGTAATGGCCTTGTGCCGACTGTAATCCAGACCTTGTGCCTTCTGTAATCCAGGCCTTAGTGCCTTCTTTAATGTGGATGATGGCCTTGTGCCTTTCTGTAAATTTGTGGTTTTGTTATACCTTGTGCCTTGTGTAAATTTGTGCCTTGTGTCTTTTTCTAATTCTGTTTTACCTTGGAATTCACTCAACATTCGAGTACAAAATTCTAAGCATCAAAAATGAGAATGCAAAATACAGAAACTTCTTTATATTCATAAAAGTATACAGTACCCTTTACACAATTGCTCTTTCCACTATTCCAACAACGTGGGAAGCCTCTCTAGAATATCTTGTTCTTCTTTGGCACTTAGAGTGTAAACCACTCCCCACTTAACAACGTGCTTTGCTTGAACCAACCTGACTTTGTTATTTGCAACTTGAGTGGCATAAACAATTGCTTTATTTCCTCTACAAAACTTGTAGTTGGATTTACAATTCACCAACTTCTCATAGTATGTCCCTTCTATGACCTCATCCCCTTTCACAAACTTCTGCCCTTGCATATCTACAAAGTCTTCTAACACCAAGTACTTAGCTTTGATACATAGGATAAGGTAGAATTTCACATTCTCGTGATTGTTATTTGGAGCCACCACTGCAAAGACATCACCTATAGATACTTGCATGCTACATAAGTCAGCGCTGCCAATATATGCTTCTTCTCCTTCATCATGTACTTCTTCTTCAATAGTAGCTTTGATGGGTTGTACCACAACTAGTTCAAACTTCTTAGTATATGATACATTGGGGCAAGATTCCCAATTCAAATCTAAACAATATGTGCAAAAGCAAGAGAGGTTTCCGACATGTAAATGTGTCATGTGATTTGAACACCCATGGAAACAATGAAGGTTTCTAGATCCTTCAATAGGACTGCTTCTCACTGATTTTTTCTGTCCACTTGTCCTATTTCAACCTCCCAAAAAGTTCTACTTACAGTTTGAATCTTCTTTTTATATGTTGTGGGTGCTGCTGTTGACATGTACTGCTTTAGCCATTCCACCACCTCGTGTGCATTGGTCATCTTGCTGCCCTTCAACTGTGCTGCTCTCAAAGCCCTCTTTATTACTGCTCCTGCACCATCATGTTCTCCCTTCCCATGGCCAGAGCACCAAAAGTTCCACATCATGTCTAAACCTGTTAAAGATTTGAATCTAGCATCAAAGTAAAATGATTTTTTACCTTTGAATTGTGAGGCTGCACCATCTGAGAAGACATAATGCTTCTTCAAAGTGATTTCCTTCTCTTGCATCCAATGATTGTGTAAGAGAAAGCAATGCTGCACAAACAAAGAATCATGTTTTCTGTCATCAGATATATAAAAATGTTCTTCCTTGATCATTTCTTGTGTCTCAGGATCCCTTCTATATGTGAGGTGCACAAGAATAGTGATCTGCTCATTATGCCAATGCTTGGACTGGACTTCATTCTGCTCCTTGAAAGAGTAATTCTTTGCAAAGTCAACCATTGATACAATAGTATCATCAGCAAACCTGTTCAGTAGTTGTCTAAACATGGCTTGCTGCCATTTATACCTGAAATTATGTGTCACAAACTCCTTTGCTTTAGATCTGAAGGTTTCCATCAAAACATTGGGTGAAGTCTGTAAATATTGATGCTCAATTCTTTTTTTGGGTTTGCCATTTTTATCCTTACCAATTTCAATGTAGTCTATGTTCTCCCAAGTGATTTTTGAGGTACTGTCCTTTGTTTCTTCTTTTGGACACCTTTCCATTTTGTCCACACCACATTTGCTGCAGGTTCCTGATAAGTATGCTTCATTGTGCCACTCCTCACCTTCAGGCTTTGGGCAAACCATGCTTCTCCACATGTCACTGTTAGACTGCCAAACATGTCTTGCTGCATTGCACCCTACTTGGCTTGTGTTCACATATCTTGCACTCACAGGTGCAATCTGCACCGTGCACCATGGACTTTTTCCTCAT